>KK117346.1:63195-76008 GCA_000611955.2 Stegodyphus mimosarum
CCATATTCGCAGTAGGATTACGTCATTCAAAATTCGATGGCTCTAGGTTTTATCACAATGTGAGAAACATGCATACATTTATGCAGATTTTTCATTTTTTAAAATTTAATGCAGAGCGATAACATTTAGTGGCAACAATTTGAAAAGTGAAACGGGCATTCAGAGTGAATCGACGCAAAATCGCAAAACGAAAGTAATAGTCCTTCGGGACTAAATCCCTTTGGACTAAAAAAAAAAAAAGCGAACTTCTAAAATTTGTTTAAGCAGGGCCAATCTTGTAACTATGACCATCATTAATACATTTTGTCCGCAACTATCAAAGTTTCTGACCGCCAGAAACATTTGCATAAAAAGTGTAATATACTAATCTAATTTCTCCTGTGCTCTGAGAAGAGCATCCAAAAATAAATAAGGGGCCGTATGAGTATTCATAAGTAACGCTTTTGCTGAAATTTTCAAGAATAAACAGCCGATGAAACTGTTTTGTCCAGAGCAGCTTAAAAGCCTGATTGTTGCCGACAGACATCTATAAAAACTGAAATTTTGCAGCGAATACTTACAATATCCAATCAACGACAAGAATGAGAGCAACATCTTCAGCTGGTAAGCCAATGACGTTGAGCACCATCACCATGGTTACCAGTCCGGCTTGAGGTATACCAGCTGCACCTATGCTGGCAGCTGTGGCGGTGATACTGAAACCAAAAGTTTACATTTATAACCGTTTACCACAGATCATCATCAAAACATATAATAACATTTGATTTTAGAAAGAATATATTAGCAAACTTAAGAAAAAGTCAAATAGTTAAAGAATTTATGAATTTAAGAATAAAATATCAGGCGAACTCTCCGCTTAGGATATGCGTTGGGATTTCATACTTTAAGTACATGAAACATCATAGTTCAATATCGAAAAAATTTACCTTTGGCCAATTTTATCTCTCTTGCATATACACTTATTTGACATAATGATATTTCACATATAATTCTTCTGAAATGCCATTTTCTCTTAAATTGTTTAATAAAAAAAAATCTCATGTACGCATCAGATGACTTCCTTGTTCAGAATATGCAATTTTTGCTGCATTTCATTTAAAGTTATGCCCTCGAATTTCATTAGAGAAACATTTTTCATTCAATTAATTCAGTTTTCACATCGCGATAAGACACAAATACATAAAACCTCAAAATATCTTTATTAAAAACTGAAAAATGTAGAAATATATAAAGCATAAATATCGTTAAAACAGTTTAAAGAACAATTTTTACAATTAAAATTATAGTTTCTACTCGAAAAAAGAAAAATGGCAATTCGACCAGCGGGCAAGAAGCAAATTTTTCGGTGCACAAAACTGAAAGTTTACTTTTGGTCTCACTCGGCAAAAAGACACTGAAGACGTAGAAGCTGACGTAATTTGTTGTGGAGGTTATGCTGAGTAAATAATTTAATAACTTAAATCGTAATTCCAGAATGAATTAAGCATGATTTAATTCGCAATAATAAAAGAAGACTTTATCTTTGTTGTTGCGAAGCTTGGTATTTCTAGATTGGCAACAAATCCACTATTGTCCTAAGTTTCAAATGTAAACAAATATGGCTGCTATGGTAAAAAAAATTAGGCTTAGCCGCATTTAAACAACTTTTAAATTGTTGATAATCCTACAACTATTGCATTTAAGTTAACTAAAGGCATAAAAACCTGAAAATGAGAATAACATAATTCAATCATTTTTAAAGCAAAAAATGCACAGTTTACCAATATGTAAGAATAAATAACTGAGCTCACGAAGTCGAGTAACAGAGTGGGTACATATGTATATATATATATATTTATTTATATACTTTAGTGCGGCCGATTGCCACCAATAAGGGAGGTGCACAACTACATGCAATAGCAGTCATAGACACAAAATTTTAACGTTCTAAGGCTACTCTTTTTGAGTTATGAGAGATAAATAGAAACACACGTACGCACGTAGGCTCAGACGTCACAAAAAAATCTCTTCAGAATCCATTTTGAATCAGTTTTATATTTTTTTGGGGCGAAAAGAGTCCTTTACACTGTGCTTGATGTCACGCAAATACATCGTTAAATTGCATTCGATAGCAATCAAAATAGATATTTTTGGTGATTTATGATACCCAGAATGTTTCGTGATTACAATACTTCCTTTACGTCGCACAAGGAAGTAAATATCATCAGTCAAAGAGTTAAGGCCAAACATCAAAGTTCAGCACCTACAGGCATTTTGTTACCAGCATGCGAATCTGTCAGTTAGTTAGGTACAGTAAGTTTATAAGGTATTTTCTCCTTCCTTTCCACTTGCCTTCGTCGTATAACGGTCAGCACGTTCGGCGAGTATTCGAGAAGTCCGGGGTTCGAGTCCCGGTGAAGGGATTGTTCATTTTGCAAGTTCTCCAGCTTCAAAAATACCTAATAGCTCTACAGTGTTGCTCGAACTAAGATGGTGGTGGATGATGATTCTCCACCACCAGGATTTGGCGATCAGGCCACCTAATCCCCAGTCGCCCTTTAAAAGGAGTCTCCCTTCTTTCGGCATGCCTTCGTGGTGTGACGGTCAGTATGCTCAGCGCGTATTCGAGAGGTCGAGGGTTCAAGTCGAAGGCACTGCTCACTTTTCATGCCTCCCATATCAAAATAACCTAATGGCTCTATAAGTTAGGTAAAATAAATATGCAAACTTGACTCCCGATGATTCGACATTCCATATAACTCGCGGAACACTTTTTTCAATCACTAAATCATTTCTGTTGGTCGAACAATATATTATCTTTGACGCAATGTAATGTTTTATTAATAGTTAAGTTATAATAATTTCTAACATCTAGGGGGCAAACAGTACAAATACAATTTAATTACCGTATCATTGAAAATACAATACATATTTATCCTCAAGAATGTCCATATGTTTTCCTATTCTGTTCAAAGATTTGTTACGGTGCTTTCATTTAGCAATTTTATCTCTTTAACTTTGAGGCATTATTTCTTGAAACTAGCCGTCTAGACGGAAAAGTGGTTAATGAAACTGATTGCGGTACCGAAGAATGCGGATTCTAATCTTGCAGAAGGCATGGATTTTCGTAAATGTGTACTGTCTGTGTGGCATGGAGTTAGTCAAAATATACTGCTAGCTGAAAGCCCTCTCGAGAGCTGGGTGGTAAAGGAAAACCTTTGAACCCGTCCTCTGGGGGTGCTCCACTTCAAAAGTAAGACTGAACTGAAAACAAACTGAACTGAGCACTATACAGCACTGTAACCTGTATAGTGCTCACGGCTCTTGCCAAAGCAGGTAAAATTTTGTACTCCTAGCCACGATAAAATTCGTAGGCTTGCTCTGATTAGATTAGACAATTGAGATTAGTCACAACAACAACACATTTCTTGAAATTTATATAACAAATCTGGTGACTAGACTTTTTTTTTCTTTGCGTTAAATTCCAATCTGTCGCGTTCCTCCTTTCAGTAAAAAAGTGGCTAAAGAAAGTCAAGTAATAGTTTAACGATTACCACTCACGTTTCTTTCTGTTGCTAGCCGTTAGCAGGCTTGCCTGTAAGTCCATTGGTGTACGCTACTGTAAATTAAACTTTCAGTGCATTCTAACTACAGTTTCTCAGTTTACATCCAAGCTTACAGTTGTGTTATCTGTGCAAGTGAAAATATCGAACGAGAAGAAAAGAAAACGGATTAATGTGACAACTGAAATGAAATTGGTTGCCTTAAGAGACTGAATAAAGAGGAAAATATTAATAAAGCCGCCATGGATTTTAGTTTTCGACGAAATGTCCTATTCCTTCTTCTGCAAAACTGGACTCGTTCGGGAAATCGTCATTCTCTCAATCCGCATCATGTCGAGTTTGCGAGGTTATTCTGCACCAAAATATTCAGCGTAGTTCAGTAAGTTAATAATGATTTCTGTTTTCCGCAAAGTGGAACCATTAGTCACGGAAAACTCAAATTTTCTCTTATAGTTGCTCCCTAAATGCGGAAGAGAAACTAATCATTTTTCTCAATGAAAGGTACATTGCTAAGTGAATCAAGTCTCGAATATCTCCACAAATTAGAAAACTTTGAAGGGTTTTGTATTTAACTTATCGAAACGTGATAAATATTTACCTACTTGGAGTTTTTATCCAAATATTGTAGTATCTCTTCACAAAATTCTTTACTCTATTTTTAAAAACTCACTGATCTGTAAGCGAAATGAGGTAAGTTTAATGTCGACCTCGAAAATGTTACTCGAAAAGAAGCAAGTTTAATGTAAGTATTCACTTTATTATGAGTTTAAATGTAACCTCATAAAATTCTTGATCTTTCTCATAACACCTTCCTTCTTTAATTTAACTAACTTTTTAAAACTGTTTAAAATATTTCTTCTTCTTTTTTTTTTTTTTTTTTCTGGCAAACGTTCTAGACTAGGGTTATTAGACAATGAAAGAGTACTTAGCCATCTTTTTCAACCTCTTTCTTTTATAGAAGAAGGTTATAATTTTGGTTGGAGATTAAAATAACAAGTCAGAAGAAACAAAGACAATAAAAGCATAAAATGTCGCTGCTCGATATTCCATAGATTTGAATCTATAGCTGGCACGATCACGTTCTCATTTATTTCAGGACATTATTTCGAATCTTCAAGACCTTTTATTTACACAGCCTATTTGCCTTTTGTAACTTCTTTCTTTCTACAAATTTAGCAAGCTACAGGTATCTTTAATTTCATACCTTTTCACTAGCTGAAGGTCAATTATTTTTGACTCTCAATTTTATGAAAAAGCAAAGACTGCCACTTCAACGAAAACTGTTGACAGTTCCAAAAATGGAAAAGACAATGAAATTATGGCATAGATGTATTATAAGGCTGACTTCAAACATATATTAAATCTGTATCTGTTCAAGAAACCATCGGCAAAAAGAATTTCGGCAATACATTGTATTTATATAACATGATGTATAACATAATTCTGTTTTCACACGACAGATACGCTCCTAAAAGATTTATATAAATGGAGATACTGTATGAATGAAAGAAAAGAAAATGTCTTCCAAATCTAAAAATTCAGCTAAAGCACGAAAATATTCGTTTTAACCTTATTATTTTATTTCAACAATATACACATGCAACAATAAGTAACAAAAATGTATTAAGTTAAATTTAGATTTAAAATGAAAAATAAATTCTTCATGGACAAAAAAGATTTATCTGTCGTACGCATACCAAGATTTTATTTATTTTCACTTTCCGACAATACATGGGGCTCGTGCGTTTACATACGACTGGAATATCACTGGTGTCAGTACATATGTTCTGAACATAGTCTTCTTACGCTATTAATGCAATTCTTTCTGTAACCTCTTGAACAAAATTATCATGTGTCTCATCTGGTGCTGATATTTCATCGGTTTTATGAACGAATTCAGTTGTTAATCGTTATGTTCGTGTTTGGGTTCGCCCGTTAATTCTGTCAACAACCTCGATTTATGTTGAAACTTCCAGCACGCTCTACATTAAGATCATGTTTGACAAAATGATAACTCAATTTTTTGTCCTTTTATTAAATCTGCATATAGAACTGAATCATTTTCTTCATCATCCTTATAGTCTGTGGGATTAGGAGTCTCAAAGGCAATCTCTAATATATTGTGTTCGCTTAGAACTTCGACAACTAACAATTCATCAATATCTTTAAACCATAGGTCATCGAATTCCTCTCACCAAATTATGTGTGCTATTGTAATAATGCTGGGAAATTAGGTCATATTAGAGATGATGGGATTTTTCCTTCTTACACATTTTGGCCAAACCGCTTTCCAACACGCTTTCAAAGTTATGGCTTTAATTCAGTTAATGTTAATCGAATTTGATTGATACAATCTATAATTGAGAATTTCTTTTATACATCGATGAATGCTAGTGTTGCACCATTCAATTTGTCAAAAACGTGCTGAAATGTTCATTTTACGCAATAATTTTTAAATTCTGCAGTTACATCTTGGTTTAACAATTGTAACAAAGGTACATAAGTGGCAAAAATAAAACTTGCAGACTTAAATGTTGTAAGACAGGATGACCGGGTACATGCTTAGAAATTGTGTTAAACGATAGGCGTAAAAAGAGAATGAAGTATTTATTTTGAATTTGTATTGAATCAAATCGCGTAAATAAGACTCAAGTGAAAGCAAAATTAGGTAAAGTGTTTTAAAAGAAGGTTAAAATACATGATATAGTACTTGTAGGCCTATATAATGAGCATTACTGCATTGCATTTGGGTTAATTCACATTACTGGCTTGTAATGTAATTGTCAACAACGTCCTTCGACATAGCGAGCTTTAATTATATTATTAAATGAACTATTCTTCCCCAGTTTCATTACTTTGCTCTAACTACTTACCTAATGGCGACGATGTTGCCCACGTTCAAAGAGATTCCTCTAACTTGTGCGACGAAGATTGCTGCCACAGCCTCATACAGGGCCGTTCCATCCATATTAATGGTTGCTCCGATGGGTACACAGAATCGAGTAACTCTGGGATCGATGTGGTTTTTATCCTCGAGACACTGAAGTGTAATGGGTAAAGTAGCTGAGCTGCAAAAAGAGCAAAACATACATCTCATTAACGCAATATTATATATTGAGGACAAACTAAAAAAAGCTTATTGACAAACTGAACTATTTTTAATGCTAAAAAACTTGAATACAATTTCTTCGTAGTGTGCTAATGTTTCATACTTTCCAAAAGTTGTGCTTACGAATCAAAAACTAAAAAGAAATATCACTTATGCTGTTTTACCCATTATAAGTCATTTTTCATTTGAATAAAAAAATTTTAATATATTTATAAAGAATTCAACATACAGTCTGTAATTATCAAATAAGTTCACAAACAATCAGAAAAATCTGATGTGGACTTCCTTGTACGGCTTATTAAATTAAAAACATTTTTTGCTGCACTTCATTTAAACTTATTTCCTCGAATCACTTAATCAACCGATCCCTCAACGCAATTTGCAAATTACATCAAAAATTGCAAATTTTGAAATTAAATATCCCAGTCAGTTTTGTCGTACGACAGTAAAATTTCTTGTATTTTTATATTTTTATTTTGATGACGAGAATAAAACTTTTCCAAATATAAGTATAGGAAACGAAAGACCGCATTAAAAGTTAGATTTCGTTACTTGCCCGAAAAAATTAACTTTTCTAAATTTGAAATTTTCAAGACATGAAACTTTTCATCATTTAAAACACTTTTGCAAATGGAAGTGCATGTCTTCGACAAAGGATTGCGAAAATAAAGGACGGTCAAGGGGTAAAGAGTGAGTAGATGTAAATATAATATATAATGTATACTTTTGGCACTGACGATTTACAGAAAAAGAGGGAGATGCTCAGCTAGATGTTATAGCAGTCCCACATAGAAACATCTTTCTACGGCTAGTCGTTTTTGAATTATACGAGGTACATATATACGTAGGTACGTACGTACTTATAGAAGTCACGAAAACCCTTTTGAATAAGTTTTACAATCCGTTTTGTAAAAAACCGGTGTTTATTCTCTGGGTAAGTAAAGATGTCAAGCAAAATAATCGTCCAAATGGATTCGGGAACAATTATTTTCGCTAAAATATGATACCCGAAATTTTTCGCTATTGTAATACTTCCTTTACTTGGTAAAAGGAAGTAAAAAGTATATTAGAAGTAAATGTTTTCTCTTTTATTTAGAAATAAATATTCAGTGCATTGTAGAGAAAAGTTTAAAACTTATACGTTGTACAACAGTGGTCTGAAACTGGCGGCATGCGGTGGGCATGCGACCCCGGCAGCAATTTTATATGGCACGTGAATACATTTCTGTAAATTAATTAGCATTATTATTACAAAAGTTTGGCCGTTCAGACGGGAAAGTGACACTAACCGCTATACCGAAGGGACCGGTCTCCAACTTTAGAGAAGACGTCTATGTAAATTGTCTGTCCCTCTATGGCATGCGCCGATGGCGTAATGGCAGATCGCACATTCAGTTGATTGATGTTAAACGAATTTCGCATACTGCGCATCTTCAGAAGAAAATTTGGCGAAATTACCACTTTGGGGCAATTTCAGAAGAAGGCAAATACGGTGTATGTTTGATATTGTGTTACCTGTGCATAAACAGATTAGAGTTTTAAAGCTTGTTAAGTTGTAAGTTGCTTCATTACTTGGAATGTAAATATCGATTGTAAACTACTCAAATTTTCGCTTAACTCTTTGAAGGGCGGTGGTTACCTACAATAACCACCTTTTCTATTGAACGTCTTACTCACTTGTGTGAGTGGTTTTCAAGACTGACCGTTTCTGAAGTTCCCTTGTAGCTCACTAAATGGCAATCAAGAAACATAAGCTAGTAGTTGATGCAGCAATTCGTCTTCAAGAAAATGAGCATCAGCCATCGAAGACAACATCACGTCGATGTGCACTCTGCAGCACCAAGAAAAAGTTTGTAAGAACAGTGTGGGAGTGCAGCATATGCAAAGTCGCACTCTGCTTGAAAAAGAAAAACTGTTTCTATGAGTACTATAGACACTGATTTGTAGAGCTGTGTTCTGTGGGCAGTGGTCACTGACACTAACCACCAGATGTGGGCATTTTTTTCAAGTGGGTCGGACAAAATATGTGTAATCGTCTTAAATAATTTCATCGTAACACCTGATATAGTAAATAAAACAAGAGTTTTGCTGAAAAAGTTCACTGCTTCTTCCTGCCCCTTACAAAGTAAAGAAGGATTACAAAACAGAAAACATTACAAGATATATTAGCTGAATGTTTATTGATTATACTTCTGAGGAATGAAAGCAATTGAGTATTTACCATACTTTCTATTCGTATCTACTTTAACAAATTAAGGAATAAATCCTTACTGAATTAAAGTCAAATAAATGATTATAAATAACTGATTAAATGTAATATTATGAACAAAATAAACCAAAATGAAACAAAACAAGCAAATGCAATAAGCATAAACAAATTTTCGTAGTATTGCAACTGTAAACAGTCGATAAGACCTACATGAGAAGCAGGCTTGTGTAGGGTTCTTTCCTTCCACGCCACCGATACACCTGATCATGCGCAGTAAGCGAAATTCGTTAACATTGATCGACTCAATGTACGATTTGCCATTACGCGCAACCGTGGCCCATCTATTAGGTGGTTCCATATTAAAGTGACCTCCGCTTCCGGCCTTAGTAGTGGTCCAACGTTTGTAATGGCTAATAAAAATGCCAATAATTAGAAAACTAATTTTTAATGTTTGGAGTCTAGTTTTAAACACTTTTAACTACCGTGAGTAACGCCCAGAAAACCTACAGCCAGAGCTAATTAATTTCTACTGTGATATAAATTTTATTCCAAGATCTGAAGATATAAAGTTGACTAACTTTTATTCGTACTTGTCAGAAGATAACCACCCTCAGTTACGAATTCTTGCAATAAGAACAATCGCTTTGTTTGGGAGTACATTTACAAGTGAAAACTTTTTTTCCGTAGTTGAAATTTAGTAAGAAAAGAGCCAGATTGCCGATGAATATCTGCAATTCGTATTGAAGGTACTTTCTAATCATTTTTCTAAAAGATTACAAATTTTATCAAAATTGAAATATAGGTTGAAAATTACAGTAAGAAATTTGTAATTATTTATGTATAAAATATGTATTTTTTCTTAATGCGACACAAAATAATGTTACATTAGAAAAAAGAGAGAGAATAGGTTGACATTATTTAATCTCAAATTCTTCTCTCTTGGAAAGTTTTCGTAATTTATTTATTTTTATAATTTACTGGTTACTTTAATATATTAAAATTATTTGATAAACATTAGCCTGAAAGTTTAGAATCAGCTGTCAACAAACATTTGAAACCAACAGAAAATTCTTTCAAATACGAACATTTAGATTTCACGCAGAAAATAAGCATGCGTTTTCTTTACGTCATTAATTAGTTTACATATGTTTCGACAAATATATAGCAAAAATATATTTAAAAAAAAAAACTTCCTTTAAAAAAAAATCCAGCTAGTTGTGCATTTATATTGTACATTCGTTCCACGTGCAATGTACGTTTGAAACAACGCTGTAGAACATGTTGATACAGTAGGTACTCGTTGGAGCAGGAAAAATAAAGTGTCGGTAATGTCCTAGCCGGGATTCGAATGTCAGACCTCCCGATTGCTAGCCGGACGTTCTTCTAATTACGCTATGAAAGTGCCTGGCAAGGAAGAAGAAAATTCCTTAGAAATATACTTTCATAAACACTTAGCAGTGGCAAAGGGAATTGTTTATTTATGCTTTTAATCAAATACATTTATTAAAAATTGCAAATTATTATTTAATTCGTTTAAAATGTACCTTTCTACTGAAGAATCGCTTTTTTTTAATTAAATGATTCTTAAATTTTAAAACGACATAAATATCTTGCTGCAGCTCTTAGCTTGTTCAGTTGCTATTCTAGAATATTTCTGAATTTTACCATGAGACATAAAGTTTGGCCATACTTGTTATGCACGTAAAAGATACAGGAAAACAGAAGAGTGTAAAAGCATTATTTGCACAATCACATGTAATATCTTACCGACTTCTGGGAAAGAAACATTTTATTCTTCAAATACAATGTAACAAATATATTGTCAAATAACATACTTAAAATATTGCTTATCTCCAATAAAAGTTAAAAAAAAAAAATCCGATGTGTACGCCACAGGACTTCCTTGTACGGAATATTAAGTTATACGCATTTTTTTCCTGTATTTCATTTAAACTTATTCAATTCTGCTTCGTTAATAGCACGTAAACCACAACAGAATAAATGCACTCTTTAAAATCCACTATATTTATTTACCATAGCGACACTCTGGCACACTTCAATTAACAGCGTTACATTTCTTTCATATTATAACTCAGAATGCACAAAATTATATCATCTGAAGAATTATCTAATCATTGCCACATGTTCTACTCAAATACTATAATAAATGTAAAACGATGTATAAAAGAAATTAAACAAATAAAAAAGAAAGAGTTTTTCACACACGATTCAACGCCGCTTACCTAATATTCATCCGCTACTCGTACACATTCTCCTCTGCCCGAGTCACACTGACGACAACATTTGCTGCTAATACGAAACACTTCTTTCATCGAATATCATTAAAGATATATTTCTCATTCAATTAATTTAGTTCTCATTTCGCGGTAAGGCTCATAAATTAAAACATACCTAAAGCTCACACATAAAAACTCAAAATATCTTCATTAAAAATTGAAAGATATAGAAAAACATAAAACACCAAATAACAGTTAAAAAATTAAAAAAAAAAAACAAATTTTGCAATTAAAATTAGAGTTTCTGCGCAAAAACAAGAAATTCGGCCAGCAGGCAAAAAGGCAGATTTTTCGGTGCACAAAACTAAAAGTTTCCTTTTGGTCCCACTCGGCAAAAAGGCACTGAAGGCGTAGAAACTGACTTAATTTGTTGTGGACGCTGTGTCAATATATGGGATAATTTAAAAACTTAAATGATATTTCCAGAATGGATTAAGCATGATTTAATTCGCAATAATAAAAGAAGACGTTATCTTTCTTGTTGCGAAGTTTCTAGATTGGCAACAAATCCACTATTCCGCTAAGTTTCAAATGTAAACAAATATAGCTACTATGGTAAAAAAAAATTACTTTAGCTGCACTTATAGAACTTTTAAATTGTTGATAATTCTACAATTATAACATGCAAGGTAAGTAAGGGCATAAAAACCGTAACCAGAAGATAAGAACAGCATAATTCAATCATTTTTAGAGCAAAGAATACGAAATTTAGCAACATATAAGAATAAAAAAACAGCTCATGGAACCCAGTAACATAGTGGGTGTATATATATATATATATATGTTTTTATATAATTTTGGCGCGGCCGATATTAACCAAAAAGGGAGGTGCACAGCTACATATTATAGCAGGGCTATACACAAAATTTTAACGTTTCAAGGTTCTGAGGCTACTCGTTTTTCAGTTACGCGAGATACATACTACATACGTACATAGAGACGCCAAGAAAAAATCTGTTCTGAATCCATTTTAAATCAGTTTTAAAATTCGTTTGAAAAAAAAGGGTCCTTTATTCTGTCCTTAAGTCCAGATGTCACGCAAAAACATCGTTAAATTACATTCGATAAAGGTCAAAATGGATATTTCGTTCAAATATGTTACCCGGAATTTTTCCTGATTAGAATACTTTCTTAACAGAAGTGCACGAGTATCAGTATTTTCTTCTTGAACTGTCGTGGATTTGAAAAAAAAAATATTATTATTTAAATTCTCTTAGAATTTTATTAACTAGCGAAATATATGAGTATTCCTTTCAAATGAAGTGAAATTCTGGAGTTCTGTTATTTGCTGCAGCACTGCACCTTTCGTTAGAGTTAGAAGGAATCACATTTTATGTCGCTTTGAAAATATGTAATATCATTCCAAATTTACGAGTTTAGCTGATCTATAATAAGGCAGACGATTAGTAGAAGTTTAATCGTTTAAGATTCTTTCCCAGTTATAGCTTCTAAAGCACAAATTGGTAAAAAACTCTAATTAATATGTTTGAGATTGATAGATTGATAATGGTGCTTATATTCTCTTGACTAATCCAAAAGTTATGCATATCAAAATTTAAAAATTATCTAAATTCCAAAATACACTGCTGACCAACGTAAATGCAACACCCTGAAGAAAGCATGCAAATAACATGAAATTTACAACATGCATTAGCG
>KK117347.1:0-24948 GCA_000611955.2 Stegodyphus mimosarum
GCATTTAAGGGACTTACTGTCTTTGATCACCTCCCATTTAATGAAAAACATTTCGGTAAAGAACTTGAAAGTTTAAAAATTAGGGATTCTATATATTTTATGCTTTAATGTGAAGGACTTTTTTTGAAGAAAAACAATGTTGATTGTCTAGATGAATGGCAATTTTTGTCAACACCACCTCCGAGCTCGTTTATAATAAAATTCTTGCCAATGCCGAAAAGTTACGAGTGAAATGCAGGAGCTCCTGTTTTTCTGAATAATAATTTTATGCATTTGAATGAAATAGAATCAGATCCCTGGAATGTTGGGACTCGACCAGTTTGCAGTGGGAGAGTAATGTAAGAAAATAATTCGAAATTGAATTGTAACATTTCATCAGGCAATTTTTAATTAGTTAGTAGCTAATTTTATCATTTATTTAAGAATCAAATTATTTCTTAAAATATTTTATCTCATAACTGCATATGTGTTATGTATGTTCACAAATGTTTTGTGTCACATCGCTGAATAAACTTTATATACATTACCCCGTCACTGCTTATTGCACGTAGTGGTAGAGAATCATTTTTAAATTTTAAAAAATTGCTTCAGTGCATATATTTATGTATATATTGAAGTACCTATGCTAAAATAAAGATACTGTTTCCACTGGAAATATTAATAGCATTGCATACTGCTTTGTACATCTACATACATTTACTGAGAATTCATATAGGAATTAAGAGATGACTAAATTGAAAATTTAGTCATCTCTTAAACACATTTTAAGGACACTGCAGAAAAAAGGGTTAGGGTAATAATAAAATTTATCAAACAATATATATTATATAAATATACTCTCAGGTAGTTAATCTCTTCATTCTCTGAGGTTAAATAAAGGTATTTTTTGGAAACGGGACCTTAATATTTATTTAAAATGCTGTGAATGGAATTCAACAGAAAGTAGAATGAAAAAAGGAAGATATTTGAGGATATCTGCTGAAAAGCATATTCCTGAGAAGTACCACCAAAAGATATTAATATAAAATTTCAGTAACGTAAATTAATTTTCCGGTTTCCTAGACGGCACTGAATTTTTTAAAATACTCGAAACAGGCATTCGTAAGAGATTAAAAATCCAGTTTCTTGCATTAAAATTGTTATTCCAGCAATGTGCAAGCTCGGATTGATTAACATTTATTTTATCAAATAGAATGTAGGATTATATTTGTCAAGCTATAAGTTTGTGTAACATTGTGCACATGTCAATCTTGTGCAATAATTTCTCTCTCAGATTTATTACTGAAATATAATTAGGGTTAAATTGTGTATAATTTCTGAAAAATGATTTGAATTATGACAGATTTCTAAAGTGATATTTAATTAAGATGGATAATAAGACAGCTTAAGAAAAATTATTCAAATTTCTGAATATTTTTAACTTGGCTCTTAAATTAGTGTACATTTAGGCTTAGTTGGTTTAGAAGCACAAAATTTTTCAAGAGCTATTAAATGTGTTATAGACAATAATGATGAACTACATATGATTTGCATTCTGAAAATTTTGAAAATGTAAATTGAATAAAGTGTACCAGCTTCCTTTTTGTATGAAATGTGTAATTTAATTAGTGAAGAAATTATTTAAATATGGTGACACTTTAATTTTTAAAATTGAAAAAATTTTTGTAGAAAATACATTTTGAGTCATAAAACAGACATTACTTTTATTGTGTATGTTATTACTTATTTTATGTAAACAAAACAACAACAGAAAAAAAAAGTAGTGTCTCAATAATTGCTCTAATTTGCAAGTTGATACAATTGTTCAATAACCCTTCTTTAATTGTTAAAATTCATCAAGTGAAACCTGTTGTTTATTCTTTGGAAGTTCTTTTGTGTAAATCTGGAAATCAACTATGGATAGTTCTTAGGTATCTAAATTAACACATTTCACAAGAATATATAGTATTTGTTAACAGTATATTAAGAAGAGGATTTCTGAACTTGGTCCTTAAAAATTTTGAATGACTTTTATTAAGCCCGCCTTTACAAAATGCAGTCTTTTGTAAGTACTAATGCGTTTTAATTGAGCACTGTTAACTTAATTTTGTACATCATATATGTAGCATTTTTCATAATATAAAAAAAGGTTTGAAATTAAAATAATAATTAAAATTTCCTACAGTGCTATCACAGATAATTTAAAGTTTAGAAAGAAAAAAATGTAAGTTTAATTTACGAGAAATGTACTCAAAATATCAGTATATTGAAAAATAACATGTTCAATAATTTATTTGCATATTTATTTTTACGAAGAGAAGATTAATTATAACTGATTTGGAAAACTGTTTCATCTGAATTGCTTTTGTGCCAATAATTTGGATAAAACGGTTTCCCTTATTTTGCATAACAGATTTATTTCAAGTTTGATACCTTTCCTGAACCTCTCAACTTACCCTTGTATTCTCTCGCAGGATGTAAATTTAAAGTTAAGTGAAGTGAATATTTAAACTGGTAAAACTCTGAGTTTATTCAGAGCTTGTTTTCGCTAGCCAGCGCGCGTTTCGTTGCTATCTCGCTGTTACGCCAGTAAGCCTTTTGGCCATTTCGGATTATCATCACGCCTGTTAGGTTTCTGAGAGTCAATCTGTTAGGTGTAAATTAACGTGCTAATCCAGCACTGGTCTATTTAGATTCGACTTGAATTATATTCTACATTTAAGTTTCCCACCACAAGTTGACGGTAGTTCGTAACGCACGAAGATCGTGCTTCGTGTTAAACTTTGAATTAATAAAGGGTTAATTTTCACCCTTCTTCGGTGCTGCTATTTATTCACGTCTGTGCGAGAATTCGCCAGATTCATTGTAGGATCTAGAATTTGTGTATGTGGAAGAGACAGATCGTTACAAGTGGCGCCCGTTTTTTTCCGAACACATGGGCTACAACGACGCTACAATTGAGCTAGCCCCATCCACATCGCAAACTCCACCGGCCCTTGGAAACATAATGGAAGGTTTCGGCTGCCTGGTATAAACAATGCGCCCTTCGATGAAACCAGCAGTGACATTCGACGGAAGAACGTTGGTCACTAGCTTCCTAGAAAATTTAGAAAATAATTGTTTACTTTATCTTGTTCCCGAAATCCAGAAGTTTGCGATAGTAACGATCGCCCTACGAGGGCAAGCTTTAAGTTGGTTTAAAGGTATACGGAAATTTCGTATAGGAGAGATAGGCAGCCCCACATATAACTTTGAAAATTTTAAAGCTGCTTTGGTAAAAGCATTTCTCATGGTCAAAGATAGAGGAAAGCTTCAGGCCGAATTATACGGCAAGTACCAACTTGAAGTTGAAGAACTGTCGAAGTTTGTTTAACGCAAGGTGCAAGTTGCAAATTTGTTATATGGTAAAAAGCCCGATGCAGAGTTATTTCAAATTATCCTGCCTCGACTACTACCGCAAGTCCAGTATTTTATTCGAGTGAGAAACCCCAGCATTTTAGAACAATTATTTGAGCTAGCGGTAAAATTCGAAAATAGGAGGGTACTAGAAGATACTTGTACGAGAAGTTTTCTCCAGAGGCCAAACGGACAGTTTTTAGGTCGTGTGCAGAACAAGCAAAGAAATACAATACCGGGAATAAGTTTCAAGATAAAAGAAAAGGCAATCGCCAAAATAAGCCGCAAGATTAAAAAAGGGGGGCAGTTAACAAGGAATTAAAGTACGGCGGGTGCAGTCACCCTACTCGGATAAAAATTCCTCAAAAGTGCACTTAAATACGGTACTGCCTGTTATTCATATTCGATTAAATAAGGTGCCAACAGAGGCCTTAGTGGATACAGCGGCACAAGCAAACTTCCTGTCGGAACAATTTTAAAAATTATAGATTATTTAAAATCCAAAATACTAAAGTGATTGCAGCGCAGTGCAAATATTGCGCAGGTATAGGCAAAGCGACGTTTTATGTGGAGGTAAAGAATAAATTGCAAAAATCGATATTTTTGGCATGTAATTTGCAAGCTTCAGATATTCTAGGCACAGATTTTTGGAAGACAGCAGGATCCCAACTTAATTTTCAGTATGAAACGTTACAGCTCCAGATGATGCGGATGAACGTGGAAGCTATGTAACCCCCCACCCCCGATATAAACCTGGAGCATGTGAAAACCGAAGACAGAAGAAAATTACAAGAATTGGTAAGAAGTTTTTCTGATTTGTTTTCTGAAACCCCCGGCCTCACTCAGATAGCGCATCGTGAAATTAAGTTAAAATGTGAGAATCCCGTGAAGGCCAGGCCATATAGATATGACAGCATAAAGAAAAAGATTATTGAGGAGCATATTTAACACATGCTCAAAAATAAGATTATTAACCCGATAAGTAGCCCTTAATCTAGCCCAGTAGTACTTTACAGGAAAAAAAATGATCTGCCTCCCTCAAATTTTAACGCCTAGAGGCTAACATCTGATTACAGGAAACTAAACAGTTTAACTAAATACCCTGTTTACCCCCTGCCTGTCACTGAGGAAGTGATACAAAATATTAAGTCAATTAAGTACATGACCACGATAGATCTTACATCAGGGTACTTTTAGATAGCGATGAAACCCGAGGATGGACCAAAAAGGGCATTCATCACGAAATCAGGCACTTACGCTTACCTCGGAATGCCGTTCAGCTTACGTGGAGCCCCGGCGACTTTCCAGCGAAAGATGGATGTCATTTTAAGATGTGTCCTGGGTAAATACACGTTTATTTATCTCGACGACATTATTGTCTCAAGCGAGAGTCCTGAGGCACACATTAAAGTTTTAAATGAAGTTTTTATATTATTAAGAGCTGCAGGCCTAAAAATAAATGCTAGTAAGTGTAAATTCGCGGCAGAAGAACTCAGATATTTAGGCTATAAGATTTCAAAACGAGAAATTGAAACAGAGGATTCGAAAGTAATCGCAATAAAGAATTACCCATCGCCCAGCACGGAGAAAAAAATTTTTTTCTTAGGCATGTGTTCTTATTACAGAGCTTTTATAAAACACTTTGCACAGATAGCCGAACAACTGTTACAATTGGAAAGAAAAGAAAGCCAGATTTTTCTTGGACAGCTGAGGCTAACACCGCGTTTGAGAGACTAAAAACTGCGTTTTTTGAAGCGTCGGTTTTAAAATTCGCCTAGGGGGGATGAAAATTTCGAAATTTCGGCTGATGCTTCAGATTTTGCTATAGGTGCGGTTTTGGCCCAAATCAACAGCCCGTGGCGTATTTTTCAAAAACTTTAAACCAAACACAACGTAACTACAGAGCAACGTAACGACAAACTTTGGCCGTACTTTAAGCGGTGCAGAAGTTTATAGTTTATTTCGGTAAGGCACGTCGTGATAGTCGTGTGTTCAGATCACGCTGCAGTGGGTCGACTGTACTCCGGCAACCCCCCCGGGGGTTGACTCAGGAGAATTCCTGGGAAGTACTAGCTAGGATCTGTACTTAGGCAGTCTCAACTATATAAGCTGACTTCACAGAACTAGAGCCCGAGTTTATTCTCAGGTTGGTTCAGGCTTGGCAGGAACCGTACTGGTACTGTCGTGTCTGTTCTTCTGTCTGTGGTGGGGCTATATTGTCAGATTTTGTTGGTCGTCCGAAGGGAAACGCTCCTATTGGTGGAGTTTTGTGATGCTGCATGACGTGTTTTTTCCGAATTCGTTTAACTGACATTGATTTTCTTCGACATTGTAGGGCTCGTCGGTTTCACCGGTTGAATTGCGGCCCCGAGGATTGCCTCTGGGGCCAGGATGACATTCTATGTAGCGCGATCCTTGTGAACGCTAGGTAATAGAGTCCTGGTTTCCCGGTGTTACTGTACTCCGGCAAAAATTTATCGCCGCGGTTGATAAGATGGGCATTAAAATTGCAAGAGTTTAACTTGATAACTAAACACACACCAGGAAAGGAGAATAGTGCAGCAGACGCTTTGTCCCGAATAAAATTAGACCAAGAAGGAAAAGAAATAGAATGTGCTATATTAACATAAAAAATATTAGATTCCCGGAAAACAATCATTTATGAATTAAAAACTGATTCAGAGTACAGGCATAGTTAGGCATGCTTGCAAGACCCAGATAATTTTGAACATCCGGATATAGTGGCCATAAGGAATAGAACAGCAAATTATGAAATAGTCGGTAAATTATTATTTTACACTAAAACAACAAATGAGAATAGCGAAATCAGGCTAGTCATTCCATCCGGGTTGCGATTTTATTTTAGTATTTTAGAAGAATTACACGATGCGCCAACGGCCAGACATCTAGGAATTAGGAAAACGGTGCAAAGAGTTCGCGAGGCGGTTTTTTTCTCGCAAAAAGTAGTAACGGAGTATGTCAGGTCCTTCCATACATGCCAATTAGTTAACGATGTAAATTATAACCCGGCCGGGTATCTAAATAGTATAAGAGCTACTTTTCCAAATGAAATAATTGGGATAGACTTATCGGTTCCGTTTCCAAAAAGTGAAAGTAATAGAAATAGATATTTACTAGTTACTGTCGATCATTTCTCAAAGTGGGTAGAAATAGTCTTCCTTAAAAGAGACTCAGCGAAAATTGTAGCCGATTCGTGTCAAAATAAATACATTCTAAAATATGGTGCACCACTTAGGGTAATATCCGATAACGGCCCTCAATTTATTAGACAAATTTTCGAGGAGCTATGTGCAGGGCTTGGCATCCGACACCTTAAGATGGTCCCTCACCTACCACAGTCTAATATCGCAGAGCACGTAAACAGGAACATAGTTAAAATCATATGGATTTATGTAAAAACATATCACCGACACTGGGATGGCTGTGTAAATGAATTGGCATATGCCCTCAGAACGGCCAAGCACGATACCACGGGAAAAACGCCTTGTGAATTTTGGGGAGGAAAATATTTACCGCATTGGACGAACTGTTCTTTGTCCAGAAAAGGGAGGCAGAATTTAAACGATATGATATTCAGACGTTAATTAACTATGCTATTAACAATTCAGAAGTATCCAAAAAAGCAGGAACTTTACTATAACAAGAAAAGAAGATACTTTAATTTTAAAATAAGAGATAACGTACTTAGAAGAAAGCATACTTTGTCTTGCGCCCCGATAGAGAAAGTGTCAAAATTTTACCCCAGATTTGAGGGACGCTACGCGATAGAACGTATTTGTGATTCAATTCTACAGTTAAAAGGAAGTAAAGAAGGAAATATTACTGTCAATGTGAATTAAGTTAAAAAAATATTATGATCGTAATGAGATGGCTATTTTTAAAGGTATTTTACAGGAAGCATCAAACGCAGAGCAAGGGTCATCAGCATCAAGAACCGTTCTGCCTGGAAAGAAAAGGAAGGACTTCAAAGCTGGGGAGCCAGAAGAAAAAAAACGTCGACTTGATGAGCCAACACGTATGAAATCGAAGTTGGAACCAGCGCAAGAGAAGAATAAGTCTCGGAGAAGAGAAGAGGAAACTAAACACTGCACAAGATCTATGAACAGTCGAATGGAGTGGAAAAGGCAACTAAGATATCAGAGGTCACGAAGCCAATTACGAAGAAACGTAGGCAAGGACAAGAATATAACGAAAGTTCCACAGAGGAAACGCCGTTTAGAACAGGAGCCTGTGAGGAGAAAGAAATTCCTGAGGAACGGAGGGAATCTCAAGTGACACGCTAAGAAGTCTTCGGCGAGTCCAGGGAGGTTCGGCGGCAATAGGCGGTAAGCATCCAGCTCAGTCGGAAGCGGATCAACGGCAGAAGAAAGCAGCGTGTGACAAAGGAATCAAAAGAAAGCAACCGGCGACGGAGAGCAATGAGAGTGCCCGGCCTCGGCAGAGAATTCGAGTTAGACAGCTGAACCAAGTTTTTCCTGGAAGGAATTCATAAACAAGAGGATGACGGAATTTGCCAAGCAAAAGATAAGTCAAAATTATTCTATTTAAAATTATTTTAAAACTAGTACGAAAGTTGGTTGAAAATATTTAGTTCAGTTTTGCCTCGGGAAAACGACAATGTTTATTTAATTAAATAAGAAGCTTTTCTATTCTTTTGTATTAAGCAAGAATCTTACAATTTTATGTTTACCCAGAAGTTTTTCTATTCTTTTGTATAAAGCAAAAAACTTTAGCAATCTTGGCAGATTTAGAACGAAATGTTAACTTTGGTTTTACAGACTGTTGTAGGTGTAATTTAAAGAAAACGAACTTCTTTCCTCAAACTTTTAAAAATTTGTTGCATGTAATTAATGTGCGGTTATTTTCAGCTGAGTAAAGTAAGAAGTTGTTTATGTAAGAATGTTTGAGTTCTTAAGTACTTAAAGAATTTTCATGCTTGAAATACGTGCTTTGAATGAAAGACTAGTCTAAGTTACTTCTGAAATGTACTATAAGAAAGTAAAAATTAATTGAGAATGAATGTAAAGTGTTAGGCTCTCCAATTCACACTCTATATTAATTTTCACTAACGCTGGCACCTCAGACTGAGATTTGATTGTAAGGTCTAATTCTAACAAGTAGATGTGGGCTAGTCGTTAGAAGTTGTATTCAGTTTACAAAAAGCACGCTCGCATTTGCAGAACAAAATTCTGGAGAGCAAGGGGGAGTCTTAATATGGATAGAAAGACTGAATTGAGCAAATGTATCCCTATCTAGAAAAGCATAAATTGTGTAAAACGCTAACTTTTAATATTTTAAGTAGGGACATCGCAAATTATGTGAGAAACATCTAAACTATTTTCCTTTCAGATACCTTGGAAGGAGACAAGACCAGAAAATGGAAAAGAAGAATTGTATATCTTATGTCATCTTTAAGCCTCTCGGTAAAGTTGTAAATTTAGGCAGAACCGCAGTTTAAGATTGTAATGGTAGACTCTCATTTACATTTAGATTTAGAATTTAAATATCTTATCAAGGGTTTTAAAGCCCTGCTATGCGATAGTTAAATTCTGGAGAGGGAAGATGTAGAGTTTTCCTTATTTTGCATGATAAATTTATTTTGATACCTTTCCTGAACCTCTCAACTTACCCTTGTATTTTCTCGCCAAGATGTAAATTAAAGTTAAGTGAATATTTAAATGGGTAAAACTCTGAGTTTATTCAGAGCGTGTTTTCGATAGCCAGCGCACGTTTCGTTGCTATCTCGCTGTTACCCCAATAAGCCTTTTGGCCATTTCCGATTATCATCATGCCCGCTAGGTTTCTAAGAGTCAACCTGTTAGGTGTAAATTAACGTGCTAATTCAGCACTGTTCTATTTAGATTCGACTTGAATTATATTCTACATTTAAGTTTCCCACCACAAGTCGACGGTGGTTTGTAACGCACGAAGATCGTGACTTTCTGTTAAACTTTGAATTAATAAAGGGTTACTTTTCACCCTTCTTTTGTGACGGTATTTATTCCCCCCTGTGCGAGAATGTAGTCACTTGTAACCCTTTTAGTGCCAGCTTAGAATTGTCTGGCAGAGGTAAATTAATTTCAAGCCATGGTAAACTGACAAGAAAACGTTGATCTTCATCAACTTTGACAATTCTTACAGAATGATCTATAGAGGCCTCATTAAGTTTTCTTTAGTTCTTTCCAATTTCCACATTTCAGAAATATCCATTTCTTTTAGTAAAAGGGAAGTTTTGAGCATAGCATTCGTTGAAGATATCTCTTTATCATGTAATTTTCTCATAAAATCCTACCAAGTGAAGTTTCCATTGTTACAAGTTCGTAAATCAATATTTTACACTGACATGTCCTAAGTTTTCCTATCACATCAGCTCCAAGGAGTACTGGAACAGGTTGACTTATTACCCACATCCCCTGATAATGCTAGCTTCATTTCTTGAAACTCTTTGATCCATAGACCTGAACTAACAGGGTAATATTATCATATACAGTGGGCTGATCCAAAGCCTCCATGTTTTAAGTTATATTATTTTGCGAATTTCTTAATCTGTGTGTTCACATTTTTCAAAATTAATTCTTCCAAATAAAAAGTGTATAAGTGTTTCTTTTCTGACTGGGGTATATCCCATTTCTTCTGTTAGATTTTTCAATGTGTTTTGGGACCCTGAATTAGGATTGCTCTAATAAGTACTTCCTTGTTATCTGACACTAACTTCATGTTCATAGTCTGAACGCCTTTGGGCCACAATGATGTTAGACATGCTAATTTCAGAACTTGCGCACTTTTCATCTTGTCCGATTTCCTGTTTTGAGCATCTAGAGCAGCGGTGCCCAACCTTGTGCTCGCCGATCGTTTTGTATGTGCTCGTCAGCCCGATTTAAATTCTCAAAAAAATCGAATTTTCAAATTTTGGTTCATCTTAAAGCTTATTTTTTTCCGCTTCTTTTGCAACTGCTCTCATCCATATAGCTACAGTAGTTTTGTTCCTATGATCAAATACAAATAGTCAGTCAGGCGTCGGTTCGTCGATTTAAAGGGCTGACGTCAGCTTTCAGCTGTCAACGTGTTTATCTTTTCGCCTTCAGTTACTAAAACGTTGATATTTTTGTTAATGTTTCTTTTACACATCTTAACTCGTTTTATACTTTGTATTTTTGCTAGAGGTTTTTTCTAAGCTGTGTGTTGAAATGTTACTGTAGCTTTAAGTTTACGTAATTGAGTTGAACGTATTGCAAAAGCTTTTGATAGGGTCTGGCACCGAGGACTTATTTACAGACTTATCAAGTTAAACTTTCCGAATCATTATATAAGACTTATTGCTTCCTATCTCCAAGGCAGAAGCTTTGGAATGAAAATTAGCAATTCTGTTTCTACCACGAGAGGGCCCCAAGGATCACCATATTTATATAGCATTTACACTTACGATATTCCTAAAGACTCACAAATTACCATAGCTCTTTTCGCAGATGATACTGCAGTTATGACCCAAGCTTCTACAGTACTGTAGTCCATCTCTTTCTTCAACATTACCTCGATCATCTAAAAAAATGGCTCACTTCTTGGAGGATTGCAGTTAATACTGAAAAATCAAAAGCAATTATTTTTCGTAAAGGACAAACAAATTTCACTCCACCAAGACCTCTTCTAGCTTCCTGAAACTCACATACCGTCTTTTTCCGAAAATAAGACACTGTCTTACTTTCTTTTTTTGTCCAAAATATGCGTTAGGGTTTATTTTCGGGGGAGGGCAAAAATAAAAGTATATTTATATATTTTTATTTAACACTTATTTTACACAGAATACAGAAATTTAAATTTATTCAATTACAGTCATGTCATCTTCTTCTGGAACATCATCATAAATAAAATTCTGAATTGGAAACATCACTATCAGTTATTTTGTCCCATGAATTTTTTACCCAATTCACAACTTCTTGTAAGCCTGGTTTTACAAAATTACCTCGATGATTTCTCACCATTCTGTTTTCAATATATTCATTGATTTCCATCCACAAATGATCCTTGAATGGCTTGTTTATTGCAATGTCAAGTGTCTGGAGGTAACCAGTCATTCCTGCCGGAATCATTATTTGATCAATCTTCCTCTTAGCAAGGAAGTTTTTCATGTCTTTGGCGCGGTGAGTACTGGCTGAATCCCAAACTAGTAAACCTCTATTCTGACCCCTCAACAGTGGTGCAGCATAAAATCAACCCACTTTCTTATAACTGCTTGGGTGCACCAGGCTTTTTCACTTTCAATGACATAAATTCCTGAAACACGTTTAATCTGGTCTTTTTTACCTTTAGTGATTAAAAATAACGATACTTTCTTGCCATCTAAACGAATCGCCAAAATACAGGTAACACGTGCACTATCGTAACCAGTAGAAGGAACGTAAACTGATGAAGAAGCCTTGTGGTAAACTGTCGTTTGAGCTCCTTGGCCTAAGAATACCGTGGTCTCATCTATAGCAATCATGTTGGAGAGTTGGTATTTCGAAAAATCGATGCCATCAACAAAATCTTAAACGCAAGTGCACACTTAACAATTTCATTGTCTTCCAGCTTAAACAATGTTGTTGATCTCCTTAGAGACAGTTCATAGCGTTTAAGGAAGTTGTCCAACCAGTGTGACGATGCTTTAAATTCTTCTGTGGATATATCAAATTCAATTGCTGTTTCAAGGGCAAATTTTTTAATATCAGCCCTGCGTACAACCAAAGCCATTGCTCTCCTGCCTGCAATCCATTCCCAGATGCAATCTTCCAACTCAGAAAATAACGGCTGCCGACCTGATCCAACTCTGCGTTTTTTCTCATTTCCTTGGTCCACCAATTGACACAGGTAATCGTAGTCTGCACGCCATTTACGAACCATACGGAGATCCAGCATCTTCTCTTTACAGAATACTACAAGATTTACACCCCTGGAGTCTTCCACGCTTTCCTTTTTGTAGTTGACGGAATAGCTCTTTCGTTTTGTACTCATTTTAACTGGGGGTTAAAAATTATTCACTTTATTTTTAAATAAAATTACGTATGAGGAAATAATCAGACCTTACAAGACTGAAATGAATGAACGTTGTATACCTGCACTGTCGCTCAATGTAGACTGCTGCCTTATGTTGTATTTTTAAGATAAATTCCAAGAATTAATTTGAAACGAGCTGTAGAGGTAAACAATTAATTTCTCGGAATATTTTGTTTCAAACATTTCTCTGAAATACAAGTATTAGGAAAGCTAAACATATTACTACTTAAATCAACAGCATTTTTTAACGAATTCTTTTTGTCACATTATTTTAACTAGGGATTATTTTCGGGGAAAGTCTTATTTTACAAAAAGTTCCGAAAATCACGGTAGGGCTTATTTTCGGAGGATGTCTTATTTTCAGAAAAAGACGGTATGAGAAGGGAGAGAGTTCAACGTCGAGGTCAGTGAAGCACGTTTGTTTAGAAACTGTTTTTTGAGTTCCTTGATTGCTTGTGGTGATTTTATTATATTACAATAGTGTTTTTGCGAGAAATTTTTCTATTTAAATAGGCACCTAAATTACGGCTGATTATGAATCTAAGAAAAAGAAGCAACGAACACATAATTTTCAAGAAGATTGAGAAGAGAAATATTTTTTTATTCTTTCGAAAAACAAATGTGTTTGTTTGATTTGTGGCTCAACGCCTGCGATTCCAAAAAAAGCAACGTGAAACGACATTTTACCACAGTTCATAAAAAATATGATATCGAATTTCCTATGAGCAGCAGTTTAAGAAAATGTAAAGTGAAAGAATTAAAATCAGCATTAATAGCCCAACAATCTGTATTCACTAAGTGTGCAACGGAATCGACAGCCGCTACAGTTGCTTCATTCAAGACCGCACACATCCTTGCAGTGCACAAGAAAGCTTTTGACGATGGAAACATAATTAAAGAAGCGATTAAAAATAAAAAAGAAATAATTACAGCCATTGAAAATGTTCAATTGTCAAGAAAGACTGTTTGTTGCTCGTAGAATAAAATCAATGGCTAAAAATATCGAGCATCAAAAGGAAAACGATATGGAAAAATGCGTTTTTCTGAGTTTGCAATGTGACAAATAAACAGACATATGCAATACTGCTCAATTAAGCATATTTTTATGAATGGTTTTTAATGATTGCTCCGGTAAGATTTACTTGCAGTTTTGCCACTTCAAGGAAATGCTCGTGGTAAAGATATGTATCAAAAATATAAAAAATTATATTAAAGAATTTGATCTGCCCGATCAAAAACTTGTGTCCGTAACAACCGATGGAGCACCTGCCGTGTTTGGTTTCACTGCTGGATTCATCGCATTGTGTAAGAAATGACGCTGAATTTCCAAATTTTTTTCATTATTACTGCATTATTCATCAACATGTACTATGAATAAAAGTCTTGCATTATAAGCATGTAATGACTGTAGTTGTAAAAAATCGTAAATTATATCCGCGCCAGACCACTTCAAAGCGGACTATTTAAATTGCTGACTGATGAACTTGATAGCGAACATGGAATCTTAGTGCTTCATTCCGATGTTAGATGGCTCAGCAAGAAAAAAGTACTTCAACGATACGTATATCTTCTTTCGCCAATAAAACAATTTTGGGAATCCGGAAACGAAAGTTGTAAAGAATTGGACGATAATAATTGGTTATTCATTCGATCTGTATTTTCTCACGGATATAACAGCTAAACTGAACCAAGAAACAAACCAACTCCAGAGGGAAAAAAAAAACTTTTTCAATTGACTGGGACTGTAACTGCATTTCAGATAAAGTTTAATTTCATAAATCAGATAAAAGAAAAAAAAATTTCTCCCATTTTCATAATTTATCAAGCCATATTAATAACCACAAGGCAATTGAAACAGAGAAATACTTGGAAAACCTAAATGCACTGAAAAATAATTTTCAACTCCGCTTCTCTGATTAAAGGTTCAACTGATATTGTTATTCATCTCAAACTCATTTGCCGAAATTAATATTTCAGATGAATCACATAAGATTGGAAATATGTTTAAGAAAAATGTTGAAGTTTTGGAAATAACAATTATAGATTTTCAGTCAGATTTGTAACTAAAAACAAGGTTTTCGCAGTGATTTTTGGACCCTTGTTGATAAAAGAAAATATTCCCTTATGAAAAAAACTTATGAGACTGTTTTCCTGCTTTGAATCCACTTTGTAAAAGTGGATTTTCGACCATCAAACATTTAAAGACAAAATGTAGATCCAAAATTACAAATAAATAGTTGAATGACTGTATGAGTTTGGCTTTACCAACATATGTACTGCAGTAAAATAAACTGGCTGAAGACAAGAAATGCCAGCCTTCACATTAATTATCAGATATTTGTTTTACATTAAATATGACTTTTATTGTATACTTAGTAATAAGGCATATCACAGTTTAACTGCAAAATTCTGTATTACTTTCCCATTATTTACCGGTTACCATTAAATGATTAGATTTTATAAGTTTTGTAATTTGAGGATTTAAAATGTTTTATGTTGGTAAATTAAAAAGAATAAAACTACTACTATTTCAATAATGTATTTGTATTGAAGTTTGTGATAAAAATGTTTTTCAAATTCAAAGCGGACAATTAAAAAAAAATTTATTTTATATTTCTCTAAAAAAAATTTAAAATATTATGAAATAACTGTTAAATTATTTTAAATGAAAAAAATACTTATCTTTACAGGGTTCGTACACATTTCTGCGCATGGAAATTAAGTACTTTTAAGGACCATTAATGAAAAAAATTAAGGACCTATGAACAAATGGGAACTGAATAAATTCAATTAAAAATATTATCTATGCCTGAACTTCATTTTTGTAATACCATCCTAAAAAGAAAATAGATCCGTAAGTAGGATGAATAATTATTAAACATGAATTAATTAACAAAATTATTAATAAGTTTGAGAATAAAATCAACTTTATAAAATGTATCAAGCAGCATTACATATTTTACATTTATAATAGTTGATACATTTGAAAGAAAGTAATTTTATTTATGTTTTGCTAAGTTAGTTTTATGATTTTTTTTTAAATGCTTCATTTTTGTCACATACTTGCTCAGTCTAGAGGTTCAGTAAATAGCAAGTAAATTTTATGTCAAGCGACATAGATTAAAATTAGAAGTAAGATCATACTCAGCATGATTCATAAAAGATCGCTCTGTTACCGCTGCTGCTTGCCTAGAGAGAGACCTGCTGATTAGAATAAACCTAAACGGCCTGATATAAGCACGGTTGGCAAGATTTGAAAGTTAGTAGGACTCTGTTTGTCACAGTTAGTGTCGTAGCTTCGTGTAGGTCCAATAAACCAATAAAACACCACAGGTGGTAAGTTGTTTTGTATTCTTTTTAAGTCTCACTAGATGCAAAGAATAAGTTTTACGTGAATTTTTATATTTTTGTGTTTTATCTTGTGGCCACGGTAAGGATTAATGAAAGGCAATAACTTGCTTTAATATGCAGAGATAATTTTTAAGGGTAAGCAGTTAGTTATAATTAAATTAGGTAGTTAGATAACCTTAGTCATTATGGTATATGGCCAATATGAAATTTTATTTATTTTTAAATAATATTTGTTAAAAAAGCCCTATTAAATTCACAATCTAATAAAATTTCAAAGTTTAAAATACATGTAATTTATGACATTGATTCTTAAACGATATTAGGATAATTACACATTAAAAGCTACAAAACATTCACGTTTTGTAACAACAAAACAAAATATTTATGCGTTTTTTTAATTTGAAGCCTTCGCAGACATTTTGGCTAATTTAAATAAATTTCCTTCTCTTCAAGCATGTTTTCTAACAATCAGAAAATTGTCTCAATAAGCAAACCAGTGTTCTCACTAGTTTCTGCGTGCTTTATCTCCTAACTTGTCAACCTCTCTACAATATAGTTATGAGGGTTTACTTGATCTGGTAAAAGTTAAAAAGTCCAAAACCTCCGGACAGAAGTGAAGCAAATTATTGCTATGTCTGAAAGTAACTAGTGTCGGACAAAGGTTTAAATAAGCGTCTTATTTAAAAGTCAAATTCAAACTAAAAATGTGGACTAGTGGTCAAAGACTATACAATTTAATTTTAATTTAAGCTGGCTCAGTAACTCTATCATATGAAGAAATAGAAATGGGAAACTATACTAAAGGCTGAAATCATAAACAACTGGGTAATTTATTTAATAATAATTGTACATATCTTTGAAGAATAATTTTCTTTATGTATTATTCAGTCTCTTTCTTCAACACATTTCCTTTTCATTTTAGAATTTTTGGATTTAATTAAGGATTTCTGTTATTCTAAAAAAACTAAATGCATTTAGAACGTATAGAAAAAGCTGCTAATTTTATTTCTTTAGCATTATCAAAATTCAGAAGACATATGAAATATATATGGTAATAGAGCTAGCTGATGTGGTAGAAATTTTAGAATTTAGTGACAAACTAAGCAAAAAAATATAGAAATGTCATTACTTTTAGAATTTAGAGCAGGCACTGGAAGTAGAATTTAGAAAGGCACTAGGCAGAAGAATTTAAGATTCACAGAGATTGCATCAGGTGGAAATATGTCTAGTGCCAATTCTGTATCATGCATTAAGGCATATTATATGAATCTTTTAAATTGTCAGTTTTCAATTTCTTTATTAATAAAAAAATACATTTCTATAATGCCTGTCCATGTGATAAGATTAGAAGCATTTTTGATATTTTCCATGCTTGTGTCCAGTGAAAAGTACAGAAAATAAAGGGAAGATAAACATGTTAAGAAAAAGATTCTAGTATCAGCAGTAAAACATTCAAATATCATGTTTTCATTGTTCTTCCAGACGTTCTCCAAAAAGTAAGAAATTCGTCACAAACTTTCTGTAAAATACATCTATTATGTGTTAATACCATGGAGACATTTTTCATTTTGTCACATATTACTGGAATGTTCTAGAATCATAGGTCTATAAATCTGGCCTTCAAATCTTTCCAAGCTGCAGTGTCTAAAATCCTAAAGAAAAATGATCCCTACCAATTCTGTAATAGCCAAAAGCCACAAATATTTTGAAAAAAAGGAAAAGTGTAAAATAAATTTTATAGAGAAAATTGATGCATATTCTGACATTTCTGAATATTCTCAGACAATTACATGGTATAAACTCTAACTATGAAAAAATTAAAAAGAAAACATTTTAAATTACATGGCTAATTTCGCTTTTAGTAAGAACTGTTTCTTAAATTGTGTTTTATAGCATTATTTATTACTGTTACAATGTACTAAAAAATCGTTGAAAAATTCCCAGATCTCCGAATTAAAAACTGATCTTAAAATCACCAAAATGTTGATATGTCGCCAAATTTAGAACCGTTAAATAAAAAAATTCACATCACCATCACATTGTGTTTTAGAGATTTATACCTTGTTTATTTCTCAGATTCAAAATATTGCATAAGAAGCTAAAATGGAACTTTACGACAGCGAAAAATAAAAATATTTTATGTTAATTTTTAAATATAATTTCAATATATCATTATTTTAATGGAATTTATTACAGTTACAATGTACTAAAAGAATCGTCGAAAAATTCCCAAAGCTCCGAATTAAAAACTTTCTATAAAAACTGCGCCAAAATGTTGATATGTCGCCAAATTTAGAACCTTTAAACAAAAAAATTCACATCACCAAAAGCGAAAAGTTGTTTAAGAAAACTTCATTAGAAAAAAAATTAATTTTGAAATGCTTATGTTTCACTTCTTGCTTAGAAACTCGAATATCTCACTATTTATATTAGAAATAAGAACAAATTATAACACATGCACCCATTCAAAAGATAATCATATATGTCAGTGAATCGCCAAAAATATTCGTCCAAAATGCTAATTCACACTCAAACTGGCAGTCGTAAAAACAGACAGAAATTTCAGCTGATTAAAATTAAGGACCTTCTGCCGATTTTGGCCGAAATTAAGGGCTTTTAAGGACCAAAAATCGATTCCACAAAACCTAAGGACTCTTAAGAACCGTACGAACCCTGTCTTTAATTTAAAAAAAAAATTCAAAGAAAGACAGCGCCATCTATTGGTGACCAAAAAGCATCTTGTACATGGCTCGCTTTCAATTTTTGAGTTCAAAATTTGCCCGCGATAGGCCAAAGGTTGGGTATCACTGATCTAGAGTACACATAAGTGGCACATGTTTTTTACCACATCCTACATATTTCAGAAATCACTTTCCACTTACAAACTATGTCCAGCTGTCAAGCAAGGGAAGCAGCATTGTTTCTCAAATTTTCTGCTTTTCAGATATTCATCTTTTGAGCAGAAAAACAGTCCGAGCTCGCATAAATACATACTTTCTTCACATCCTTTGAAACTGTAGAGAGTGTACTCTTGTCAAATGCCCTTCTCTTTTCTTAAGATTGGATATTTTCACTTGAACATAAACCAAAACCAGACATAGCTAAATTTATTTTTTCTTACCCTTTGTTTCAGCCTTCATAAATAGTCCGTTCTTTAGCATCCGATGAGGTTGTGGAGGAAACACTCCTGGTCAATGCTTTTAGCAACTGTTCTTGCAAACAAGATTCAACCATAGGATAAAGTATCGAAGCAAATTTATCAGTAGTCGTTCCCAGCGTCTACTGCTTTAAGACATGTTTCGAGTTTTTGAACCAAAATTATCAATTTCAACTGCTCTCAAACATAAACCTAAGTTCATCACTTCCAAACCGAGTTTTCAGGCTATCAACTGCTTTGGCATAAGACTCCTGTTGGTGGGAAGCTTTCTACTTTATATAACTCTGGATCCACTTACAGAAGCTTGAAATAAAATATTGACATTTAATTTAAGGTGCAATTTCAGAAGGGTAGCCAGTCCTTAATGTCAGTATTAAACCAATTTTGGTAAATTAAATTTCTTTTCAGATACAGTGCGAGTAACACAGTTTTGACACTCGCCTGCCATTGGCGGTTTCGCATACATTTGCGCCAATTCCAGTTAGTGTTGTCTTGTCTTTTCCCGTTCATCGTATTTTGTTTTCATCTCTTCTCTGTTCACTAACAGTCGTTAGCAAAAAATCCATGAACTGTTGATCTTACAAATACTGCTTATTTTGCAAAATAATTTCTTTCAGTTCCGATAAGGTGATCTTTTGAGGCAATGTCGCACCAATTTTCCTTGATAACATGCAAGTCCTCTTTCTTAAATCCTTTTGCTGCCTGAAACACTATTTCGAATCAGAAGTATTGTCCCGACGCGCAACACCAGAAAATGTAAAGAACTACTGCTAAGAAAAAGTTGCGTATGCCTTTCAGATCACTCAAAATAACTACAGGTTCTCCAGATGAATGAAAAACTATTTATTTAGTTAAAATGCAGCCTTAAATTAGCTTTGCTAACATCATCAAAATAGGCTGAGAACACTGTGCTCTAAACATTCTGAAAGACGAAAGAATATTTTCCTTAATAACAAAAACACAAGTTGAAAATCATAGTGAAGTAGTAAAGTTTAAATAACGATATTAATTATTGTACAATCTTTAACATATGCTTTCCTTGTATGTAACACCATAAGCAATAGGACCCCAAATAAAGTACAATTTCTACAAAATCAAATTGGCCGCAATTATTAACAATTTTTGCTATTTTATGTATAACAAGCTCTGTATCTCAAAATCAAAAACTACAACAAAATAACTTTGAAAATAAAGAAGTTGACTGTGAAAGCGTATTCAATCAAATAAAGTTACGAAATTTTAGAGGACATTCATAACCTGCCCCATATGATACTTGTTCCATTATTTTCCCTCAAAACGAATTGTCACAGCTGAGTGGTCAGCATGCTGGACTGCAAGGAAAAAAAATTAGGAACTCGCTCATTGCAATCCGAACTCTGCAAATTTCGGTATATCGCTAGTTTCCTTACTTTTTTAACCATCTTTCTCATATTTAATCATGAACCCTTTTTATATTATTACAGCTTTTAATTCTAGGTTTAAAATGTGCACTCTACATAGAAACCAGTAACCCTTTGTATAATTGATACATCTATTTTTACCTTGCTGCATGAAACTAAATTCGAAAACTAAAAATATACACCAACAACAAAATTATTTACATATTAACTTGGCAGCATCAAAGCCGTCAACTTCTAAATGATGTTTGCGAAGATATTTGGTGTCAATAAGAAGCAAAATGCAGTTTGATAAAAAAAAGTAATGAATTTAATCACTGAATGTTTGGAATAAAAATTATTACTAGAACTAGGAGAAAACTTTTTCTGTCATCCCTTGAATATTTCACGTAAAGAAAAATAAAGAATCATAGCCACGCTTCCTAAGACAGAATCAACACAAATGAAACCTGTTATTTACAGGGCATACATATTTTAGCAGAGTTGTATTTTAATTACAAGAATGTTAATTCGGAATTATTTTTTAAAAATTTAATACATAAATTGATGGCATTTCAGTAAGCAATCACTACAAATCAAAATGTAATACTTTAACATGTTTACATCTTTTTTTTCATAAGTGGGATATTTACCTTTTCTTTTTACAAAAAAAAAAAAAAAAAAAATTATTATTTTAATCCTTTACTGTGAATGTCACTTTCTGTATAATCCAATAAATTTAAATTTAGAACAAATAAATTTTATTGGACGAACTTTTCTAATAATATAAAGAGAATAACCAAATTTACACTTTACTTCTTAAACTACTTCACACATATTCCCACACCACATAAATAAGAAAGCTCAGGTATAGGCAAAAGAACTATTAAAAAAATGTAAGATTTTATTATATGGTAGATGACATTACTTATATTTAAATTTTATTTTACATTAAAACTTATTTATGAATATAACTGTTCAATCTTATCCTTTGTTGTTAAATTGCTTAATAAACAAAATTTCACAATAAAACAAATTAAGTACGAGACTATTGTGACCAAACTACGAAACACTTTGCACTTACAGCTTTCTACGAGCCTCACATTTTCTTTCTCTTCAGTAATGGCTATTGGCTAAACTCGAGCTTCATTTTGATGATTTCTACAATTTATGTGTGGATGCACTTCCAGAGTTTGAATATAGTTTTACTCTAAAGCTATGTTTGTCTTAATTAAACCTACCTACATGAAACTGAGAACTGGATGGACGAATTTAACGAATCGAAGCATCATTTCACTGACAAGTATAAAAATCATTAAAGGGAGAAGAAAGGGTTAAAAACGAAATGATTAAATGTGAATAAGAAGGTATATTTTACAAATGTGGAGTATATGATATGTTGAAATATGTTTAATAAACAATTTGACAGTGCAGTGTTTTTGCAAATAACATGATCACTTCAAAAATAGCTCAAAATACCTTTTTTATGAAATCGTACACCTGCATTTTCTAGTAAGAAATTTGATAATGTAAATACTCTTATTAAAAAAATCTTTTTTGAAATGTCAGCCTATTTCCAATTTATGTTCTTAAATTTTTTTTTTTCAAATACCTTTTAAATAAGAATGCAAGCACTACATAGGAGTACATAATTTCATAATTTACTTTGGTGCCTTTTTTCTCAAACATAAGTTTCACCTTCATGTGTATATAATGTTTATTGCTTTTGCAAACAATTTAAAACCAATATTTTATTACCAGAAATATTTACTTAAATATGATTGATAACAGCTTTCTTTTCTTTGGAATGAAAATGGTTTACTGAATATTTTACAAGATTAATGAAATTAAGATATCCAGTTAAAATTAAGATTATTACATTTCACAAAAGCCAATTTTAAATATATTTTAAATAAATGGTAAAAGTATTTTACATATAAATGTTACATACACTTTGGGTAAGCCTAAAATCCACATCAGATTCTCTACCTTCATTCAACATTTGGTGATATCGAACTTCATATTTTAACACTTCTCGCTACTAATTTACAATGAAGCTGGATCATTATCTTAAAACTAAACCTGAATACTATGCTCCAGATTAAATATTTTTTACGAGTAAAATAGCAATTTCTTCGACTCTCAGATAAACCTCTTACTTTCACCGACTAAATAAGGCAAAGGAAAAAAATTACCGATTCGAAACAAATAAAATACTAAAATAGTTCCAAAGAATATTTCAGTCACACACTTATTACTGATAATAATGCATCTATTTAAATTAATTTACAGAAATTATACATTCTGGAATTAAAAAAATCTATAATCCTTACGATACACTATATGTAATGCACCTTAAAAATCAATGAAATATGATAGATTTTAAAGAAACTTAATTTGTCAATATATAATTTATCTCACACTTATTGGTAGCATATTATATAAACTGGCAAAGCCATGACTTCAAATTTTCTATTGAAAGATTATAATTTGATTTACCATTCTAAAATAAATGATTGCATTATAACTTTTATACGTGTAATGACTTTACATTTACTTGCATTATTTTTAACATGCTTTAGAAATTAAGCAAAGTATAAAATATATTGACAAATATACCAAAATTTCAATAAAAGTAAGTTTTTTTACATCCACAAATTTATTACTTAACAGCTAAATAAAAGGTTAACTGCATCCCCACACTCCTATTACAGAAAGGTATTTCTATTTTCAACATTCAAATTTAAGGTACTGATAAATGTAGGCAGGCCTGTGCTTATTGCACTAAAATACTTATGTTACTCAAGATAACTCCTCTTGAACAGAATGCTAAAAAACAACAAGAGTGCAGACTGGGTTACAGTAATTAGCAGCTTTGTTTACTATGACAAAAACTCGATTATTTGCTAACAGTTAAATGTCTGCATGTATATGATATTTCCAAATATATTTTATAGAAATAGATTACATCATACTTTCAAAATACATAATAAAATATTCATGAGAACTCTTTATTAAACTTCAAGTGATGTTAATTACAAGCTTTGTAAAAAGTAAGAGTCTCACACTTAAAATTCCAGGTTCACGAACACATACATCAAACTAAGAAGTCTTCATATCAGTGTCATGAATGTCTCTGGCAAGAAGATTCACCTATTTTAGGTAGCTATCTACTTCGACCTTTCACGCATCTTCAGAAACGTAAATAAATTATTTTAAACATGATTTCATTATGAAACAACGATTTTTTTAAATAATATTAAAAGTTTTACTTAAGTACTTTAAATATTATCAAATTAATATATAGCTTCTGCAGCAGTCAAAGGACAGCATACGTAATGACCGAGAATCTGCTAAATGGAGATAATGTACTTTATCATCAAATTTTGTTAGTGAACCACTATCAGGATTAATTTCAAAGAGAAAACTCAGGTAACCTTAACTGAAGAGGGGATTTAGATTTACACATACTGCTTGCAAATCAAGCAAATGAGGCCGAAATTTGGGTTTTAAAAATCTAAAACGTACCTTTGTTGGGCAATTGTTCATGCATTATTATATCAAATATGATCGGCACAGACCACTAATACAATGCTAAATGACTGGTTATATGAACAGGTTATAAAACATAAAAATTGCTGCTAAGTGCTGGCTACCATACACATCTACAATGGCAGCATGCATTAACACGTTTTTACATATACATTGATTAAAAGGTGGAAAAAAAAAGCAAAAATTGTCCCTCACGTATTAAGATACTCAAACCTGGATATTCTAAATAATTAATTATAGCTGACTTACAAGACATGCTATAATTATTTAGAATACCCAGACTGCCAAATATAATTAACACATCAGTTAAAGCAATAAAAAAGTACTTCAGATGCCTTACAATAAGAAATTACAAAATTAACCTATGCTTAAGAAACATTTCATCTTTGGAAATAATACAGTTTGAAGAATCGGATATGAGGTAGGTATGAGGGAGGAGATCCAGATCATTGGGACTTCAGAAATACCATATCAAATTTAAATTCAGGAAGATGATGATATGTATAAGTGACAACAAAGGATTTATTATTTAGGAGGGGAAAAAAGCCAACTCTCACTGGGCGATAAATAGAATGATCACTGGCAGCATAAATAGAATTTAAATCGACGTAGTATCACTAGCTATAGTTTAACTCCCTAGCCAGGACTTTGAAAGTGACATTCAGAAATCTGTCCAGGAAAAATTACTTTTCTAGCACACTTGCTTATTTATGCTAATTACATTCTCAATTCCTAAATTTCGCAATGGGAAAAGGGATGATAATTTTTTTAATCCAGTGGTTTGCAGGTCTGGATTAATAAAATAACATCTTCTTAGAATACTATCACATTTTGTACAGAAAATTAATCTGCAAATTCACATGACACTGCTTATCTCTGCAAAACCTTTGGGTTAATAAATTTATTGTGGGGACAAGATAATGAAAACCTAGTTAGCAAATAGTTTAAAATCCTATTCAGTTAAAATTCTGCCCAGAAACTAATCACTTAAACTTTAAAATAGAAGCAAATTATAGTTAAGTACCACATTTATGCATATTTAACCAAAATTAGGTTGTTGCTTAATATACTTGATTTGGCAAAAAA
>KL817266.1:0-27497 GCA_000611955.2 Stegodyphus mimosarum
ATTCAATTATGACGATTCCTTCTTGGTGTTGCAATTTTCACAAACGTGAGTGTATTTACATGAAAGAAGAAAACAGGAAAATTCGACTGTGCTCTAGTTGCAATCCGAACTTCTGATGTTCCATTATTAATTGGATTCGATATTATTCAGTTATTTCGATTATGACAAAGGGCGCGAAGGCTATCTTCCTAAGGGAATGGTATCCTTCGCGGAGGACCTTCTAGAAAAATGTCTCGTATTCAATATACGCAAGGAGAAACGATAAAAACCTACTATACTTCAGTTTATTTATAGGGTTTACTGTCTTATGGTAAAGCCTCGAGGGCTATCTGTCTAAGAGGAGGGATGTATTCGTGCAGGACTTCGTTAGAAACTGGCTCGCATACACATTACACCTGAGGAAAACCAAGAAAATGCTCGTTCGCGTAATTCCTAACTCTGGCTGAACTACCAGTGTTCAGCGATTTTACCGCTCGGCCACTGGTAAGCGACAAATCTATATAGAGACCGGAACGCAAGAAACGATACCAGTCTTCAGCGGTCTTACTGTATAATTATATAAACTTAATATTAAACATATATATATATATAAAACAGTAAAACTTTTAAAAACAAACACAGTATTTCAAAATTAAATTTTAAAAAAATGTTCTGGCTACACTAAATTCGCACTCTTACAATTACCTAAATAAAGCTCTAGGTTTGCCACAGTAAAACACACAGCCAGAAACCACAACCAAATCAAAATTGCGCCAAATTAAAAAACCCCCGCCAAGTTTAGCGCTCACCCCGATTACGAGTATTAACCGGTATTGCTAACGAATCTGTTAGTATGTGTCGCAGTTAATACTGAACAAATTTTGAGCTTAATTCTTTTATTTTGTTCCTTCTCTTAATATTAAGCTTAAAAAAATTTCTTAAGAAATGTGGGTCTTAAAATTTGAATTAACGGTCTTTTGCCTTTTGTATAATTATCGTAAATATTGCAATTTTTTTCTCCAATGGCGAAAATTTGCCTGTAATGGCATTGGCCTCTCCTAAGGCCAGAGGTGGTTGCTATTTTATTGCGGAGGCACCTAATAGGCGGCCACCGCTATTTCCTTCTCCGGGATTCGAAACCGAGCCCTTCGGTACCGCAGCTGGCTCCCGTAACTACTATTCCGTCTGGGCGGCAATTTCAATTTGTTTTTTTATTAAAGTTTCAGCTGCGGATGACTCGCCAGCTTCAGCCTTAGTGCTTTTTGTGAGTATTACTTATCTTCTATATATAGTTCTTTATTCGAAATTGTTTCCTACTCGGATATGTTAGAAACCTTCCCTTAAGGCTTCCCTCTCGCAGGCAGCTAGTTCTTGTATGCTTTGCCACAAACTAATCTCTCTTAATTCATCCCAATATGTACCCTTACGGGTTCAGTACCTGAACTTGTAATCACGATATATATTTGACTCGCAGAATTTAAGGATCCGGGTATTTCAAATTAGCAGTAACCCCAGTTATTTCGGATTATTGAGTTCTAGTGTGTATTCAGCTTGTAATTTCAACTCACTAACTTGCGTTTAACTTCCAGATCCTGCGCTTCGAAGTTGGACGCGGGTGAATACTTCGAGCGGATTGCCAAATGCTGTACAGTCCAGTAAGGAGGCGATTTCCTGTTCCGGTCATCTTGATCGACGCCAAAGTAAGTATTCCCGAGATATTTAAATCGTGAAGTACTTTCCAGTTTAGCAACTTTAAAGGAAACTTAATTCATTGCGAGTACTCAAACTCTAGATTATTAAACCTTCGTAAAATTAAATCTTGGCAACACAGCGGGACTTTCCACCTCTCTGCAGAATTTAAATTGCTCCGGTGTTTCTCAGTTTTTGAGATAAATCATCATTTCAGTCGGAGAGTATCAGAGCCCTAAGTCAGATGCTTTCCAGCACTTCTTTTCCGTAAGTGAACTTCAACATCTAAAGACTAATTTTATTTTAACCCATTCATTTCCACATTTTTTTTCTCTGAATTGAAATTTATTTCTGAGTGTCTACACTGACATAGAGACTGGAAATTAGACTATAAATGGAATATTTTTTTGCCATGAGCCCCACCGGAAAATAAAATTCACGTTGATAATAAGTAGTTAGTAAACATATTCTGAAACCGTTGGAGAACACAGCAATACACAGGAGTTGGAAATAATGTACATAATGACATACTGCGTTTGGAAAATGCTAAAATCTTGAAACTCGCAAAACTTTTTAACTCTTCTCACAAATGCCCTTCAGCTCACTCATTTAACAAGTACTACTCATGCAAAAACTTGAAAAGTTCAAACAGCAATGGGAAAAAGTAAGCAATGTTGCCAACGTAATTTAAGTTACCAAATTTCCGCTACTAGAAAAATCCCCTAATGGGTATCATGGCAGTTGATAATAAATGTACCTTAAAAATCTGAGCTTCTGAATGTCAGCCTGTCTCTCCCTCGGACATAAACCTTGGACAGAGTTAGGGCTTTTAAGGAAGGAAAAGCCCCCGCTCACATGCCAAAGGCTTATTCTCCGGGAAGTGCACAGAATTTATGACGGTGAACAAATTTTTCATTCACAAAAAGTGGTGCCCTGATCAGACACGTGCCACGCTAGTGACTTCCTACTGCAGATCTCCTATAGGCTTTTTGCACGATGTAACCAAACGCGGAGTTCGCTTTTGCCCCCTTGTGCAGAGGAGTCTTACGTTTATTATCGCGTCGTTATCGAATCTTATGCAGGGAAAATTTCCGCTTGACCGCAAGAACTATATTGACGCGGCATAGCCATCAGAAACTCCTTTTCTCTTCCCTCTTTGTTTCCAAAGGTACATTTTTTGGTTAAAATTCTTTCGATAGCCAAGTACTGTTTCTAGAATTTACTATTCTCCCTACCGGCGCTTTAATCGCTTTTATCTTTTTTTCGTTTGCCTGCTGCAAGAAAAGGCATATTTTATATTTATCATTCCTTTAAAAAAGCAGATTATGCGTATAACCGGGACTTAAAATCTGATGGAGATCAACTAAACTACTTTCGAGCTTCTGAGTGAAAATGTAATTCCAACCGGAGCCCCAAATGAAGTGAGGTCCAATAATTTATTTTTTATTTAATTTGTAACTTCTATTTAAATAATTGCATTTTTTTCATTTTGGTTTAATTATTTTAAATTTTAGTTATTAGTCCAAAGGGGCTTTGTCCCTGAAGGACTATTGTTTTCGTTTTGCGATTTAGAGTCTAATCACTCTGAATGTCCGTTTCACTTTTCAAATTGTTGCCACCAAATATTATCGCCCTGTATTATATTTGAAGAAATTAAATAATGAGGAATCTGCATAATTGTTATGTATGGTTTTCGTATTGTGATAAGACGACGGTACCTCGAACCATCCGATTTTGAATGACGTAATCCTACTGCGAATATGGGCATCTGGAAGCCCAAACTTGAAATTTCGAATTTGGTTTCTTATCGATTTCATATTTTGTAAAACTTTAGCAAACTTTTGATTAGCAAAGTCAAAGATTTCGAAGCGAGCAATGGCAACGTTGTCCAAAAAAAAAAACAAAAAACATTTTTATCTCCAGCGCGAGGGACCGTGTATCGGAAATTTTAAAGATATGCTCAATTTAAAATTATTTTGCGATTTTGCTCTTGAACTGAATTTTAGGTTTAAGTGCGAAGAACGTAAGTAATAAATAAAGGTAACACACAAAATGTTTACAAAACGCCCCTTTGGACGTAATTTAATATCTGAAACCTTCCAGATTTGTTTTTTTCCCGACAACTTTCCGTATGGCTCCCTCTCTTGTAATTTTCGAAGACATTGCATTAACTTTTAAAACATTGAACAGTCAAAATTTCATTAGAAAACGCAGAACAAGCGTTGGTAGTTTGCTTAAGAAATATCGCTACACAGGCTGTTTACCTATTTCGTACTTACGTAAAATCCCGTTGACCATTTTTGCCTGTTAAGGAAAAGACGCCAAACTACGCGATGTTTCGCTAAAGATGGAAAAGTCTTTTTCAAACACGCTGGGTTTGGTGTAACCTTGATTACACGTGTTGGTTATTATTTTTGACTAAAGGTTCCTTTTTTCCCCCTCTATCACGCATTTTCGAAAAAAAAATGATTGAAAGTTGGGACCCGGCTACTACAGAAGAGCATGCTGTTGAATATTTCCAAAGTCATGGAATCTTGCCTCAGAAAATGTGTTAATGGCCACGATATGGCGATATTATGCAAAAAATAATGGAAATTTTTAAGGAAAAATTAAATATAAATAAATGATAATGTAATAAGTTTGGAAGAAAAATAAGAATAGAACTTTTCTTCTTGTGTTTAATAAATAGGTTTTCGAGTTTGGCTCAATTGGCGCTGTCTCTTGCGATCGACGGAATTTTCAGTAAGTACCATCTATTTTTTAAACTATTTTCATTGCAATTGCAGAAATATCATGCCTAAGCATTTTATGTTTTAAATAATCTATTTGATAACACTCATTCTGTCCAGACTATAAAGCCTTTTGTATTATCAGAAGAGGTATAATATCCCACTACTCTTGAACAGCTTTTCAAAATCTAAGGAGGTTGTAGGTCAACGTTTGGACAACCTGCTTTCTAAAAGTCCAAAAGCACAAAAATACATTGGTGATAGATCAGGAGATTTAATAGGATATGGCCTTGATACCCGCTTCTTGTTCCATTTTTTCCCCAGGAAATTAGCTTTAGATTTTAACGTGTCCCTGCTTGCTTTGTCTTGATGCAATTCTGCTGATTAATCACATTGTGTGTAAATAGAAGTTATTTCACATTTGAAAAGTGCTTATAAAATATTTTTGATAGCATGTGGACTTGGTATTGGCATTTTCCCCCACTCTTTATTTTTAATTTGGCGTTGTTTAAAAGACCGGCAACAACCATAAATCCCTAAGGAAAACTTCCGGTACTTACGTACTATGACGACTACCTTGGCGACATTTGGAGATAAAAATCTTCATTGGCATTTTTTAGTTTATGTTTATAAATGAAATAAAAGAACTTCATCAAAGCAAATTAATTTAAATTCTTTTAAAAATGCAAGCCCCAATTATAAAAGAACAAAAACTTAAAATACTAAAATCCCGAATATATATATATATATATTTATACATATAAAAAATGATATACCAAATACGAATAGAAAAAATTAATCTTTTTTATTTTTACTACTGTAAATGATAATTAACAATTATTAAACTTACTTCTGAATAAGCTTCAGTGAAAGTTATATAAATAAATTATATTTTTGATACAAAATATGCGTACAAATTTTTAAAAAATTGAGAGGCATTTAGTGTTAACTTTAAATAACAGATGGCAGCACAATATAGTTAACTTACTTAAAACTGGTTAAAAGAAAATATTGACGTTAATGATAAGGAAAATGGCGGGAAATAGCTTTCAAAATAGCATCAAAAGACTTTTCTTCCTTTTTCCGCCAAATAAATTCAGCTAAATAGGTATCCAAATGATGGCGGCTTGTCCCACGTTGTCGCTTGTTCCTCCATTTTGCGGAACCCCGCATCCTTTCAACATGTTGCGTAGATGATGTAGATGTGTAGATGGGTCAACAAAATTGTATCGATGATTCACCTTAAAATGTTCAAAACCGGCAGCAATGAGCTCTTCTGTTTGATATCCAGGCCAGGAATCTGACATTATTGTTGAGCCTTCAGCAATATTATTTTGGAATTTATGCATTAATGTTGTCGCTTTCCGGTCTGGAACTCTGACTAGAAACTCTGGAACTCTGACTCTTTAGGTAAAATTCCAGCCTCTCTGAAGAAGTCTATCGCTTCTTCCTCATTTGAAGGAAGTTGAAAAATGTTGATATCCATTCGGAAAAAATAATCGCAAAAAGTTTCACGTGTTTCACCTAAACGTAATAATCGGCGTAAATGTAGCAAAAAAAGCTGTGGTAATAGCAAATGCGGGACTAGTGCGAGATACTCTTTATTTCAGCGCCCTCTATAACCTATATTAGGGTTAACCTTTTTTATAGCCGCCCAACCGGTATAGTGGTTAGCGTCGCCGACTGCCGTGCCGAAGGGCTCAGGTTCAAATCCCGCTTATAACCAATATTAGGCTCAACCTGTATAACATACAAAGGTCGCCGAATTTGGCGAGATATCTAGGTAGTCGTCATAATACGTAAGTACCAAACTTCCTTTAGACTTCCTTTCCCTATTTGATAATAAATGGATCTCTTCTTACGGCAGTCATTTAAGTGCACCCAAGATTTGTCTGTTATGACAATACTTTTCCATTTTTATCCGGATAAATGTTTCTCACAAAGAACTCTGTAGCGCGTTCTGCATTCCGGGGTATGTCGGAGGAGGAAGATGTACATTATGTTTTTCGCCCGTATAAGATTCAAATCAGCGTTAATCACTTTGTTTACAGTTGATATTGAGCATTTTAATGATTTTGCAACTGTCCTTTAATTTGTGGATTATCTTTTACCGTTAAAGATCTGAGTTTTGCAACATCCGAATCATTTCGTGTTTTTCTGGGATACGTATTTGGAACAATATTTCCACTTGAAGTTTAATTATGACTTTTTTCCTTTGCTTTTCACAACATTACCTATATTAGCTTTAGATACCCAAAAACCGTGGCTTTCGCAACATCTTTTAGTAACTAAATAAGAACTTTCTTCAGAGACAACGCAAATATAGCCTTCCATCTTTGCTTCTTTAACAGCTACATTTTGTACGAAAACAAAACTTTCAAGTATCAGACGGTACGTTATGCTTTCAAAAATATAGCTGAATTAAAAAAAAAATTCTTAACGGTAAGATTTGTTTGACAACAAAGTAGAATAGTCTAAAAAACGTGCCAACAGCCTCTCTATATTGACAACCTTTTAGTTTCTATAATTGATGTGCCATGAATGAAATTCTTACGTCATTTTTCTATGTCGTAAGAATTTCATTCTATTCCATTTTCCTCTCCCTTCATGCCACATTAAATACATTGCTCATTAATAAAATCTACAGTTCAGCACTAATTTCGTGGAGTTAAAAAGCAACTGTCTTCTGCCCTTCTGCATGGTCTATTGAAACATTTTCCTGTTTAAATTAACTTTTCTGCACATATTCGATTAAATACTCTACGGAAATTTTTATGGTTAATAACACACTTGTCTAATGTAAATTTTAAATAGCCTCGTATTGGTCGTTTGTTAGTAATTGCATCGAACGTTTATGCTATTCGCCTTCAGTCATGTCAGCAAACTAATTTTGCATTTTACCTCTAGTAGTTCGGGATAGTTAATTTTAAAACTTGGTTTAGGCTTTATTCGCTTGAATTGATGTAAAACTTTGTTCAGAAGAGATACGGATATTTAGATATAATTAATTGTATTCAAATCATTCCTATATTTCTGGTTAAATTGAAATTAATGTTCCGTACTTGACAGAACATCATCTGTGTTAACATAATTGAGCATGGTGAATTTCCGGTATGAACCCAGCCCGGAACATAAACGTACAGCAAACACGTCTTAGATGAAGTTAAGAACTAAATATTGTACATGTAAATTTTTATTTGCTAGAACTCTGTACAACTCTAAAATCAAATGCATTAAACGATTATAATTGCTTTCAATAAAGGTTCTGGTTCGAATACCTATGAACAGAATTCTTTCCCTAACCTATGAATAGAATTCTTTCTCTAGGGCTTAAAATCCGTAAAACCGTGTCACCGTTACCACTAAAGTGCGAAACTCGTTAATGTGCATATTACATAACTAACCCGTAGAGTAACTGATTTGGTCCGTTAAAGGGCGAAATGAAGTTTTCTGCGCGTTACCTGGGTAATGTGCACATTAACGGCTTCCTTATCGTTAAAGTTGAAAAGTTTGTTTCCATCATTTCCTTTCCCTCTCCCTACACTTTGCACATTACCTACTAAGCACTCGCTAATGTGCACATTGCCTAATAGGCTCTCGTTAAATTGAAAATAAGATTTTTGCTGGCATAACAGCAACGTTTCTGTATGCTTAAATTAACATAATGTTATTTATTTTTCCAGATCTAAAAAATCAAGTTAATATAATCAACTAGTTAGTTTATAGAATCTATCATCAATCAGTTAAGAATCATAATACAAAGAATTAAACGGTTTAAGTATTATTAGAATTAAAAAAATAAATTTTCAAAACATGGGATAAAATTATGTTCACTTATTAGTGCTATTTAAAGATTTTTGAATTGCACAGCAACTGGATTTTGCGATATGGGCACCTATTTATGGAACATTTAAATCTTCAGTAATGTCTTCGGAAATCCTACCCGATCAACAATTTAAAACTGACGGCTGTTTCAAGTGTACAGAAACGTTGCTGTTGTTCCGGCAAAGATCTTATTTTCACTTTAACGAGTGCGTAGTAAGTCATGTGCAGATTGTCTAGGTCATTCGAGAACAACAACTTTCCGCATTTTAACCATCCTAGTTAATCTGCAGCATAACTGATTTCGTAGTTTAGCGATGACGTCAATATTTATACGGCCTTTATTTTAGAAATAGACTATCATAGGACGGACTCAAAGTTTAGAGATGTTTGAAAATAATTCTTGCAAGAATTAGACAAAATTTGAAACAGTCCATTTGATTTATTTTGTAGCCCAGTTTAAAGTTACGATTCTAAATGTGCAATGACATTTATACCCATACTATTTAGTGCATGTACCATTACTGCAGTATGAGTATTGTGTATGGTTACTAGCTGCCTTATGTACTTATGATTAATGATTGCATTGCTTTCACTCGACGAAACATAGTTCCGGGTTATCTTCGAAATGAGCCCAACTTTCTTTGAAGTTTTCTTTAAGTTAGAAGAAGATAAGTTAGAAGAACGGTTTTTAGATGAGAATGATATTAAGAACTGTGTTAGATTTTTCATAGTAGTATAAGGTCCAGAATTAACAAATCCTTAATTTGGCCTTAAAACTTTCCACAAGTTTTAGAAAATCTCTTTCATAAGTGGGTCTTTCCTATCTAAAGATTTCCTTTTCTTTTGGAATCCTGAGTGCTTTATTCAACCAGCGTTGGACGATATCACGAATAGTTTGGCGCGGAAATAAGCGTTTCAGGGTTCTGGAATTAAGTATCAAGAATTATGACTTCTCCGTTCACTCAAAATATCTTTCTTCAGTTCTTTCGGGTTTCCTTAATTTAACCCTTACTTTCTGTGACTTATAGCCCACCGCTAGACATGTGTAATTTTTACTACACCATTTCGTTTAATATATTTTTGCAGTGTGTTTCCAAATTTGACACTTCTAATAACGCACTTGCTTGGTTGTGGACTTAGTCACAGGCAGTTAATATGCCGAAAGCGAGCCCAGAATTGAGTTTTCAAACATCGCTCACAAAGATTCGCACTATGAATATTCGGTATTCAAAACTTTTTCTCCTTCACTGGAGTAAGAGACCATGTTAGTTTGTCTTAGACAACAACTTTAAATATTTCAAGCTTTGTCGATTTCGAAATTAAGATGCACGCCATGTTATTGAGGGAGCATTTGTTGGAGGTTTCTTATTTTCAGACAAGAAAATCTGTACTCCATTCTTCAGTCTTGCTGTGGATACGTTGAGGTTGTTTCGACCGATTTTACTAGCACCACTTTTTAATAGGATAACTAAATGCATGCTTACGCTACATCACCATTGTTGCAACTTGTAACAATTAAAGCAGGCACACGTGCCGCCGAGCGGTAACGTCTCAGAACCCAGGTAGATAGGTCCGAGGCTCGTATACCGCGAACCAGCTGGCTACATAGGCGTTTTCGTGATTTCCACTATGTATAACGTGTATATAAGCCCGTTTCTCTTAGAAAGTTCTCTACGAATAAGTTCTCTACTATTGCACCCCTTAGGCAGATAACCTCGAGGATTTTCCGCAATCCCATAAACTAACTATTAAAGCAGCATATGGAATGGAATTCTATGGACAAATAGTTATGGCTGTACATTTATACCTTTAATTGGTTGAACTTGTAAATTCATAGCACAATATGACAACCTTCATATTAAACTGCAACTTCTACTTTAGTATTAAGCTCCTTTTTAAAACATACAGTAAATTTTTAACTGTTTGAGTACGCCTCTGCCCTTCCAGGTTACGGGAATGGTTATTTTAGTACACTTTATAACACACCCAAAGTTATTCTGGATGAAAGTCTTCTCGCCGAGTTCCTCCCTGACAACAGGCCTACGATATTAGGAGAGGATTTAAATGCAAAAACCACGCTCTGGAATTGCCGCTGCACCAACAAGAACGGTAAGCGACTAGCCAATTTTATTTGAAATTACCCAGTTACTCCCTATGCACCTGAGGAAATTACCTATTGTCCTGGTTCTCACTGCAAAGCTGATATTCTCGATTTAGTACTCACCAGAACAACTACCGCAATGATGCCAAACAAGAACTTACGTTGAATCATTTTCCAGTGATCATCACGCTCGGCATTACTAAGTCGGAAGAGGATGCGGTTAAAAAGGTTACTCATTGGGATCTCTTTAAGTATATTCTCAATACTAATCCCCCTGTGATCACTAGCCTCAAAACTACCATGGACATAGATGCTGCCGTCGACCTTCTCAACGAGACAGTCAGCTCTGTACTTCAAAGCGCTACTACTACTTTGCCCAGAAATCATGCAGATAGATTTCCCTCGTTCATCCGGAAGAAAATTGAAACACGTAATAGATTACGGAAGCTGTGGAGCCGCACGTGGGACCCCAGTCTTAAAAAGGAGTTAAAGGCTTTAAACAGAGCAATTAAAAAGGACATCGGCACTTATCGGGCCGAAAAATGGGAAGATAAGATCCTCAACTTTATTGAACAAAGTCTCAGTTTGGGCATTTGCCCGCAACTTGAAGAAAGCCCACTATTAGTAGGCCTATTTACTCCGACGGGATAGTGGCTCTTAATAATGCAGAGAAGGCCTCAGTATTGACCAACCACTTAGAAAAGCAGTTCTCACCTAACGATCACACCTGTAACCCAGAGTTTCTGTTACATGTCAATTTTATTGAAGAATGGCTCACTGCGCCGACTGCAAAGAATAGGACTGACTGTACCTCTAATCTTCTCTTTTCATATCAAGGACGATACCATCTCGAGTTTAGCCTTCAAGAATATACCTGTAAATGTTATCACGAAACTTACTGGAATTTTAAATACCTGCTTGGAAACTTCCTATTTTCCTAGAGTTTGAAAAATGCAAAAGTTATCCTGCTCCCAAAGCCGGGTAAGGATCTAACTGCTCCGAAAGGTTATAGGTCCATTAGTCTGCTTGCAGGGCTCGGAAAAATCTTTGAAAAAATCATTCTGACAAGATTGCAGCCTTATTTGAACTTATTGCCTGATGAACAATTTGGCTTCAGACGCTCTTTCCACCGCTAAGCAGCTCTTCAGGTTAACGGAATTCGTCGGGAGTGCTCTCCATAACAAGCTATGTGTTGCCTTACTCATGCCGGACGATTAGACTCAGACATTCAAATGCTTTATTTTCTAACCGACTTTACCTTTTTAATGAAGAAATTCCGATTGTACAAAAAGTTAATTATCTCGAGCCCTATTTAAGAAATCTCTGACATGGACGGATCACATCAAACATATTAAAAGGAAGGCTATAGCTGTCAATAGCAATCTGAACCCGTTAATTGGAAATTACTCGAAACTCGATTTAAATAAGAGAAGGGACATTTATGAGGCTACGATAAGGCCCATCCTTTCCTATGCCCTGGTCAACTGCTTCTTCGAAGGATATCGCTCAGCTTCAAATTGTACAAAATAAGTTCCTTCCAACAATTACGAACACTCACTATTATGTGCGAAATGATACTCTTCACGGAGATCTCAAGATGGAAAATGTTGCGGAGTATTTGCATAAAGCTAATGGAAATTTTAAGGAGCGTGCAGTTAACTGTAATCATCCTTAATCACCCCCTCAAGCTCTAAATTACATTATTCTTGATGAGGATAGTATTTTACGACCGTACGCGGCTTTCCTCACCCGGGATTCTAATTTCCCAACGTAGCTTTTTAATGCATTACTGTATACATTTTGTAATTTTTATCTTTATTTCAGATACTGTTTTATGGTCATTTGTTATTACTTTGTATAATTTTAATTTGTATTTTATTTGTAGTGATTTACGTGTAATGACTAATCTCGGGCTGAAAGCCTCTCCATTCGCTTTGCTTACGTGCTGTTGCTTGTCATGTGACAATGGTCAGTTCTCCTCTTGCCATTTACGACCTCTTATCCACGCACCTGACTAATTTACGTTATGTGCTTTTCAGCAATAAAAGTTACTGAGTCGGAAACGTCGCGCTTTGACGTGATATCGCGGCAATAGTTGTCCAGAACGAACCTTCTGAAAGGCATCCCTTTTTGAAACATGTGTGAAGTTTGACTGAATTAAAAAAAAACTCTCCGGAATGAATGTTTCTGACGATATTAATGGTCCATGGCGCGAGACTTGGGTAAAGTTCACTCCATTCCGCTTCGAATTCCAATGAAGTGAGTGGCTACAAAGGCGTTTTTGAGGTTTCTTCGTATGTAATATGAATATAAATTAGATTTCCTCAAATGACTCTCGCATTCAACGCTGTATTCGACGGCAATTAACAAGGAATAATATTGAGGAGGTGTAATTCTTCTATCATTCATACGTAGCGTCCCTCTTGTGGAACACGATCTTGAGAACACTTAAGTGGTCATTTTGGCTACTTTGTATTTATCTTAAACATTTTATTGCAATCTCAGTGCCCTTTGCATGTATGTGTTCTACAGCCGATACCGCAAGTTCATTGGTCTAGCAGCCACGGATATACGACTGCCCGCAAGTCTCAATATAATGTGTCCTGTTCTCCCAGGAACGAAATTTATTGTAATTAACGTACTGTACACCAAAAAAGGGGGGGACAGTTCTATATCTCCCATTCTATTGGGACGATTGACGAAATTCATATTCGTTTTTCATGTCTCCGAAGCGCGACTTAGGATATGTATTAGATTTATATATAGCGTTGTTCTAATTATTTTGATACAAAATCGAGCTTTTCTGAAATAGCCTGCCAATGCTTTTCCACATTTAGATTCTACGACTCAAATTATGCCAAACTGCCAAGTTTTGTGAAAACCGCACTAGTAGCTTTTAAAAAATTAGATCTAAAAATTTAGCTCCTCCATGTTAATTAAATTTGGTATATATTTATTAATATCTTTCTTATTAAACTTGTTTAATTCTTCCTTTCACATTTCGAAATTTTAGTTCATTCTAAATAAAATGAACCCATTCTTTGTTTTTATTTTTAAAATTTGTATTTTTAAATAAGTTTTAGAAATTTTTAGATTATTTCTAGAATAAAAATTATCTAATTATCTAAATTAAATAGTTTTTAGAAAAAAAATATGTATAATTAAAGAATTATTCCCTTACGTTTTACTTACAAGTTTTAAATAATATTTAAAAAAATCCTTTTTTATTCCCTTTCAGAAATATTCAAAAAATATTTAACGTATTTCACTATTAAAATAAAAGGTTCGCTAATTTGAAATGGACCGAATAGAGCATTAATTATAAATTGCCTTGGATTTTTCAATTTAAACGATGCCTCAGAGCTTAAAAGATCATGCCCTATTTGAGAAAGTATTTTAGGAAGAAGCTTTACAAATAGGAAAGAAATAATGCATGATTTCAATATTAATAAAACAATAAACTTATTTCACAATAAACTTAATTTTTGTAATATCCTTTTTTATTCCCTTTCAGAAATATTCAAAAAAATATTTAACGTATTTCACTATTAAAATAAAAGGTTCACTAATTTGAAATGGACCGAATAGGGCATTAATTATAAATTGCCTTAGATTTTTCAATTTAAACGATGCCTCAGAGCTTAAAAGATCATGTCCTATTTGAGAAAGTATTTTAGGAAGAAGCTCTACAAATAGAAAAGAAATAATGCATGATTTCAATATTAATAAAACAATAAACTTATTTCACAATAAACTTAATTTTTGTAATCTTTAACCGAATAAAATCGAAATACCTTAATTTTTTTCTTATGTAATTAAAGAAAACTTGCGAAAATATTTCATTCAAATTAAACCGTTCTGAGCAAACTGTTCTATGAAAAGTATACTATTTAATTCCGTTTAGAATGAAATGTTGTTTAAAAATGTATTCTTTCACATACTTAGGACTCTGAAATATTGTAGAAAAAGAAAATATGTACATTTAGGCGTAATTACAAAATATTTACATCCGATCGTGTCGAAACCCATTGATCTTAATGGTAAGTAGCTGAATGTTTTGGTCACCAGGCAGGGATCGCTAATGCTTCAAAGCGGTGTATGGAAATTACCTTAATTTTTTTCTTATGTAATTAAAGAAAATTTGCGAAAATATTTCATTCAAATTAAACCGTTCTGAGCAAACTGTTCTATGAAAAGTAAACTATTTAATTCCGTTTAGAATGAAATGTTGTTTAAAAATGTATTCTTTCACATACTTAGGACTATGAAATATTGTAGAAAAAGAAAATATGTACATTTAGGACGTAATTACAAAATATTCACATCCGATCGTGTCCAAACCCATTGATCTTAACGGTAAGTAGCTGAATGTTTTGGTCACCAGGCAGGGATCGCTAATGCTTCAAAGCGGTGTATGGAAGAAAATCTTTGGGCCCATGTATTCAATTTATATATACCATTGTTCTAATATAGTCATTTTGACATAAAATCGGACATTTCTTGAATGCCATAATGATTTTTTTCGTTTGTCGATTTTACGACTGAAATTATGCCAAAGTGCCAAGGCTTGTAAAAATCGCACGAGTGGTTGGTTGTAAAGATACCTCTCAAAATTTTAGTTCCTCAATGCTAATATTGAAGTTTGGTATTTGTTTATCAATCTCTTTAAAGTTACGTGATTCCTTCTTTCACAACTCTGAATTTACGTTCAATCCAAGTGAAATTCGAAGATATTCCGATTTAGTTGTAAAATTTGTATTAATTTTTATAAATTTTTAGAGAAACCTTTCGAACTATAACGTATAAAATTTTTAGTGTCCTTAAAGTTTACGGAAAAAATTTGTAAAAATGGCACGAGTAGTTTTTAAAAAATTAGCTCTCAAAATTTTAGCTCCTCCATGTCAATTGAATTTGATATATATTTATTAATATCTCTTTTTTTTATTAAACTTCTCTGATTCTTCCTTTCATATTTCGAAATTTAGGTTCATTCCAAATAAAATTCGCCGATTTTTTATGATTTATTTTTTAAATTTGTATTTTTAAATAAATTTTATAAATGTTTCGAGAATATTTTGAATTATAACCTATAAAAGTTTTACCATCAACTTAAATTAGATGATTTCTGAGTATACCTGAAAAAAAAGGTCTTTTGTTCGAAATTTCCGGAGATGTACGTGAATTTATATATTGGCGGGTTTTGAAATTTGGCATATCTGTTTTAAGCGATAATGCTAAATGTGCTTTGCTCAGTTTGTTAATTGTTTGAAAGCGTGAATGATGCACCCTTTCTCGCTTTCTAGAATGAAAGAATGGAATGGAAAATAGGTTATTATTCAGTTGGCGAAATTCAAATTTATAACTCATGGCGCAAACTGAAAAAAAAGTTCTCCAAGGCAAACTTTTAATTTTCAACATATTTTTCAAAATATTTAGGCATAGTTAGAGTCGTAGACTCGGAATATGTGAAAAAAGACATTTCATAAAAATGCCTCTGTTAGTACAATGCTATATAAATATCTTAAGTCACTAGTACATATCTAATAATGCCTGCTAATGCATATCTTTAGTCGCGCTGTCGAGTCCTGAAAAATGCAAGTTAATGTTCATCAATCCTCCCAGTAGAACGGAAGATGCAGAACTGTCCCTTTTTTTCTTTGTGCAAAGCGTACGTCGTCTTGACTGCATTATGCATAGATGAGTTAAATATTTTTATTGATTCACTAAAAATGTTTTAAAATCCACCTCTCAAAAATCGTTTCAAAAAACATCCTCATCAATTCCATACATAAAATTGGTTTACCATTACAATTACATTATATAATTGGACGTCAAGTATATATCATTTGCAGTCCCCGTAGTTCGTAAACAGTACTTAAATTTCCTTATACCGTACGTATCGTACACAACAGCCCCAGTAATAATGGTGTCTTAACATTTCTCGGCCAGTAGGATACGCCGCAAAATAGAAACAGCTCTTACAGAAAGTGGACGCTATTTCCGAGTAGATATGTTGTTCCTTAAATTTTATCTGCTTAGTTGACATGAGAGAGCGAGCTTTTTATTGTGTACTAGGAAGGATAATCTCTGTAATGTATCATTGATGTACAGTTGCCCTGTCTGTGTCAAAATTATTTTTGTTGTCATAAAATCTTGTTAGGAGGGTGAAAACAATATTTACTAACCACTAGCAGCCACTAAAAATCGAAAGCTTTCGGATGTTGTATTACGCCCGAAGAGATTTTTTCATTTACACCATACGCACATGTTTCGAAAGTATTTAGGCTAACGCCCCTTTGGGTTAAAAATATTTAAAAACGTATCGTTAGAATTTGCGATAGTCTCACGCGCTGGAGATAAATATTTTATTCCGTACAGTGCTGCCACTGCTCGCTTTGAGATCGTTGATTTTTTAATGAAAAATTCTTTAGGTTTACAAAATATGAAATACATATCAAAACAAATTCAAAATTCGAGCTATTCCGGAGGAGGAGTATGTTATTCAAAATTGGATGGCTCTAGGTATTGTTTTTTTTTCACAATGCGAGAAACATGCATACATTCATGCAGATTTTTCGTTATTTAATTTCTTCAAATGTAAAACAGCGATATAATAATTGGTGTCAACAATTTGAAAAGTGAGAAACTGCATTTAAGTGATTCGACTCAAAATGCCGATTCGAGAGTAACGACTCTTTTCGACTAAAAAGTACTCGAAATGGTTGCGTTAATCGGTACGAATCGGCGAGAATTAGAATATCTTACAATCATTTTTTTGGAGGGCGGAGACTGTTCACTCCCTTTAATGCTATGTTCAGTTTTCATATAAGTGTTGAATGCAATGTTTAATATGTAATGTTTGTATATAAATGTAGAACCGTGAAGAAAATTAAATCGGTGTGAATGAGTTGATTTTCATTAAATGTTAGTGTTACGCTTTTAGAAAACGGAAGTTAAAATTCTTGCTCAAATTCTCTCAAAATATTTGGATTCCGTTTCAGCAAGTAAAACGCTTCTATGTAGAAATTCTGAACTGTGAGAGCCTTTTTAATGGTTAATGTGTCACTAATTTCAAACCAAGTCATAGTCAGAAACTAATTATGGCAAATGACGGAATATTAATCGAATCTTGACGCTCAAACTCTTATTAAACGGGACACAAGACCGAGTTTTGAAACCTGAAATCAAAGCTTCTTGAGCGTTTTGATTCGGTTTTCAGAAGAAAAGTGTAATGATTGATAAAATGACTAGCGAATGAGAACTTTGGGGGAAGGGAATTAAATTATGGAATGTTTGTTACAAGAGCCTTGCTACCATGGAAAACGAAATTCCATTTGAATGAATCTGAAAACTAAGTGCTGGATTGGAAAAAACTATATAGCAAGTAAGAGTAAGACACTTGGTGAAATCCGATTTAATTTAGAGCAGCTTTTAAGAATACTGCTCAAAGTCGCTTCCGAGGAAGTCTGTGATTTGAGCTCAAACTTTTATTTTGCTCACCTACTCAGATGTTCAAACTAAACCTTTCCTACTTTTTAAATTTTATATAGCAACAGAAAGGGGAGACTGTTATATATCTCCCGTTCTACCGGGTCGATTGACGAAATCCAATTTGCGTTTTTTATGTCTCGAAAGCGCCACTTAGGATATGTATTGGATTTATATATAGCATTGCTCTAATGTAGGTATTTTGACAGAAAAACTGACTTCTTCTGAAATCACATGCCAATTCTTTTTTCAAATTTTCGATTCTACGATTCGAATTATGCCAAACTGCGAAGTTTTGTAAAAGTCGCTAGAGCAGTTTTTTAAAAATGAGCTTTCAAACTATTCACTCCTCCATGTTAATTGAATTTGATAGATATTTATTAATGTATCTTTTTTCTATTAAACGATTCTTCCTTTCGTATTTCATAATTTAGGTTCATTCCAAATAAAATTTGCCCATTTTTTGATTCATTTTTAAAATTTGTATTATTAAAAAAGTTTATAAATTTTTGAAAAACCTTTTAACTGTATAATATTTTTGCCATCTTAAAGTAGATGCATTTCTAAGCATACTTCCAAAAAATTAGTTTTTTATTCAAATTTTCCTAAGATATACTTGAATTCACATTTTGGTGGGGTTGAAAATTTGACGTATTTATTATAAGCGATATAACGAAAATGTAGTTTAAACATTTTGTCAGTTATTTGCAAGTATGAACGATGACCTTTTTTCCGCTCGTCTGCAATGAAACAAAAAAGGGAAATAGGTTGCTATAAATTAAGAAGTTTGCCAAGAACAAAATCTGCCAAGATAAATTTTTAAATTTCTCCAAACATTTTTCACCAAAAATAACATAATTTAATATCTAGGCATAATTTGAGTAGTAGAATCGAAATATGGAAACTAATAGGTATGTTATTTCGGAGAAAGTCCGTTTTTGTGTCAAAATTTCTATGTTAGGACAATGCTATATATGAATCTAATATATTCTTCTCGAGACATGAGAAACTCAATTTTGTCAATCGGCCCAGGAAAACTGGAGATGTAGAACTGTCCCCCTTTTTTTTTGTTATTTGCACTTTACACTACTTACAATGAAGTGAATGTACGGACGTTGCCGTGTAATAAGTTCATGACTGTATATTGTAAAATGAAATTCATAATCATTAAGAACAATTTAGTACTGTTTAAAGTGGATCGGTTTACTATTTTTCTTTCCAGCGATGGTAAACAATCATAGACACCTCTTTCGAATCACAATATCCTTTGGTACTTAACCCTACTTGTTTGAAATTTCAGCTCTTTTCCCGATCTGCGAAGCTCAGCAAGGAACTCTCTTCTGCTTCGGAAGACATACAGCAATGACCGAAAGGAACAGGGTAGTTCGATTCGATATCAGTGTAACTTCATTTCGTTAATCTTTGTTTTATCATAAACACCTTGTTTTCTTCTTTCCAGCTGAAAAGATTAATGAAGATAATTTCTCCATGGCTATGGGCGTAATCATGTAAGATGATTTTTCTTTTTGTTCATATCTTCATCTTATGAAAATACCTTCTCCAGTCTAGATTCCAATAAGTAAATAACAAACTGTGCCCACCAGCGGCCGAGCGGTAAAGTCTCTGAAAACTGGTAGTTCGGTCCTAACTATATCCTAAACTCGAAGTGCGTATTGTCTCCTGTCAAACATATCTGCAGACTTTTTAATCAAGTTTTGTAGCGGACTTCAATTTTTACTTGAAAAACCGTTGCAATGATAAAGGAAACAAACCTTATTCTTTTGAGCCCCCGAGTCGCTGAACACCGGTAGTTCGGTCCGAGGTTCGAATTCGGCGAACGGGCTGGCTGCATGGGCGTTTTCGCGGATTTACTCACGTGTGATGTGCATACGAGCCAGTTTCCCTTAGAAAGTCCTCCACGAAGGCATCCCTTTCCTTAGGCAGGATAGCCCTTGAAGCTTTGAGGAATCACACAAACCAAACCATTGACACACTTGTTTATTCATGTAACATAGATACTATCTAGTAAGGTAATGCAGAATCAACATGGTAATAACTGTAATTACCATGTTGATTACCATGATGTAATAGCCATAAGGTTCTCCAAAACACCATAACTTAACATTCTAAAAATTTTATTTAAATGAGCAACCGAGTGATCCTCAAATGTTGCTCTTTGCACTCGGGCGAACCAGCAACTGGAGACGATTTCGGCTATATTAGCTAATTTAACCTGTATTAATTTTTCTAAAGCTGTATTTCTTTTTCAAGCAAATGCTGTGCTCAGACTAACTAAGCTAAGGTGTGGTTAAAAAAGCAAGCCGAACCTGGTCCACGGAAGTACTTCAGATAAGAGTACAATATCGCACATCATAAATAAACGGATAGGGTTCCAAAATGCCGTAGCGCCGGTACAGCACACATCGAGTTGACGTCTTAAATCGGCCCGGCGCCTTAAGGGCGACGCTCGAGTGGAAAGGGTTAATAGTTGCTCTACTTTACCTAAAGTTTCTCTGATATTACGAATATTACAACGATCTGTTTGAAGTGTTTACTCCAGATTTCTAAGCTTAATGTTTTCTCCTCAGAAACGTCGGAGCACAGTCCGCGCAGGTAGTATCAAATATTGCTGAGTACGCGAGTATATTTTTGTAAATAACTTCGTTTGAATCTTTGTGTTAAGCATACACTACAGAGAATTGATAAGAGCATTTTTGGATGACTACTGTTACTGCATGTTGCAAAATTCAAATGATTTCGTTAGATCGGTGATTCTCAACCTGTGAGGGCGGGAGAATATCAAAAGAGAAAATTTTTTAAAAAAAATTAACCGACTGAAAGGTTAGGTTATTCAATTATGGCAAAGCACACGAGGGCTATCTGCCTAAGGGGAGGGATGCCTTCGTGGAGGACTTTCTAAGGGAAACTGGCTCGTATACACGTTACACATGGGGAAAACCACGAAAACGCCCATGCAGCCAGCCCGTTCGCGGGATTCGAATAACTGACTGAAAGGAAAGCACACATACATATAGAAAGCAAAATACATTTCAACATATTTAATAATTTACTTATTAAAGTAAAATAACTTCTAAATCAAAACTTTCTTAATCAAAACCTTCCAAATTAAAAACAAATTTAATAATTATTAGTGACTTCCTTGGGCCTGTCTTGCAGAGCATAGTTTTTCGAAAGAAGGCTTAATATTAGAAATAGCCGCTCTGTTTTGTTTCTATATTTAGCCGAGATCTATATTTTGTCTTCGAAGACGCCAGCAGAAAATCCAGTTTCACAAAGGTAGGATGTTGAAAATGGTAATAGAATACGAAACGTCCTTTTCTTAGTGCAGAAAAATAATCCTCTACTCCTGACCAAAATTCAAATAGTGACTTATTACTAAATTATCGTTTGGTTTCGCTACTTGTCGTGAAGTCTATGAATTTTTCTTCCTCTTCAATTAAGAATCCTTCGGGAATCTTATGAAATAGTAGATCCTTAACCCACTCGTAACTTGCTATCAGTTTGTTGCAAGGCAGTCTCAACAAACATGGACAATATTTTGCAGACTCTTAGCGAGCGTCTCGGAAAAAGGAAAAAGCAAGACCTTGAAAGATTGGAAATCGAACTGGGAAACGAAATTATTTTAAAATATCATTATTTTATCTGAATACTATCGTTGTTTCACGTTATCGTTCTTTGGAAAACATGCGAATAGATACTTGACTTCATGGTAGAAATGAAAAAAAATATACATCGTCAGATAAATAAAGTTCATCTCCTTATCTTGTATTCATATTGTTCAAGTTGCTTCAAGCTTTTTCAATTTCACAGGGTCACTTCTTCCGAAAAAGGTAAACATGGAGTTTTACGAAGACTTCAATATAGTTCAAATTCCATACCCGGGTAAGTTTTGAGGTATTTAATTTTCCTTAGCATAAACTAAACGAAATGTGTATAGGCATATTTAAGACCGCGTTTTTGAGTACAGAAACCGGTTATCCATATTTATCTAGGTACCTGCAGGAAAGTTTAGGTTAGACAATTTTTATAAATTAAAGTTGGATCACTGACACTCGCCCAAGAATTTGGCTTGTCTCTATAAAATTATATGGTATCCCAATTAACAATAACTTTGCATTATTTTATCAGGGGGAAGTGCCTGACTAATCGATCATCTCCTTGGCCACCGATGTGTATACGAGTTTCCCTTAGAAAGCATCTGTCCCTTTAGGCAGATAGCCCTAGTGTGCTTTGCCATAACAAACTAAGCCAAACCAGTCTTGGCTACACATAGTTCTTCGTGGTTTATTGCTACTCCGCTTTGTGCCGAAGGTGTGCTTCGTTGTTGAAAGCACGAGAAGTTTAGATGCCTGCATTGAGTTTTTGTCGGAACTCCATGTGCCCTGTGAGTAAGAGCTGTTTTCTCTTGGAAGGTTCACTAAATAGTGTATGGCACTGAAGGTCTGCGTTAACCATAAAATTTTATCGATCCCGATACTGGTTGTCAGACACAACCTATTGAAAGGTTATGGCGCTGTGCGAAACAAGCGTCAACGCTGCAATGAGCGTAACCGATTGTAATTTAATTTGTGTTCATGTGTCGGCAAAAGCCCCCTCAAACGCAAATGTTGTCAGACACTTTAAATGATATCAGTAATTTCATGCCTCCAAGTTAATTTCAATTCCCTAACCCATTTTTGTGGATGATTTCTTTGGGAAGTTTAGTTTACATTGAAATATTTGTAATTTGTCGAATATCTTATTTTTACTGTTGAAATTTTCTTGAAATTAACGGTATCGTAAATATTTCAACAATTTTTAATGCTTCAAATTTTTAGCAAATTCGGTCCCGATAACGGAACAGTACCTAAAGACTAAAACGTTAAAATATGTTTAAGTTCTTAAAAGCCTGGATAAGCCGGTGTTCTTTTACCCTGCTTGGTCACAAAATCATAAATCGCATATTATCCAAACAGACTGTTGCGACCAGTTGAACGTTAGATTAGTATAATCTACGCATTCTGTAAAACCTTGAATTATATTTCAATTTCTTTGCGTTAAAAGTTTTTGCCTAATTTGAGAATTTTGTCCAATCCAGAATTTTATTCACAATAATATACTATAACTTTCAAATCTAAGTCTGTGATTAAACTTCCGTCAAATACTTTTATAGTTTGCTTCACTTAAAACTAGAACGTTTCTTAGAATATAAATGTAACTCAGCTTAACATTCTTTTTCTAGGATTGGAATCGCGTTAAGATAACCGAAGAAAACCTCTTTAGTTCTAGCGTGCTTTGTCGCATCCGAATAAACTAAAGTATGGTGTATTCTATTGAAATGAAATTACAAACGCTGAATTGAAAATTAATATTTCGAATTTTTAGGTGATTTTAGTTCAATTCTATGTGAAATTGTTGTATTTTTCTGTGTAGTATAACATTTAAAAACATTCTAAAGACAAGCTATGCCAGAAAAGTACGAATACAATGAATTTTAAAAGTATTTATTCTTCGTGGACTGTAGAAAATTTACAATGTTCAAACGACAATGAATTGCAATTTAATACGATAACATTGTTTTATAATTCCAGATTGAATTAAGGGATGATGATACATGCGTACAACCTTCAAGGTAACAGCTCAGCAATTAACTCGTCAGGACCACTTCTAGTTGCACAGAAGAGCGCTAAGCAAGGCGTGAACATCCTGCCCCCGCTGTAATGGCGAAGAGACATTACAGCAGAACAAATAAACCTTTAAATCATAAAACAACATTTAAATAGTTAAACTATTTCTAAGTAAAAACAAGCTTAGAGAGAGAGTGAGAGAGAGAGAGAATTTAACTTGTATTGCGCATTTTAAACTTCATAATATTTAATGTACTCTAATTTTTAATTTATTTTATATTTTCACACTATGAGTACTTTTATTTTATTTTTAATTTCTTTTATGCAGTTTATCTTTCGTAATTTTGAACACAGTCCTAATTTTAACACAATTCCGATATTTTCAGATCATGTACCTGACTTTCATTTAATTTTAGATAGAAATTTTAAGTACTTTTCTGCTTTGTAACATCTGTAGTTTCCAACATACTCTGAATTTTAAGCAAATTATTATATTTTCACACCATGTACATGACGTTCATTTGATTTTTAACTAATTTCATAAGTTTTAACCCTCGTTATTTCAAATATGCTCTTAATTTTAACTTATTTCGTGTATTTTCTGACCACATGTATGAGCTGTAAATTTTAACTTGTTTCGTACATTTTAAACCTTCATAACTTTTAAAGCACTCTAATATTGAACTTATTTGTGACATTTCCCAACCATATACATGGAGTTTATTTAATTTTAGATGTAATTTTTACATTTCCTTTATGGTTGTTTCCTTTTATCGTTTCCATCGTATTTTACCCTAATTATCCCTAATTTTAACTTATTTATTATATGTTCTGTTTATAGTATCGTATTTATTTTATAGTTTTACTTAATTTTGGATATTTTCCACATAAATTTACATGATTAAGTATATTAAATGTATTCATAATTTTCAATAGAGCATTTTAAATTTATGGCTGCTAATTATTATTAATACACAATTCACTGAATATGAATAGCCGTTATATATAATACTACTTTAAATTATATATTTTATAACAGTCTTACCATCACTAATTCTACTTCTTTACTTCATTATTCACATCACTAGCATTTTCAACCTTTTACATTTCCTTTTAATTTTAATGCGCTTTATGTTTGAACGTGCGTATTTATTCACCACACATTTCTAAGGTCTTCGATGTTGCCAATGTTAACTAACTTCGAACCTCGATTTCAAGCTCACATGCTATATTGCGAAGTTTAGAATGAAGTCACAGCTTTTATCCAAAAATTTCGAGCCGTATTGACTATTTCATGTACAGATACAGAAATATTTTCTATTATTTTTAACAAATAATTTCGTTTAGTTCAGCATGTTTCGATAATGCATTTAATTCATGCCATTATTTTTACATTTAATGCCTGAATATACCATTTTCATCTTACTTCTCTTTCCTGCGCTAGGGAATTACGAATATATCAGCCTTCATAGATACTTTTCTGGAAAAAAGCCCCTATTTGTATTACAAGTCTGATGAAATAAGGCACTAGCACGTTTAGAATTAGAACTTTAGCATGGAAATGCTACTAAATACTATTACATTCGTATATATATCTGATAAAATTAGTTTGAAAGTTTTACGATTGATGTGGTCTGTAATGTTTAAGATTGCATAAAAGTCAGCATTCACTACGCTAATACATGTCTTATCAGTTACATTAATCAATGTTATATCATCATTGGATAAGTGTATTTTATTTTACTTTACTTTCTTTTATTAATTTAAAAAACTATTTCCAAGTTAATATTTTTATCTTTATTATGCATGATTAGTTAACTGTTATAATAAAGGGCTCTATTCATTTCACATTTAATAACATTTCACAAAACACTCCCTCAGCCATTTTCAATAAATTCATCATAGCTCGTTTTTATTTTTTCCAAAACTTCCTTAAATTTTCTATTCCTCTTTCTTTTAAACACTCGTGATCATTGGGTGCACTCTCTAATATGAGAAGCTTCATGATGTTCTAAAGCATCTTCGCTATTGAATACTCTTGAGCAGCTACTGCATTTATAAACAACATCGTCTGTTTTCATATGTCTTATTAAATCCTTTTAATTTGCAAAAACTTCCAAACACTGAATGCAACTTTTGACATGGGAAGCTTTATGCTGTTTTAAATTATCAAGTTCACCAAATACCTTTAAGAAGGATCCACACGTAAAAGTAATTATGGGAATTTTTGTATGTCTTCTTAAATTCCTCTGACTTATGAAAAACTTGCGAACATTCAATACGTTTTTTAAAATGAGAAGCTTCATGACGCTCCAAATAATAAAGTTCACTAAATTTCTTAATACGTACGCTACAAGATCCACACCTAAAAGTAACTGAGAATTTTTGTATGTCTTCTTAAATTCCTCTGACTGATTAAAAAACTTAAGAACATTCAGTACATTTTTTAAAATGAGAAGCTTCACAAGGTTCCAAATGATCAAGTTCACTAATTTCCATAGTACATATACTACATTTATAAGACCTCTAATGAGGTTTCAGGTGCCTCTTCAAATCACTTGTTTTCTGGAAAACTTGTTGTAAACGTATTTCACAAGTAAAATTTCGAAGAGGAATTGTTTCATGAACTCCTCAGTTATCAATGCGAGTGAATCGCTAGAAACATATACTGCATTGGAAAGGTGTTTACCTATCTTACACACAAACACTCGCATACCAAAAATAGAATTTATTAAAATATTGATATGTACTCATTTCTTAAGCAGTAATGGCTGCAATCATCATAAATCTTAAACGTTACCACCGTAACATTTTTATGTCGAGCCCTTTTCCACAAATTTAGTTTCACTAAGTAAATCATGCCTCAATAGCTTAAACATTATACGTGCAGTAAACCTTAAACATATTAAAAATATATATTTCATAAAATATGTTAAAAATCTACCTTTTTAGGTATAAATATCTCAGCATTAGTATCATTGGAGATTGAAGAATTATCCATTTTGAACCTAAAAACTTAAGCAAGCAAATAACACACAATGGTAAAACGGTTTACAAGGCACTGTAATAATGATTTTGTGAGATATGAATTTATGCTATATTACGGATCAAGAAAACACTTAAATCACCAATCAGATAATATGAATCAAAAGTCAATATTGTTTAAGCAGTCAGATGTTATCCATTTACTAATACATATGGAACATTCTAGAACATTCGGTACTTACGTATTAACGCAACCAGGCCAAAATTCGCATAAATCGCCAAATTTGGCGACCCTACTTATGGCAACCCTACGTGTTATACGTGGTTTTTCGTAAAGAAATTATTTTGCTTACTGGTTAGATTGAATGCCCTGAAATACTTTGAGTATTTGGGATCTGCTTGCGAGTGAAAAAGATGCTGCTGAATTGTTGCAGGGATATGGAATCATACCGAACGAACGTACTTGTAAAAATTCTCATAAAATGAAACTGTATTTTGGAACAAATCTTCTGTAAATGTAACGTCGAAGAGTGCAATCAACATGGGTGTGAGAACCGGAAATTGGTTTGAAGGTAGCCGAATTTCATTTGTGACAGCGGTGCGCTCCATTTATTGTTGGTGTAAAGAGTTAACCTCAATTAAGTTTTGGGCAGAAGAGATGGGAATTGCTGATAAAACTGTTATAGATTGGAATAATTACATGCGGGAGATATGTGCCCTTTAAATGGATGAAAAAGAAAGAAAGCAAATAGGCGGCGAAGGACTTATTGTGGAAATAGACGAAAGTTTATTTGTAAAAAGAAAAAATAACGCTGGGCGTGTACTACCCCAGCAATAGGTTTTCGGCTGAATTTGCCGAGAAACGAAAGAGACTTTTTTGGTTACCGTACCTAACAGAAGCGCCGTTACTCTCATGGAAAAAATTTGCGAAAATATCAAGGAAGGAAGCATCATTTATTAGGATTGCTGGAAAGGATACAAGACAAGTGAGTTGGAAAATGCTGGATTTCCGCATGGAAGTGTTAATCACAAATATAACTTTGTGGATCCCAACACGGGCGTTCACACACAACA
>KK117349.1:0-34748 GCA_000611955.2 Stegodyphus mimosarum
TTTTTTTTTTTTTTTTTTTTGAAAAATTCCCAAACTCTCGATATTTATCGTAAGTCACTAAACATTATCAACATATGAACAAAAAACATACCTTAGCAATCTAAAATACAAATTTGAATTATTAAATAAGGATTACGGTACACATTAAAAAAATAAACATTTACATTTTTCTTCAAATCTTTCTGTAATATTTTTGTGCTCTTCTTCTCCCGAAGTCCACAGCGACTTATTTTGGCTTTAAAAAAAACATTAGAGAATTGAGGAAACTCGGCTTCGTGCAATCCTTGGCAATGGCGGCTATCTAGATAACGTATTTCCTCGTCGTTCTTCTTAAAAATTTTCAGCAAAATTCTGTATTCCCTCAGAAATTTTACGATAGTTTCTTCCATTGCTTGCAAATTCCACGAGCTGATATTTTAAAACTAAGTTTAAGGCAAAAAAATATCACTATTTGCTTATAAAAACTGTTAGAGCTTGGAATACAATAAAAAACAATGCATACGAAAATCGCGGCGTTGCTTGACTGAAGAATAGTTCTAGTTAGTTTTAATAGTTCTAGAATAGTCGTAATAGAGCACGGTTGCCGGAAGATTGCTTATGCGCATGGTAGCTAGAGTTTGGCACATTCCAAAAATTTGGCGGCTTCTAAGATGGTTGGGTTAATACGTAAGTGCCCTCAATTAACCTTACTTTGTCTCTGAGAAGCTATAATTAAATATTAAAATTTAAATCTTATGTTCTCAGCAAAATTAAAAACTGAAGATTTATAAGCTCACATTTCAGTTCACTCTAAACAATACAAAATAAAACGCTATAAAATTTCAGTTTTTTACAAAACAGACTGATTAGCTATTTACCTTAAAATTCAAATCCCGGACGAAAACACTTTATCAAAAGCTCTCGCATAGAAACTAACTTCAGTGAATTTTTGTAACTAACTTCAGTAAACTAACTGAAGAATGATTCATTGAAGTTTACTAACTTCAGTAAACAGTACTTAAATTCATCATCCCAAGAGTGGCTCTTCAGATTAAATCAGCCACATGAAGAATACCAGAGATGAAGCATCCTAAAGTTGAATGTGTCAATGGCAAGCACTGAAATGTAACCACTAGATCAAAAAGCAAAAATATAACTTGAAATATTTGTTCCTATGCTCTTAATTTTCAAACTGGCGTTCTGGCATTCTTCTAAAATAAGCGAATGATCGTAGAAACAGAAAAAAATCGACGGGAAAAAAATTGAATTTTAAAACAGTAAGTAAATACTTTACAATTTTTGAGTAAAAGTTTTAATTGTTGTATCGTAACGAAGTATTTAATAAGAGTGATGTTAAAATTATTGTGATTCCTATAAAATGGCGGCATGGAAATGTGTGTTGTACCAGAAAGCTGGGAAGGGAATGACGAGCAATACACATCGAGCTGTAACGAATATGATCTACACTGACAGATCACACTGACAGAATTTCGTGCTATATCGTTATTACCCAAAAGCTTCTAAAGCATTAACAGCATTATTTGAAACTACGTTTTGTGGATATTGTGCATCCAGAAATCTGTAATCCAAGTATAATTCCACTAAATTTAGTACAACGGTAACGCTATCCGCCAGGCGTTCTGCTTGCTGACAGTCTTCCTAATGCATCGTGTAGATGTATATTTTGGGTTTATTTTTAATTACTTTTGTGTGTAATTTTAATAGTATTTTCTTTAGATAATCTTTGTTTATGCTTCAGCATTCAAAATCTTTATAAATTTCTCAAGAAATCCGAGTCCAAAAACAAACTTCATATCTTTCGACTGTTGTTGACTTTCGCAAAATATGGTGTCACGTGTTTTCCCATTTATGAATATGTTATCCATGTTTAGATGTTCTTTAAGATCGTAATCCTAATTTCGCAATCGAGGTTTTTACGATGAACTCTACGCCTAATGATAAAGCACTTGGAATGTAGTTCTCAGCATAAATGCCGCTGCGCAATGCTTTTTTTGTGTGTGTGATTTTATTATATTCGCCTTTTTACTCAAATATTTTCATGATACTTGATAAGAAGCACAGATGTCATTCATACTTCGATAGGCTGTTTTTAAATAATTAAATGTCTGCTTTTACTATCAATATAATCTTTCAGTATACCGTTTTTCAAAAGCTATTTTTATCCGAAGAAGTATTACGATGACTTTTCTTATTTTGATCATCCATCCACTATTTTTGATTATACGATATTTACTTGCCACTAAGCAATGAAAGTATACAGAGAATATCAGTTGAAATCTTGACATGGTTTGTTGATTTAAAAGCCTCAAAATTCAGTGCAAGGAATTTATAAATGCATCTGTAAGTTTAATATATTTAGTAGTGAATTTGACAATTATTTGCCATAAATTTATAGATGCTTTAAAATATTCTTTCAGATTGTAAGATTAAATCTAATTAACTCTCCAACTTGAAACTGTTTAACCTTACGTTTTAGGACGAATTATCGTCTTCGCAACAATAAACAGAAGGTCAACTAAAATAACATAGACAGGAATTAAAGCTCACATAACTGAAGTTACATCTTAAAGTTAACAAAATACTAGCCTTTGCGACTACGCGGGTCTCAGAGTGCTTAAAGCAGTAAAATACGCAGCCTAAATCACTCGATTCAAACTCTACGCAGTAACAGATACAAAATGCACTCACTAATCAACAGGTCAGCTACGCTGTATAGCTCTTCTTATTAGTTGCCACTCTACTAGCTCTAAACTACAATCTCGCTCGCTATCTAAACTGAATCTAATTTGCACTCTAGTGGAAGCTGAAGAAGAAAATTAAAGCTGAAGAAAGTAATTAACATAAAAATAGCATGTTAGCTAAAATAAGTCTTACAAAATAACATTCAGTAATATTCAGATTTTTTTTATCCATGCTTAGGAGGCCGAAGACTATGAGGTTCAGTTTCCGGGTGCCGAAGCCCTATCCCAGTATAACAAAGTAGAAAAGTCCATGACTTTATGATAGCATTGAGTAGCATAAAGTTCATTTCGTAGTGACGATAGGCAATAGTTGGAGATAATGGTCAGCTATGTCGTTGAGGTGCTGAATGTAAGTGAACATCATATAGAAAGGTCGAAGTTCAAATGAACGAGTGTAGGTACAGGAAGGTAGAGGCGTAGCAGAGTAACGACAAGGAATCAGGAGATTGTTTGTATCTGCAAAGCTTAGGGATTGGTTGTTGGTAAGAACGATATAGCACCATAGTAGAGCAGGCTTTCTCATCTTAAGATAGGCAACACATTTGCGGCGAGAGAATTAGGACTTAGAAATAAGGATAAAATGCTTAAAAACAAGAAATCAATTAATACAAAGTACAAAAATTAAAAGGAGATTTGATTATTGACAACGGGGGGGATGCCCATTCATAAGTTTGATATAAGGAATGCTGAAATGGTGGAGCAGGAATTAGAAGAAGACACAAGTAATAAACTTAGTTAAAGATTTCAAAGATGCTAAGGACGTTATTCAACAGTGGTATTTTCGTTTATTTCTGCTCTCGTTTGCATAAAATATGGACTTTATCAATGGTGGTAGAACTATTTTTCAGTGCAGGCATGTGCTTATTAAGAATAGAAATAAGATATTAAATTTACTTTTGGGAAATAGTGATTGAAACTCACTTAACGTTGATATGGGATTAAGTACACTATTCGGATTATTAATGCTTACTTTAAGAACTCTTGAGTTCTTTGAATATAATAAACTCACAGTATCTAGCAAGTTATTAGTTTCAGCAGCGGCTGACGGATTATCCTGAGCATTACTGGAATCTCTGGGTTTAGGGAAATAGAGGATTGGCAAGGTCTGAGAATACTCAGTTATTAAATTTATTGATGTAAAAATTATTACAGACATGTCCTTAAATACATTAATTGGCTTAGATTTATGATCGGTTTGGGCTTGATTTTGTTTATTTATTCAATGACCGGTTAATTATTTTATACATTACAGCTTACTTGTGATATAGCAGCATCCACATTACTCGCATGTACATAATAATTATCCTGTAAGCATACAAACGCTTAAGAATTATGGATATTTTAAGAAGTAAATCTGAAATTGTCTTTATTATCAAAACTCGGAAAAAGCAAACTTGTAATTATTAATATTTTTACTTTTAACGTTTAACAGGAATTAATACAATTAAGGACAACTCAGCATTTTAAAATCCTAATACTAACTTGCGTAAACATATGATTAATATGAAACTTGTCCATACTAACATTTTAAAGGCACATTTTGTGAATAAATGTGTCAGGAAATGAAAGATTTTACTATGAAAATGAGAAGAATTCTAAAACTCGTCGGTTATGATTCAAAATAATGCTGTGTATGAATAATTAGCACAAGCATAATTTCTCAATCATAAAATGCCACAAGGATTATCACATTTCCATTTCAATTCAAAATTGTCATAATACTAAACATACGAATTATCTTTGCAAATTATTACCAATGGACCAACACTGATTAACTCATTATAATGGGAAATGCAATTTTATCTATCATATTTTATAATCAAAAATATAATTCCTTAATATTTTTTCTTTGCAGATACTGGTTGTACAAATATTCGACCCAATATTCCTTCCCGTTCTAGTGATGATTCAGGATTAGGAGCAGGTACTGCTCATCTAAACCGTAAAAGAACGCCTTCTCTCCATTTAGATATAGGAGGTGTATCAAGAGCAAGTTCCTTCGCCGGATCTATGAATACTTTGCCAACAACACCTACCCTCAGCAGAAAGGAAGGTTTCTTGTTTTTTCGAGAATCTTCATCCGAAAAGTAAGTATTGCTTTTTATTAAATTTTGTAAATGCCCATCTCCTACAGCAGAATGGATTCCTTAGTAATTGAGAAAATAACAGACTTCATTTGGAGCAAATTCCAAATTAAATGCCTCAATGCATAGTAAAAAAAGGAAGAATTTCAATGTTACTGTTAACAAAATAAGCAAACATTTTATCGCTGATTGCAATTTTGTTGGAGCTTAGTCCACCGTTCCCAAAGCAGGCTTTTACGGTGGTGTTAGGATAGCACTGACAGCAGTTTCGTTCCAATTCAGTTCAATATTACCAAAGCATTGTAACGATAGTGAATGCAGCAGCGCTACACATCTAACTACCGCATTTCATTAGTATAGTAACAATGCTTCGGTAATGTAGGACTAAGCTCCAACAAAATGGCAGTCTGTGAAATATTTTCCATTATTTATGCTAATTATCACGTAGAACTTCTTTAGATTTTTGCTATTACCTGCATCAAGTTACTTTCCTTGAGCATTTCAGTGCATTTTAGGAAGAAACTATAACGTCTCTTCTTTACCAGAGTAAATTCATTAATATACGATTACTAGATTTAGATGGGCGCATGCGGTTTTGAAATTTAAACTATTTCCCAAAAATTAAGAGAAAATCTCCCTTCCTAACTTTTACTAACTTTTAAAAAAAAAAGTCAAAATTGAAATTTAACACAGACATTTATTGAATTTACCATTAAACATTGCTGAGATAACTTGTTTGAAATCTTTAAGACTCAGATGAATGAAGACCAATGACTTTTTGAGCTACATTCGTAATTGCAAATATGGTTCTTAACACAAAATACATCCTTTTCTAAACTGAATCTAAGTTTAATATCTCCTACTCACTTTTGTTATTAGATAGCTCAGTGAAAAGAAGACCACACGCCTCTCAAACATGCTTAATGTTGGTTTAAAAACCATGGGAGAAGATAAGATAGCTGTAATTGTTTCTAAATGCTCCGTATATTTCAGTTCTTATGGTTTAACTAGCCCATTCATAATTCGCAGTATCTTGAACGTTAAGAAACGGAGTGATTAAAACTGCTGGATAAAATCGGCATTTCAGTTGCAATTGCGCTAGTACTGCTGTGTAATTGAATTTTAAAGGGGACAATAAATCATAATTATTCATGCTTTATTTATATGAATAATCTTGTTTATAAAATACGAATATAATAATTGATAAAACAGAGTGAGTATTTTTAATCTTCAATCTAACTGAAAAATTATGACGATCAGTACATCTACAAATATTTACAAATTAAAGGAACATTTTAACAATAATAGTGTAACCACAACTGCAAATAATTAGCCCAAGGTTCGATTTACATATACAGTTTACAATTCTTTAATTGTATTTGTTGTGGACAGAAACTATTATCCTAAAGAAACTCAACATCTTAGCTACTAAATTATTCATTCTCTTTATACATTTTCCAAAGTACCCCAATAACTTACAAATTATCTTATTCTTGGAATTCCAGAATAAATATTCACGTTTCAAATATAAGATCCTAAATACCACATTAAAATATTAAATTCACACACAAAAAAATCGCTTGGTTTTACATAATTATCACTAGATGCAGGTAGGAGGTGAAGAGTACTTAACATTGAACAGACTACGAGATACGCCATGCTGAAGATTAACGTTCTGAGAATTGGGCTACAAATGTAATGAAACCTGTCTTTGGCATAGTCACTTACTTAACGCAGTTTAATACGAGTAGTTTCGTAACGTCCAGCTTCATCGCTAAATATCAGTTCCGAACAGTCTCATTATAATATTTTGAAAAGCAGGAACACAACGCCGGGATAATTCATATCAGCTGTCGGAACCAGTAGCCGATATTCTACGGATACTGAAAAGTCTATTTATGTTTCGAAAACAGGAACACACGCCAGGAAGAAATTCACATCATCAGTCGGAGCCAGTAGCCGACATTCTAGGGGTACAGGAAAGTCTATTTATGCTTCGAGAACGGGAGCACACGCCGAGAACATCGCATTGACCATCACATTTTCTTCTCAGGGAATTTATGAGTTCATATATTTCTCCTACATCATACATTTAACCATTCAATACAGCTGATCGTTTTTCATGAAGTTGATACGTCTTCAGTAAAATTTCTTTTATCTCACACATGCTCGGGAGCCATCATCGCATTCCTATCATTTACTCCTACATTTCCATCCCCTTCTGCTAGTTATCACGAATAAAAGGTTCTTTTTTCATGTCCCCACATTCTATCTCCCTTCTCCTTTTTCTTCTTCTTCCGAATTCAACTGAAAACAAGTAGCTGAAGAAAACTCAGAGCAGCGTCTTTCAACAAGAATCTCTATTCTTTTAACTCCTTTCCTAATTATTAATTATACAGAAACGTCCGACGCAACCACACCTCATTTTAAATTAATTGGTCAATCACAATCACCACGACCTTTTCCCAGCCAATTATAATTGCGTAAAAATTAGGGTAGGCGTCACACAACTTTCTTTATCAACAGCGTGAAAAAAACTAAGGGTAATTTCCTGTTCTTGAGAAAAAATCGGGAAACATCACGCCCTGACCAAACGCCTCCTACGATGGACAATATATTTGTCTACATCTTCTATTTGCATCACAGATTAAGGGACCAAAACAATAAATGAGGCCTATATTCAAGTCAAGACTTATTTTAAAAAGGCTGCCGCTCAATATAAACAATCTTTCCCTTCAAGGCATATACATAACCGCCATAAGACATCTTTTACCAAAACGCCGTTTCCTGCAGGGAGGGGAATTAACTACGTTTCCTGCAGAGAGAGGAATTAACTACGTTCCCAGTAGTAAAAAAGGATAAGGAAGAAAAAACAATTTCACTGTCACTACAACAAACACAGCGAAAAGGGTCCTAGTCTTTACATCTTATCTCTTATTTTCGATGCTGCTTCGCAGCCCAACCCCATGTTTTACCGACAAATTTCCTGTCAAAGAATCCACAATTAGAAAAAAAAAAACCTGACATCAGAATTTCTACATAACAGTATAATCTTTGGAGTATACATAACAGTATAATCTTATAATGCATCTTTGGAGCTCCTATAATTTAGGTTTAAATAACACGGAGAATAGTGATTATTGGGGAATTCAGAAAACAAGACTCAGCGTTATATTTGTAAATTTTGCAGGACTAGTTTCGAAGTTTTAGTTAAAGAAACTGTTTCCTCTGCTGTTAGATTAGGCACCTCACAAAAAGTGTCTTGCACTTTGGCATGACACTTCGGCTCTTTAGCAAGGCCATTTGGCACTTTTTCATGGCACTTTGGTAGAAATAACTTCTTCTTGTCCTTTGGCAGCTGAGGAAGTTATTTCTATAGTGAAACCATCGAAACTAGTCCTGCAAAATTTACAAATAATAACTCTGATTCTTGTTGTTTGACTTCTGAAATAATATATTGCATCTTTATAGTGCATACGTATATTGATCAGTGTATTTAGTATCAGTATATTACATCATTATACTGCACCTTTCTGGATATCATATCTTGTGCAACATGTGTTGGTCAAGGGAAGGTGTTCAGAAAGTCATTTTCTATAGCTTTATAATGATTAATTTTATTACGGAATGAGTGACAACGGTTTTCCGATATGGTCTTGTTCCTTAAAGTGCGCTATGTAGTTTTTTCTGAAAAAATATCATTGTCATCATTGCATACATTTTTTTTATTCTGTAGAGGAAAACTGCTTTCTTCTTAGGTTTCGGAGATCATCTCCAAAAACTAAGAAGTTTCTTAAATTTGAACACCATACTTCCCTACCTAATATTTACTTTCACTTTCTGGAAAATCAAACACAAAATCATCATGGGACATGAGCATATTTAACAGTGATTTCTAAAAAATCTTGTATTAGGCTCATGCTGAAGTTCTCATGCTCATGATCCATGCTGAAAGTTATAACAGTAATTTTAATGAAACTTAATAATACAAACAATGAACTTACTATAAACAATGAAAAGAAGAGAAAAAATGGGGGGGGAAGAAATATCGAGGATAAAAAAAACCTGATAAAATATAAATAGACAAAAGACTTCGAAACTCTATTTTTTTACACTGTTTGTTTATCTATACATTTCTAACCATTTACAAGTTACAACTATTTTCTGTCTTAATATAACTGAGTTATACGAAACATAGATTTTAATACTGTGCTCAGTTTAGTTTTGAGTTGATCTTTTGAAATGAAATATCTTTGTGAGTTATTTCATTTTATTATTATTGAAAATTAGAGATGACTTGAAACTGTTCTGTAGGGAGGGCATTAAACTTTAAACAGGAGAGGAAAAAGACAGTGTAGGCTATGACAGTATCAATTCTTAAACTCTAACTGAAATTCACTTATCTAAAATCGTTCTCGTCTGAAACAGTGACAAAAACTAAACTGAATCTTTACGTCAGAAACGACTCGTTTTTTCAAATGAACATTTCTTTTTATTTTCTCCTAGATATATATTACTTACTTTATGTAATTCAGATAAAAAAAATTAATGAAAATCTGGAAATACATTTTTTGTTTCTAAATAGGCTCAAAAACAACATTATTCTCGAAAATAATATGTGAAAAAAAATTAGTTCTTTTTTTTTATGAAAACAAGCCTATCGAGTATTACGTGATTCGAACGGATACTGAATAAGTAATAGGTTAAAGTACACTATTAAAAGTTTGATGAATGGTACAAATAAAAAAATGCATTCTTTTCTTCCAAACTGCTCATTCTTACAACGCTTCTTTTAATTTTAAAAATATTTTTGGCTCGTTAATTCGCAATTCGCATTCAACAGAGTTACCCCAACAGCCCTTCCAAATTGGATGCCATGGTCTGCTTAAATGATAAAACTGCACGTCTTAGTAACTTAATAAAGAGAGATTACGTATCAGTAGACACTTTTTATTTTAAGCACTAACTAATAAAACACATCTCTTACACAGTATAATAGAGAGCAGAGCATTTGCGGTTACCCCTTTTGAAAATTATATATTCGATCCTAGAGACAAAAAAACTCCAAATAGTTTTCGCTACACTTGTCCATTTATATCCATGGCACGTAGACTTTACAATGCGATTTGTGTGCTTTTGCTACAGTTTTTTGTGAAATTCTTACTTAGTGAACATTCTCATGTCCCCTGTATCAGTGAACATATAACTTGAAAGATTTGCATTTGCTTTGCTCTGATTAATTTCTTTCGGAGAAGAAGATATTGCCAATGAGAAATGTTTAGATTTTATAACCTGTCAATACATATCTTGCGAAAGTAAACAGTTTGCATTTGTTTTTTCAGCGACTCACTCGTTGTGATGTTAAGCGCAGTGTACGCCAAACTTTTGGTCGTAATGGGTATCAGCTTCCCGTTAGCAGAAGTTATCTCTCACAAGATTCCAGCATCCTATTATGAAGTAATTTTACCATAATTTCATCTATATTATACTAAATTTAGCATTTATTTTTAGTATTTATATCATAAACTTTCCTCTCTTACAGGGATTTTACCTTTACCTTTACTTGGGGAGTATAACTTTTCTGATTTACGTCTATCTGTTCCTGTTGAGGTCAGAATCTCCAAAAAATAATAAAGCTCAATCATTTTTCAAGCAAGTGCTAAGGCGAGTAGGATCAGTTGCAAATAGTCTGAGCACCATGGAACAAGGTAGCACCGTACAAGCAAATAAACGGCGTTTCAATGATGCAGCCCATTGTGGGAGCTTCTATTTGCGGCTTGGAGCCGTTGGTATGTCATAATCATGGTTTTACTTAAAAATACAGAATTAAAAAATTATAAGATGCATTGATAGTTAGAACTTTAAACTAGGGAAGATGAAATGTCACTAGTCTTTATTTTCTTAGTGCTCTTAATTAAGTGCTACATAAACTAGCAAGAATACAAAACACAGCAGCAAAGAACTAGGAAAACATACTGAGCTACTCACATAGCGGATAAACTATTAATCCTCATAACTGTATTTACAGAGACTAAAGAACAAACAACTTAATACTGATACCATCCAATCTTATGAAAGCTTCCTTGATTATAAACCCTGATGCTAAACAATTTACTATTTACTTCCGACTATTTAAAGGCAAAAACACTGAAGTTGAACTTTTTTTTAAAATTTTTCATTATATTGCAAGTTTTTATACCAATTATAAGGAGTTACGATAAAATAATTTTAGCTCTAAGAAAAAGATTAAATTTAATTTTTAAACTGATATAACTCAAAATGTTTTGGTGCTAATCATTTACTTAATATCTTATTTTAAAGAAACTCAAAGTCTTAAAAACGTTATTTTGGATACAGTCCTCTTTCGGATATGTTTTTGTTTTGATTTTTTTTATTTAATTGCTAGAGCTTTTTAAATGCTTTGCAATATTTAAAATTTTAATAGTTATTAAAAAGGGTTTAATAAACAGTTTCAAAATAGCATTCATCATGCGTATTTTTAGCAACGGACGGAAATCATTGAAATAATTTTGTTACTTATGGCACAAACATAACATGTTTAACTGCGACTGGTTAACTAAATAAATCACACGACATATGGACTGTATTTCCTTCACTTTTATTTAATTACACTAATTTTAAATATGAAATAAGCGATGCGAAATATGTGATACAAAATAAGAGAGCCATTCTCGTACATGGCTGTCACAAACACAATATTATATCAAGACTACTAGACTTGTTGCTACGTGCAAAAAGTAGAACAGAGAAACTTACACACATTCTACAACGACAAATGATAGATCAATTATCTTCAGGTTCCGGTGGGAGCGAATTGATGATTCAACCGTCAAATTTTTGATTTTATTAGATCAATTATCTTCAGATTCCGGTGGGAGCGAATTGATGATTCAACCGTCAAATTTTTGATTTTATGCGCTGCTCACAATACTCACATGAACAACTTATTTTCTGAATAATACGAATTCAAAAACAAGAAACAAGAAAACTGCATTTAAAGTTTTAAGTTTTCCGACTTTTTAAGTGCAGACAGTTATTAAAAAATGGTTTTTTATATGCATTCTAATTAATCTTTTGATATAAAATCTGTCAGATAGATTTAACATTGTGTAAAAAATATTTTGGCTCAAAGTTTGCAAAACTGATTTTTTCTTTGAGTTTTTTTAAATCAAAAACTAATTGCTTTGCCTCCTTTTATTTTTTCAACCTTTTCTTAAGCAGGAAGTGTAGCTCTCAAACTAGACAAAAAAAAGAAAGTATTATTCAAGAAACGAATTTTATGATCCTTCAGAAAAGTCTTTCAACTGCGTAATTAAAGAACTACTTCATTCCATAGTGTAGATCTATAAGTCGGAATTCTCTGTAGTTGTGTCGCTATACATGATCCTTGGAAATGCAAGGACTAAGATGATGAGATTAGTAAAATCTGCTATTTTCCAGTTATTTCATCTAATGGAGGCTTTGATGTAGGGAGCATAGCATTTAGTTGTCACATATTATTTATTTAACAGTAGTTATCATAAATTTTTATCCAACTTTGTTCCAACATAACATGCACAGGTTTGAACAACATTTAACACATTCGATTTTAGATATTAGATAGACAGGTTAGGGTACATATAAACTCGAGGCTTCAACAAAGCATTTTTATTAATATCGTATTTTCGTCTGGCATCATGCAACTCCATCTCTATATATGTCAAACGGGAAAACTTTACGAAAATATTTGATAGAATTTTTCTGATCATAAATCAAAGCTTAGAACCAAATTACAAAAAAGTAGATTAAAATGTATGTCTTATACAATTAATCACCAAAACCTGGAAAATAATCTCTAAAATGGTAAATTCTGTAAAATTCTCTCTAAAAGATGAAAGTCTGAAAATAATCATTGAGGCTTGTACTATTGTTTCTATCGCTAAAATGGTCAATAATTTCTTCTCACTACTGAAGATCTGGCACTGCGTTGAGGATGTCCTTAAAATGGAAATTCTTATGTGGATGTTTACCTATGAATCACAATTTTCATGAATCAAGCTAGTTTATCTGACACCAAAGCATTTTGTATATTCGAATTAATGTCTTCCGAGTCTCGACATCAGTTCGAATTTTATAAAATATACCTGTCTTTAAAAATAAATAGTTTTAACTTCCACTTTATTTCAGTGTTTATTTTCCGAGCATTTAAAATGTCAAATGTGAAGAAAAATGCTTTTATATTTCTAATAACAATTACGGGACATAAAAGAAAGGGGAAATAATTAACAAGGAAATTAACATTAATCAGTTAAAGCACAATTATAAACAAAAGTTAAAAATTTAAAAGTAGTTAATTTAAAGCGAAGTTAAAAATTTCATAAATTTCTTTAATTTCTTAACATGTTACATAAACTGAAAAGTTTATTTATATTTCAGCTTTCGGCATTGGTAGCATGATTTACTCAGGACTCGAATTCGGACAGTTTTTTGAATTAGAAGTAGATTCTCATTGTTACAATATACTATATGCCTTAACTCCAAGTAGCAGAATGGCATTCACATTCATACAACTTTATTTCATTTTCCTGAATTCACGAGTAAGTACCAGAAAATCTTATATTCATCACATCTTATAAACTAAAATGTATTAAATGCGAAAGAAATATTTGCGTTAAGTAATTTCATACATGTACATAATCGATACTACGTTTATCATATTTTGTGTATACAATCTTTTCTCTTTGTTGCGTTTAAAGACAGGTTTAAGAAAGCTTCCTGTCTTAAAGTTTTTAGTTGTTTTAAACTAAATTAGCAAAACCAATGCATAAGCTAAAATATTTATTTAAGCCTTTTTTAGAGGAAACATCTAATGTAGTTGTTTTTTACTTTTATAGATGGCGATCAGCAAGTATAGGACTTTGGCGAGATTTGGACTGATGCATATGATCGCAACTAACATGTGTGTGTGGTTACACGTATTGGTTCAAGAGACTAAGCATGAAATTTTGACTTTAATTACGCCAAATGCTACGAATCTTATCCCTGCCTTTGTCATCGAAGCACAGCAGACTGAAAATCTTCACAATTTAGGTAATAATCCATAAATGATTAAATTCAACGACGATTCATCTCAAAACTTGTTCTTGGACATGTTCTATATTTATGACGTAGGTTGTTATGCATGAGTCATGTACGTATAATATCGAATGTTATGGTTTTAATCTCTAAAATAGTAAATATAGATCATGCAGGTATGGTCATGTAGGTCATATAGGTCATGTAGGTCATGTAGGTATGATATAGACTTCTAGTTCTTCTTCTCAAGACAACACTAGTTTTCTTTTCGTAACTACTTTGTTTTGGCATTCCTCGGCAGTTTTTTCAGATTTTAGTAAAGATATATATTTATGAAGTATTTTACGAAAATGATCGGAAGGATGCACCTTTGTAACTTTAAAAACTCAAAGAAGTACTTTCTGTTAAGCTGAATCTGGAGAAATTTAATTCACATTCATTTCTCGAATAAATGAGAATTTTCTCGTTAGAAGGTTTAAAAGGTTTACGAGTTTTCAAGGATCAAAGTTAAAAATTATATTTGCTAATTCATATTCTTAATTTAGTTCATGTTACTTAGGCAGAAAAGAAACCAGAAAAAAGATGGAAACTCTAATCCTTTCTGAAACAAGATTCTGAAAGATAAGCCATTAGTAAACAGCGTAATAATACACATCTACAGCGAGTTGTTTTTTATTTGGAAAGTCAGGCATTTCATGATTTAGGAAGAGCATAGGCTTAAATAAAAGACCTAAAATTCCTCGTAGTAGCACTAACGTTCGTTGGAAAGGGTTAATAAGATAAAGGAAATGTGCAACAGTATTACCTCAAGGCACTTAGGTATTGTTCTGCATTTCCTTCCTGTTTTCCCTTGGGATCCCGAAGTATATTAATTTCTGTAATACTTAAAAGTAATATTGATACTAGATTGATAATAGACACTTAGAAGTAATACTGACGGCATAGAATGTTGATGCGATCCATACTGAAAAGCAAACTTAGCAGTCGAGGCGGATTAAATAGTCATCGTTATTTCAATTGACATTTGAGGTCTCAGTTTACTGTACACTCTAACCATGCCTATTCAAGAACATTTACGATTTTGATACTATGCGATAGTAAGAAAGCCAGCACGATAGCGCCTTAACTGCAAGAGAGCTAGAAGCAAAAGTGCGCAGTTAACCAATATGGCAGCCTATTTTAAGAGAAAGTTTTCAGTTCCGAATTTGCTACGTTATCAGCGTTATGCAAATCATATGATATGGATTGATCTAAACATGACGCTGTGCAGATAAAGGCATTACTATTAGAATAGAAAGGTGGAAATTAAGGGGCTATTGCTTTAATTTACATACTTTTATCTTACATATATATCACGTGTGTAAATAGAGAGAGAGAGAGAACTGTAGGTACTCACAAACGTAAGAGGTAAGATATGACTATGACATACTCTCTTTTGCCTGTACTGCACGGAGAGGAATCTCAAAATGTTGAAAGTCAAATATCCAAACTTATAAAAAATGCAAACAAGAAATTAAAATATTGAAGTAACGTCAGCATTAAAATCATGTTTTCGCCATATACCAAACTACATTTAATGCAACTGTAAATTAAACTTCATCACTATATATGTAGAAAAAATACCCTGAAATATAGTACCAAGAAATCAAATAGAACTACAAGTGAAAACAACTTTATAAAGAAAAATTAAGGGCTGTTTATTGCACTTCAATATCTTCCGCAGAATGGATTCCTTTAATCGAATCACATAGGCTGCATCGCTAATAATTTGAAATGGGTAGCATTTGGTTATTTGTAAAAATAGATTAAAGGACAGATAAATTAATGTTCATTGATATTATATTTTAACCTGTTCAAGATGAATTACTACTCTTGGCGCAAACGAGAAAAATCGTAAGATTTTATTAAGCCCTAATGCAACGTATATGCTAATTTCACAGACATGTGTAAATACTTATGAATAATGATAAATAATAATGCTTGATAATGAAACACACCAAAATTATGTTCAGTATAAAAAAGTGTTTAGAGTAAGCAAAGAAAAGTCCGTCTAAGTAAGAAATGATAATAAAAAGATATGCTCAATATCTATTCTTTTTGGTTTTTATAGTTTGAAAAGGAGTTGTGTTATGTTAGATAGCAGAATTAAATATTAATTCCGAGATATAAATAAATAGGTTGACAGACATACACATACAAATATAATTTTTTTTATAAAAATAAAATCTTATCAAGGTTTCTCTTGTTATGAGTAGAATTAAATATTTGATTACATATAGATGTAGCAGGAAATTAAATTAATTTAAGTGTGTTTGACACATATTAGTATAATATAAGTAAATGCTAGTGTGTAACTCCAGTAGTTGTTGTTATGGAACACTTCAGATATTTTGTTTTATAATCAGCAATCTGAAAGTGTCTTAAACATTTTCAGCGCAAATAATGGCATAATTTACATTTCAGATTTGAAACGTGAGAGTCAGATATTGTATGGCTTGCATTTTCTAAATCTGATGTTCAGCCAGAAATTCGTTTATACTTTCTTTTCTGATTATTACTGCATATGAACGGGCAGTGAGCATATATCTTTGATAGAAAATGTTTTGCATTAACAAATAGTTGACAAAATATTTTGTAAAAAGGATAATGCAATAAATTAATTTTGCAACAAATTAGTACTAAATAATATAGAAAATGGTGTATGCAAGACTGAAAATATTATCAGATAGTTGACCTTCATCTACTGAAAGAAGTATTTCCCATCGTATAAATCATCCCAGTAATCTCTAAAAAACTTGTTCAGATGATGAAAGTGTACTATGTGACAACATCTTATGTTTCTAAAAATCTGTTTCATATCTTAACTGACAATAAACAGAAAACTCTTTTCTTACATAGGTCAAGTCAATAGATAAAAGGAGTAAAACTGCTTTCAAAATGCAGATATAAATAAAACTGAAAGTAGGAAAAGTAGTTTTTTAAAATTATTTTCATACTTGCAGGGCAACAATACTAACAGGGAACAGGTGCCAGAGTGGGTGAATAAAAATCCATTTTTCATTAAAATGTACTTCACGAAGGCGTCCATTCTATTTTAATTTCAGCCGATCTATTTTATGTGATCGGTTTTTTTATTGAGTACGTGTGAAAAATGAATGAAACTAAAATTACAGTCGTTACAGGTGTTGAATGAAAATCGCGATTAATCTGAGGGGAGTTAAAGAGACATAAGAAAAAGGAATAACCTATATTGTAATTAACAGAAAAGTACTGATGGAAAATAAATTTATTTAACTACACAGATTAAACTGGTATTCAAAACAAAAAGAAGACAAAAGGCAAAATAAATCTCACTTGTAAACTAAATTATAAACAACTGTGATATTATCTGCTGTCACTACTGGTATCCGATATATTTGCTTTTCCTTTTTGCGATTTTAAAAGATAATATTTTACACTGATTTTATAGTGATGGCTTGTGACATATAGGCCATAACGGTACAATTTTACAATTACTGTAATTGCAAAATTATACATGATTGTGTAATTTTACAGTGATGGTTTGTGACAGTAATTTTCCCGTCAATTATGAGTAAACACTAGTAACTTCTATTAGACTGAACTAGTTAATCCACTCCTGGTTAATCAAGAGTTGACTATACGTTTATACTGTAGAAAAATATCTACCTTCCCAATTTTTAGAACTCTAGTAAGATTTTCGGGAAACAGGTAATTGCAGTGCTAAAGAATAGTGCAGTCATTCTATATGTATACTAGCATCTTTCAATATTATAATGTTATTCGAGAAATCAACCCATAGTAGATACTAAGCATTGTTTGTATTTCAATGTTCTCGCAAATACAATATATTTTTCTTTTAGAACAAGATTATTTTTCACCTATTGCTGAGGATCTGTCGGAGAACTTCAATCACAGTGAACATCATAGAGTAACTCGGTCCATAGATATGCATGGAATCTACATGAGCCATGGCTGCAGGCGTTTGAACATAATGGGAGAACTTGTGCAAAACGCTAGCCCATTTCTTTTCCCATGCACCATCGAGTACAGCCTAATATGCGCAGCTATTCTCTACGTCATGTGGAAGAACATCGGACAGTTTCGACAAGTATCAAGCGCAATGGATAGTGCAAGTCTGAGCAATGCATTAGTTCACGGAACACGTCACAGGCATTATTACCAAGTTGACTGTGCAAAAGCAAACAAAGGTCTTTTTACCGGTATTATTGTGCTCGTATTGTCCATTATTTGTCTAATCATATTTTTTGTGCTTATAAATAAGCCTCAATACAAGTATTTAGCAATACTTGAAGCACATATAGCAGAGCTAGTACTATATCTGCTTACGACATTAGCAGTAGTAATTGCGCTTGTCCAAGTTAGGGAGTTGAAATACAATCCTCATCAAATAATGGAACTGGACAGCATTCTTCTTGTAGTGGCTCAAAGTGGTTTGTACCTTTTTACCATGTTTAGTGTAATAGGAGGTCATTTTACAATGGATCAAAACACGATTTTAGTGTTATTAACAGCTCTAGTATGTCTCATTCAAGGAACATTTCAGACGATATTCATCCTTGATGCTTCAAGAAGATGCGCTGGTAATAGTGATCAAGCACATCGCAAACCCGGGAGAGAAATGGTTACCTTCCTTCTTGTCTGTAATTTCGCTATGTGGGCAATAAATACATTAGAAACTCGACGAGCTGATTCCAACCCAGTACAAATGGAATTTTACGGATTTTGGGCATGGACAATTATAACTCATGTAACAACTCCACTCACCATATTTTTCCGGTTCCACTCAACAGTTTGCCTTTGTGACATATGGAAAAGAACTTACAAAGTTAAAGCCGAGTATGTTTAATGCTTTAGTAAATAATTATCTTAAGCTCCATTATTTATTCTTTGTTGATTTTAGAGGCTGAGTTAATTTTTACTACTAAAACAATATCAAGGTATATGCATTTTTCAAGAAAATTTTATAAATATTTTTACATTAAAATATTAAATACTTTATGATTCTTGAAGTTCTTGCTTACGTTCCATTAAACACATAAAACCAGGCTAATAAATTGCATTTTTATTTTTATAAAAATATTACTTGAAATAGGAGATATTTGTTCCCAAGAATAAGCTTATTTCCTTTGTATTTTCATATTCATTAACATTAAATGTTACGTTCATATATATTTCAGACCTTTAGAATTTAAATATTTAACCCTAATACATATGTAAAAACTCTAACTATATATAAAAAAATTTGATAATTCATAATGAAAGTAATCTTCGAAATAAGGGAAATTCACAATCTTATACTACTATCGTTTCTCTCATTTCTTCTGCATTTTTGTCTTTCTTTCGTACAAGTTATTTTACTGCTTGTTTTCTTATTGTTTATTAGTCCTTATTCTTATTACAAACATTATTTCGTTGCCCATAGATTAAAAATGAGAATTCAGCGAAAAGTTACGTTTTCACTGAATACTATTGTTACTGATACTACTCCAGCTAATTTAGTTTTACAGGGAGACTAACAAACTAAGTTTGCCAATAGCTATATGAAATATTGTCAACCACTTGACTCCACACTTTTGTTTTTGACTTTGGTTAGGAAATTTTTCTGAATGGTTTATCACTGACTTCTGTCAGAACGTAACATTAGCAATTTATGTTAGATAAATATGAGTTCAACAGCTTTACTCAAATAAATCCGCCTTCTACCTCTGAATTACAATGCGATATGTGTATATGCAAATAATTTATTGCAGTCAATTTATTTTGTATGCACTGTTATTATGAGGAGGTACTTAAGATGAAATTACTTTACAATTTAAGTAAGCTGCAAATAAATTTCAAGTTTCGATTTCAGTTTACGTTTATGCTTTTGTAGAGTATTAACCAGAAGGTTGTGGTAAGAATATGTATTAAAAATCTGGGTTTAGAACTTTTATTTAATTAAAATACCTAGCCACACGTATCTTGAAAATTTGGATTTAAACTAAACCAATTTACAGCGTTTTGCCAACTAAAATATCGTTTTATTACTAAACTGTGAAAATTAAAGACTTTCTCTTTATTACATATAATCGTAACAAACACTAAAAAAATTAAATTTACCACAATGGTTCTTTATGCTAATTATTTTCTTCTTCTTCTTCTTCTTATTATTATTACCATCATGATTATCACTGATTCTTGCAAGAAACAGCACATTTTCACCAAATACTGACTAACATTTTCCTGGTATTTTAAAAGCAACTGTTTTCGGCGTTTGTTACATATGATTTTACACCTATTTGCAGGGTCGGCGGAAGCGGACCTTTAACAGTTGCCCTAAAAGTGGGTGCCAATTAGAGGGACGTTATTCGACGACACGAAACATATGACATTTTACTAATAGTTATGAAAGCATATTTGACTCCCCTGGTTAGACAAGTGGTCCTACAGTCCTTGCGAAATATGGAATATCCAAAGAATCTATTCCAGTTAACAAGCATTTTGATAATAGAAAATGCATAATTATCCTCAGCAGTTGGATAATAGAAAGATCATAGTCCAGAGGATAATCGCAAGGCTCTTGTTTAAGCGCAGACCTTTAGAACATGGCATTTCAATGAATTAGCAATCCATCAGTTTCCTTCCCATACTCAACTGTATGCTTTCGCAGATGATGCAGGCCTAGTTACCCGCTGAAGAACAAGTGATATTCGGGGAAAAAAAAACTAACATTTCCATTCGAGTATTCTAAGACTTACGTGCTTGTAAAAAAAAATCGAGAGCTATGATCATTCATAAACAGGGCAACGACAAAAAATCACACTTTTAGAATCCAAGGGAGAAAAAAAAATTGTCCCCCAACTCAAATTCTTGAGAATCATCATCGATAAAAAAATCCTTCAGGTTTCCGACATATTACCTCACTAAGGGAAAATCTGCAAAGGTATCTGAAAATTTTTGGCTCAAATTGGGAAGTAAATTCCCATACCCAAACAATTCTGCATCAAACTGTAACAGTGCATATTATAAACTAACTACTTCGGTTCTTCTAATAAACAAAAGAAAGAAAAAGCAGTTACGTGTAATACTAAGATCTTTTCTCCTCCAAATTCCATAGGTCAAACATATTAATGAGTTGCGTGTTTTGCCAGGTATACCAGCTTTATATATCCAGACAGTAAAAGAAGCAAACAAGTCAGTAGCTCTACAACTGTATCAGGACTACTGTTTCTTCTAATTGATTTTGCAAACATAGCTGGAGTCCTTAGGAACAGGGAGCTTACTAAAAGCTATGCTCATGCGTGTGTAGAAGATACAACAAAGATAAGAAGGGTTAAAATTATCCTTTATGTGCTTATCGATTTTACAGACGTTCACGCACTTCGGGATACAAAGACCAACCACTTGTGGTCTGAACGTAAAAGAATATAAGACTACTAACTAACTAAAATTTAAATAAGAGCTAACCTTAATATTTTACACAGATGACTAGCACTAAGACAGGCCTTTTAAATTACTGGGTCTATAGAACGCAAACTGTGGGAAAATTACAAGACGTCTTTAACTTTCAAGAGGATTTAAGCCTCTAGCCTTAAAGGCGGACAGTAACTCATGGCAAGCTCGCGTGAAGACTCGTAGCAAGAGGGCTCTCTCTCCTTCCTTCTATTCTCCTCTTGGCAAAAAGCCACAACTTAAATACTTAAGCGTTAGCAAGTACAATTTGCGTAAACATATTCACGCATTAATTCTGGCCGGACGTGAAAACTAAGAGATGATAATTAAGTTTTAAAATAAAATAAACGTTAGTAAACTTAAAATCCTTACAATTGAAGTGAGACACTAACCTTTGCTCTGGAAAATTACGATAACCGCTTTCCACAAATGAGACATTTTGCACATCGAATGAAGTTAACAATAATTTCTAAGAACAGGGACTACGACTGCGTCTTACATAGGCAGTTACTGATGGCTGAAAGTAGATGGAAAATTGGGTACTGCCTACGTGATTTCCATACCATTGGAAAGGACAGAGCACATGGAAAGGTTTGTTAAAGCTCGAGAAAACTGTATTTCCAAGCTGCAATGTCGGCAATTATATTATTATTATGCATTAACACACAGCTTTTCAAAACTAACGCTCAAATCTGACGATTGTTAGCGCTTTATGTACTTACGAATGCAAAGCATTCTTCCCCGCAGTTGAAGTAACTTTTCCTGTAATCAGTAGCAATTTTCATCTTTACTGAATTGTCTGTGTGAAAGCTCAGACAGGCGTCTCTGGTAGTGAATATGCATGCCAGCTCACAAAAGAAGGGGTCCAGAATATTAATGCCACAACCTCATACATAAAATGGCCAAGATCAGATCTTATCAATCAGATGAAAACTATAAAGATTAAGCACTTGCAAATTGATTTTCAAGGCAGAAGACTCCATGAATTTTACAAAATCGATAGAGAGAACAACTCCTTTCTAAATTAATACTTGACTGGGCATGGTCCCTTCTGAGAAAAGAAATCTGTCTCTCAGTGACAACTACATATAAGGACAAAGAGGGGATCCTAACCATTATAGCTTCAAATGTCCATTAACGGCTGCCCTTCACAGTAAGCCCACAGCGACAGACTTATAAGAGGTACCTAGAAAAACAAAGAAGGTGAAATACAAAATTATTAAAATAATGATTCTTCTTACGGTACTGAACCGTACTGAATTGTGCCTACGGTACTGAATTATACTGAATTGAGCCTACCACACTTATGATAATAAATGGCACTGAACGTATCTTAAGGTACTGATATGTGTGAGCTACAGTCATTAGCCAAAGAGCTCTTTATTCTAAGGAATCTTGATGTACTTCTTACAGTACATTTAATTTAATACTTAGCACTGTAACTCTTAGTACCATAAAAGCAACTTAGTTAATAAAATGAACAATAAGAGTCATAATAGTAAATTTTGCTGTGAGTAGAAAATATGAATCGGATAAAAAGGTGCAATAAATGAACAGCATATGCCATTTAGCATCAAAATTTATTTTCCAAAGTGCAATATCTAATATCCAGGCAGCGCTATGTATCGATTTGACAGCTAATTTTTCTTAACATCGTATGTTTGTAAATGATTAGAGCTTTCTAAATTTTTAGTATTTTTCCTTTAAAGCCATACCAAGCATTTTCGGCGCCATATTGAGGCCATATTGATTTGATATATTATTATATTGCTTTTTTTCTCTACACTTTTGGGTCGATACTAAACGCAACAGCACGATCGTTCTCGAATTTTGCGATAATGTCCTCCAAAAGGCCATTTTGGGAGGAAGACATGGCCTACTTATTCTTTCTTTATTCTTTCCTTTTGCTAATAAGTTTTCATTAATTTCCATCTAGCGATTTTAACTTTAGAACGAGATAACAGGGAAATGGTACATACCGCTCACAATCCAATTAACTGCTGTGTTGCAATTTGTCCTTTGAGGCAAGCTTTGGTTCGTAAAGCTCAATTACGTAAATCTTGAAACCATAAGGAAATGAGTCGCTGGCAGTAAAAAAAGGAATGTATAATTTAACAAACTATGTTTGAATTCGTATACCTTTTTCGGTACTTACGTATTACCACGACTACCTTAACAGAAGTCGCCAGATTTTCAGAATGTGCCAAAAAATGGCAGTCGTGCCCATAGAATCCTTCAGGCAAGCAACGTCAACATTTTCACGTACGTTCTTCTTGTATTCTAAATTAGAACTGTTTTTATTAGTAAATCTTTTTTTTTAATATGCGTTTATCGAGTTTGCCAACAATGTAAGAAACTGCAGTAATATTTCCTTATGAATGCAGTATTTTGGGGCAAAATCACTAAAAGAAACAATGACGAGAAGCGTTTAGCAAGCAGTGCGCAATGCCGAGGTTGTGTGCAATGCGAAGTTTGTAATATTCTGCGATGTGTTTTCAAGTGAAAAAGATCGCTGTATGCGAGGGAGAATAGCAGAAAAAAAATTTCAGAAGGATTTCGAGAAAAAAGTGTTTTATTTTTTAATTAATTTAGTCTTTATCTAATAACTAAAATTTGTATTTTTATCTAATAACGTGTTTTCTTTTGACTTGTCAGCGATGTTTGCCGACTTACGATAAATATTGATAGTTTGGGAAGTTCTTAAGAAAAAGTTTTGAAAATCGCCAGCTTGGCACCCAATAAGTAACTTTTACTCTTTATCTATAAAAAGTCCCCAAATTGCGCCAAGATAGATGCGTTAATAGTAATATCCCTTTTTCTTCCTACATAAACGAGGGCTGCATAGCCATTTCGGCTTCAGTCACATTTAAATTTTACAAGGTGGTTATTTGAACACAGTGTTTCTTTGTGAAGAATGTCTCTTTGCCGAAAAAACGGGATGGCCGCTTTTTCATCTCTTGGCAAATCTCAAGTAGTGGAATCCATTGGAGTAAAAAAGAATCCATCCAGGAAACGAGCTAAACCACACTCGCGACACCTCGCGTCGAGAAAATACGCCCAAATAAAAAGAGCGCTAAGTGGCATGTGTTTAACGGAAAAGTAGAGAACTTTTTCTTCTATAATTTGATTCGTACTGACACCAAAAAGTGCATATTTCTTATGTGAAACTCATAAATGAACTGCTGTATGTAAATTAAAGCTCCACCTCCTCCTGTTCGTTTATTATTTTATTTTTTCGTTTCAAGTATAGAGAAATAGAGGGCTTTGTATTTTGAAATTTAGGAAAATCTCCAAATGGTTCTGTAGCGGCAGATATCTTCATTCAAAGAAATGATTTTAACTGTCTATCCACGTCGTTTTAGGAGTGAAATTTATTATTATATATTTTTATATAAGAAAATTCCCATATATAACTTTTATCAGAAATTTTGTGAGTACAATATTCGAACGCTTTTCTTGTAAACTGCACATGTGCTCTGATGCTCAATGATTTTTCTAACTTATGCGAGTGACTTTATTTGTTCCCACAATGAACTGCAGAATATTACATACAAAGTATTCATGATGATTCACATAATTTATTCTGCTATTGTAAGTTATGTTATCATACTATGTTCCTGAACTGCACATCTGTATTTCTACCTTGAACTCCAATAAGAGTTTTGTGGTAATACTGTTCGTAATATGCATTCTATTCATAGTAATGCCCAAGGAAAAAAAAATTTCTGTGAGATTTATAAATATCCTTGTACAATTTATTACACTAGAGTTGTACATCAATATACTTTACAAATAAATTATGCTTATTTAGGATTCACAAAACAACATCATGACAATTGCATAATAATCATTATGCGTCATAAAAATAATGAGAAATCCCACAAACTCTGTAAACGAGTTTAGAATTAGGTATTTTCTACGCTTTGAAAGTTTTGAATAATTAATAACGGGCAGTGGTAATTTTTGATTCTATACAATTGATCAGAAATCAATGAAGAAGATTTAAGAAAAATATGGTATCCAAATATTTTTAAAAATGATAACAAAAGAGACACACAGAGAATATGGTTACACAGATACTCGGACGTGAGATTAAATTATTTGGGTTACGGCAGAGCACACGAGAGTTATCTACCGAAGTAGAGGGATGTTTTTATGAAGGAATTTCCACGGGGGGGGGACTCACTATGCATTAAAAAACCACGAAATATCTCACGTAGTCATCCCGTTTGCCGGGATCTGACTCCCAATCAAACTACCAGTGTCGGCTGTTGGTGGCTGTCAGCAGTAAGCAAAAATTACAACAAGGATACATTACAAAGTCCATGTAATATTCTGTAATTAACTGTATGTAATAATTTAATTTCTCTAACTTATCTATCTGGTTTATAACATAAACTGTAAATCTTAAGTTACTTAACCCATTTTCTTTTGATTTAGATCTTCACGATCACTTCTCCTTTTCGTTAGCTCTTTCGTTAGCTTCGTTAGCGACGCAAATGATTAACAGCAATTTAAAGCGGAGGTTTTGAAAGTTTTAGATATGTAGCTTTTGGCAGCGACGCTCGCAGTTGTTCTTTCTTTCGCTCAGCTCAGATATGTTAGTTTTCCAGCGTTTGCCATTTTGCTAGCCGAAGTTAGATTGCGCAGTAACAAATTTGAGACAACGCTTAGTTAGGCCATTTATATTTTAGTCTCCGGCTGCGAACCCATTTAAATTTGTAAATTCAACTCCCGGTTACCTACTAACCGCGAGTAGCGGAGTCTTACTTTCTAACTCCAAGCTCCCCAGTTTAATACACTGGATATGATTTCGTCATAAGATACTTCATTGAGATCATCTTCCTTTTCTCAGCCTCATTCGCTATTAATTCTTTTATTAGTTTTAGTGTTGTTCCGCAGATTTTCGTAGCAAAATTTCGTCATAGTTCTCATTTCTCAAATGCTAACATTTATGACATGTTCAGTTTGTAGTCTTGATAAGATTGAAGTATAAACTGAATGCCGTTCATGATTCTCAGGTTCTTCATTTCGCCTTTTAATACATTACACTTCAGAGTCGTTCTTCTTCTCCAAAGGTCTGCTGTTTCTATAAATTTATACTGTTTTTATCACCTATGTAATTAATAGCCTGAATACTGGTAGTCTTTGTAATGTGTAAAATTTCCTACCGCAAGCAGAATTTGAGTCTTTCTTTGAAACTATTGCTCCTTTTCAAATTTTCTTAATCCAACCAGTCTGGAAAGTTACCTCAGCTACTGTAAATATTGACTTCTGAAATCATCACACCTCTACTTTTAACAGCACCGCCAGATGGCGCCATCAGAAAAATCAAATTCAATGCATCGAAGCGCGAAGTGATTTAAATAATCAGGTCACGTGATGCAGACACATGACACACGTCCGATCCCTGACTAATTTAATTTTTATCGTATTAATTGTTTATCATCATAACATGTCCAGTGACGGATGATAAAAAATGAATTCAAGTAAAGGTAGAAATTTATAAACATTTTAAAATTCATTATGTGATGAAAGCGGATATAAATAAGTCTACCTTTATATTGAACATAGACCAGAGGTCGACATATTTTAGAAATGGGAGAGTTCGGCGGACGTCGTAGTAGTGATGAAATGTCTCTCCACGTTCCATTTTTAGCAGTCGCTATAGTTGAACTGCATTGTGAACATACACTCATTTTTAAATAATGAAGGAAACAAAATTATTATTCAAACTCAGTATTAAAATTATGTGCCTTCTGCTTCCTATTTCTTTTTGACCGTGGCGTATTCTGCTTACAGCTGGAAATTCAAATTCATACAAGTTTATGCACGAACAGAGGTTACGGATGTAAAGCATATCACCTCTTAGTTGGGCAAAATATGCAAGGATAATGGGGGCACAAATTAGTTGATTTATATAATGATGTAATGATTTATCTAATCAGGTAATTATTCATCTGCTCATGTTCAAAACTGATTCATCTAATCATGTAATGTCACTTAGATGTCACTAATAGTCAGTTTTTGTCAAAAGTGTAATTAGAATTCACTCAGTTGTTAAAATGGCGAAGAAATATTTGAATTTTTACTAAAATTATTCGATACAAGTTTTGTTGTTCAGATATCTAAAATTTAGAATCTAGACATTTGAATGGCAAAATAATAAAAATTCCACTTATATGCTTTTAAATATTGCGTTGTCTGGCTAAAAAGGAAACACCAGACGTAGTTAGAACAGGCTCACATCTTTATACAATATTTTGAACTCAACCATTAGAATATTCCAAGTAAACAATATTTTTGTTGCCACTCTACAAAAGATAAATTTAAAACGATACAATAGTATTCCTTTTCAACACTCTCTTCTACTTGTAAATTGGGAATTTTGCAACATTAAATTCAAATTATAGATCTAAACTGTAAACAAAGTTCGCAAAGTTTTAAGTTAACAGTAAAGTTCACAAAGTTCGAAATTACCAATAAAATTCCCAAGTTCCCTTTTTGTGAAGGAAGCACTTTTCTACCAAGACAAGTCTTTCTAAAAGTCTTTAATATCTGTTGTTTGATGGGATAATCGAGCCTTCTGATCGTTTTGTTCTATTTGAGAAATCTGGTTTTCTACATTACTCATTGTGAAAAGAAGTATCTCCGAGTTGCGTCTAGTTCAAAAGGAAAGTGCAGCTAAACTAGCCTAAGTACAAATCCAGAGGATGTTTTTGGCTCGAGACGCGATCTTTATCCTGGAGCAGCTTTATACTCCAGCCAATAGCCATCTTATTCGTTTCTTGTTATCATTTTCGATGAAAACAATGTCATTCACTTTAATTATTCCTTTTTTACCTTTTACTGTATTTAGAAGAAAGCTTAGATATTTCTCCTTAAAATAATTTCTAAGTCCTTCTCTAACTCGCTGTAAATATTCCTATCTTTCTATTATATTCAAAAACGAATTTTATCTAAATCATACACATTGTTACCAGTTAAGCTTCGAGCATAGAGGGTTTTTAAGGTGTCAAATCATCACCTTCCTCGGACAGGTGAATCAAAGAATTGTTGTTCATTAAATTTTCACATTCGCACAGAAGAGTTAGAAACTTTTCAAATCCTAAACAAGCGTGCTTTTCGTAGAAGGTCCTTTAAAATTCTTATGAACTTCTTCCAAAATCCTCCCCACCATGACACTGTGGGAGGACTGAATTTCTATTTTAGCTTCATCGAGGTACATTTCTTTTCGATAGCAGTCCAATCCAGTTCATTCACAGCCCTTATCAAACCTACGAAATTAGAACCTTTATCCAAGTATTCCCCTTCAACTCGACATCTTCGCGATATAAGACGCCTAAACGCATGCATAAAGGTGTTGGTGCTCAATGAAGAGATTAATTTCAGGTGAACAGCCCTAAATACTGTATATGTGAAAATTACTATCCAAGCTTTTAAATTCTCTTTAAAAAATTGGGTAGGAGAGATGACCCCTGTCACTTGCAACGTTTTCACCGTCTCCGTTCTGTCCTCACGTAAAAGAGGAAGAGATACTTCTAAGGCCTTGAGTGAGTATCTCTGGTGCGTGACACATCTTTTTACCACAGATCGCACAGTTTTTCTCTCTTTGATAATCCAAAACCTTTCTCTCAGAATTATTAGAAGTACTTGTGTTCCACCATGTTTATACTCCAAATGTAATTGTTTTTAATCCTTTCGACTTACATTTTTCGAAAGTAACACTATAGGGAGTGTCTATTCCTGTAAATCTGGAGAATCTGGAATTCGGGATATCGTTCTCAAAATTTCATTCATCAACGAAAACCTGATGATTTTCATATCAGATTTTCTTCGTTTTTAGTCAGAAGCATATTTCTATAAAAGGAAAAATAAATTTTTTTCTGCTTTTTCGAATAAATTATAAACAATGTCTTCAACGGAGGCATTATCCTGAATAAATGGAAGACTTTCCATTTATTATTTACCTATTTATTTCCACTGTGAGTTTTAAATAAATAAATAATACTTGATTGTAAAATAATAACAATGAAAACTGATTACTGCTTTAACTCTTGGTATATCAAGCTGGATTGTGTGAGATATATAAGGTTCCACATGATCTAGTAATGCTACTTTAGTTCTAGAACCCTAATAGATGTTCAGTGAGCTATCGCTATGTCTCAGGTGAATGTTTTAAGAAGGTAATAATAACCTTTCTGTTTAAACAGAACAATGAACACAAGAGCACTCTCTCTTGCTACAATAACCACAACTCCTAGTGATGCAAATTAATAGAGCAGTCAAGTTTAAATTAAACGCTGAACAGTAGTCAAGACCTACACAATTAATTACTATACTAGAAGATGGTTCAATAACTTTACCGGAGCGTCTGATTTAAATTATCGGCAGCGAGAGCCAAATAATTACAACCACTAGAGCTGCAGGAATTATCCACGCAGCGCTCACGCGATGGCAGAAACACTTTGTGTCTCAAATCCAAAAACCTCAGCTTAAATACTCAGAACTAATTTGTATTCCGGAGAAGAATACAGGAAGGATAAGTTACATTAAAGACTTACATTAAATCATAATGACGGCCTAATTAACATAAGGTACCCTACAAATGTGTTATATTGCATGTTATATAAATATCACAACTGCGCAATGATTGAGAAATTCTTTTTTTTTATTTTCAAAGTTACACACTGAAGATATATATAACTATAGGAGATAACAAAAAAATTAGAATTCAGTGTATTAGAGAATTTGCCAGTGTCTTGTCTGGATGAGGTATATTTGTCCTCTATAGAAACATATAATTAGAGAAGATATCATTATTTTAAATTTTTAATATATTAGACGAAAGTGTTTTGTATAGACAAGATGATGTATTTGTAAGATATTTTCTCTGTCCTTACCGCTTGCCTTCGTGGTGCAATTAAAGGCAGATTCGACTATCAACTGAGAGATCCGGAGTCTGAATGCCGACAACAGCATTGCGGATTTCTTCGGTTTCCTGTCACGGAATAATTCTAACTGCTCTACTGGCATTCGACTGGTATGCGAATGCCTTCGTGGTGTACTTGGAAGCACGTACGAGTAACAATCAGAAAGTTACGAGTTCGAATTTCGAAAGGATCACTGCTAATTTTTCTTCTTTCCTACTTCAATAAATATCTAATCCTTATACAAGTGAAGAGCAAACTAAAATATAATTCGCCACCACCAGGATATGGCCTTTGTGTCCGGCTTTCCAAGTCGCCCTTTGAGTGAAGAAGAATGTAAGGTACTTTCTTCCTCAACACCACGTGTCTTCGTTATGTAATTGGTCACTACTCGAGCTAGCAACCGTAAGGCCCGGAGTTCAATTCCTGGTGATCATTATTGCTTCATGTTTCCCGCTTTAAAAGAAAAACCTAATAACTAGAGATGTTTACATATGGAGTATCTGAAAAGCACGAGAACTGTGAACTAGCACCTAAACGGTTTAAGTTAGGGGAAAAAAACTGGCACTTTTGCGTATGATATTAGGGCAACTTTTGATGGCATTTTGTTTAACATATCACTAAGCATAAATAAATGGCAACACCAATTTTGTTTTTCTTTATATGATAGTAAGCTAAACTAGGAATAAAGCTAACTTGAGAACTAACTCTATAAGAATTGGAGATATAGCTTTGCTCGATTTATTCTTTCGTTTTTGCTCATTTCTGTATTAGGTACTGTTTTAGAATCCGCCGAATCTTAACATTCACACTGGCCAAGTGACCGAGTGATTAAAATCACTGAATACTGGTTGCTCGACCTGGTTTGGGTTCGATACCAGGCGAACAGGCTAGCTTGCATGGTGAGTTTTGGTGATTTTCCTCATTTGTACCTTGAATACGAGCAAATTTTACTCAGAAAGTCTACCAGGAAGGCATCCCTCTTCTCACGAAGATATCTCAGGCAGATAAGCTTTGCCATATTCAAATAACCTAATCTAACTTATCATTCACACTATAACGAACTAGTAACCAAATGAAAGTTTACTAACGTACTGACGTACAGGATGGCTATTAGGGTTTAACAATTATGCAATTCTTTTTCAGAGATTTCTCGAAATTTTCCCCTAGAATTTTTACTGATTCTCTATACTCCGGTAGTCGGAAAAGAGTTCAAAAATTCGACTTTTTATCTGATGATGTCTGAAATTTAGACAACTAATCTATTGATGGGTGGGATAATTAAAATATTTTATTCTCTTTCTGCAACCAGAAATAAATTCGTTTTTTAAAACAATGCTTTATTTTAATCTAAAATCTTATTATTTATCATCAGAAAAGATTTCACTTTTACTGTTTTTAAATTAACTGTATTAAAAAACACAATGCATTTATTTCACATCGATTTTTCAGAATTGCCCCCTTCTTCAATAGGATGGACGAAAATAAACCGAACCCAATACACATGAACACATGAACTATAAGGTGATATTATACACGAATGGGAAAAAAATGAAAAAGACCAAGAAGGATTTGTGCTAGATAAATGAAATTTGGGAGGCGTCTTTGCCCATCTGAAAGATGACATCCATTCAAATTTAGCTCTAGGCGAATAATAGTATGGGGCAAGTAATAACAGTTTAAATAATAGCAGCGCCATTATGAAAATTCAAATCACGTTTGCTTTAGATGCGCAATGTAATAGCCCCTGTAATAGGGCTTTGAGAAGGTGGATTTTCTTTTCGAGATATTGCTGAAAGACTTCGCAGGAATGTATCTACTCTGCATGCTGTTGGAAGCAGTGGTCTTCTCAAGAACGTCGGGGACCACTCAAAGAGAAGACCACCGTACGTGTCGCATGTTTGTGGCGCATGTACTGCATCTGAAACTAACATTCGATCTTTTGTTGGCACCAGAGTAAAGCGAACTGTAATAAATAGATTACCTGAGGGACAGCTCCTATCCAGACGCCCTATAGCGGCCATACTCCATCCAAATCACCGCCATGTACTATTTCTGTGGTGTCAAGCTAGAGCTCATTGAAAGGCGGAGTGGAGATCTGTTATGTTTCTAAGATGAAAGCTCTTTCTATCTTAGTGCCAGTTATGTTAAGCCAAGTTCACACAAATGCAATCAAGCGTTCGGGCGGAAAGCGGTGACTAATAAGAAGTGAGCTCAGAGGCAGTGTTTTCCTGACGACCGGAGACCGCGTGAGTTGACTTAACTTCAACTTTTCTCCGCTTGCCGTCAGTTTCAGGCATCTCGTTTCAAATATCCAATTTATAACTCGGTTTTTAAATGATTACACTTTCGAAAATTCTTCTTGAGGAAAATAAAAAGTCAAATGGTCTAATCTTAATAAATATTTCAGATAATAATAAAAAATGCACATGTTAATAGAATAGCTTAATAAATTATGTAAAGGAAAATTCTCAAGTTTATTAGCAGTAATAAACCTTAATTATCAACAATAAATGACATATGGTTGATAATTTTTACAGAATAATCTAAAACAAAAGATTGTTGTGAGAAAATAGTGATGGATTTCGAAATCCCAGATTTTGAACATCTACATCAATTTAAAGTTGCTCTTGTTGCCTAATGGATAAAACGTTGGCTTTTCGAATTAAAGATTGTGGATTCAAACGTCACCAGGGGTGGTGTTGTAATAGAGTTGGTATTTAAAAAAAAATATTTACAGAAAAATTTATCTCTGCTTTGAGAGTAGCACAGATGCTTCTTCGGTTTCCTGAAGGTGCAGTGTGAAAACCATGTCTTCCCGCAAGGTGGAAAATTCAGCTGCTACTAGAGACTTGTATTGCGTGTTCCGGCTTTGTTTTTTCCCCCATTTGATCATGGTATAAATACACCAATTCTTTTTGTCTACCGCGACATGTTTTTTTTGGGGGGGAACAAAAAGCTTGCATTTATTTTTCATTAACTATAAACGTAATTTTCGCTCGGCATTGTATGTATTATCCTGCTTTTGACAACGAGCCTTTGGCACAGTTCATAAGATGATCTCACTGCTATGATCTGATTCAATTTCGGCTGACGCAAGACCAGCAAAAGCAATACTGGCATTAGTATAAAGTTGTTGTTTTACCTAATTAAAAATATTAGCGAGTTCTGAATTTTAAACGAGTGGTGACGAGTAAACCATTTGTTTAAAAAAATTAAGAGAACTATTATTTATACAGAAAGGAAGCTCGCTATATGTAGCTGATTTTATCGAATACTTCTAGGCATTTTAATGGTTTCATGTTTGTTTTTCTGAATATGAATGAGCACTTTTCGGACAACTTATACCTGAAGTTAACCAGAGGTTTAATGTTGATGATAATTTTTCATGAATTTAAATTAATTCTGCATGAGCATCAGCAAATTTGCTAATTGTGGAATTCAATTTTTAACGCAGAAAAACAAGTATTATATAAAATGCAGTTACTTCAAATGAGTTTTAGATAAAAGCAACTTTATAAAATAAACCTTCAGATAGTGGCTCTTTATCAATATTATGAATGACTAACTGAAGTAATTAAGATAAAAAATATGTATATAAGGCAGAAACTGAAACATTTTTTTAACTGTTGTTGTTTATTAACTTAAAAATAACTGCTTTTTAAGTGTGATATTTAGTTTTGTAATGTTGTAAATTCTACGTATATTTAAACAAAATATACTTTTTAGTGCATTATTTAAACCAATTAAGGGAAATTCATTTCAGGAAGCAGTTAAGGGAAGTTTATAGACCATGCAAAAAATTTTATGGTATTTTACCCTATGAAAATTTCACGCTCTAGAATATAGAATCATGCAATTATGAATTTTTAATTATCTTTCAACAAAATTCATAAAGTGACTTGGATATACAAAACGATCCTTTTCTGGGATATCCTATTCCTATCTTCCAAACGATTTTTTTCTGCGATATTCTGACACAAGTTAGTGTTCTACTTTTGGATAAATGGTTCAATGAGGGCTAGAAATTCATTGAATTGATGAAGTGTTACGCGAAAGTAATTAAAAGAAATTATGATGTGTACAAGCGCATTTCTTCAATTAAATTATTTGCATCTCCTTGCTGCAGTCCTCATCTCTCACATATTAATATAAATAATATCTCTTACATATTAATATAAACCTCTGCATTCTGCTTCTATTAAATAAAGTAATAAGCAAAATAAGTTTTAATCTAGCGGAAATTAAATAGATTTTAAGTAAAAAATTTAATCGTACAAAGTCAAAATACCACACAAAAATTCACGTTTTCCCCCAAATTTCCGATATGAAAACCACCCAATGCTCGCATATGACAACCTTTAAAGCGAAAGTTTCCGCGCTGGTGTGAATTGACGTACACGGTAAACGTTTTCTTCCGCGTTTCCGCTTTTCAAGCTTTTCAA
>KK117351.1:1169-14887 GCA_000611955.2 Stegodyphus mimosarum
ATAAATTGTGTTTTGCTTTAAAAGTGATTGAATTATGTTGTTCTTATCTTCCGGTTAAGGTTTTTATGTCTTTAGTTAAACATCATGTTATAGTTGTAGAATAACCAACAATTTAAAAGTTGTTTAAGTGCGGCTAAGCCCACTTTTTTTTTGTCATAGCAGCCATATTCGTTTACATTTGAAACTTAGCAGAATAGTGGATTTGTCGCCAATCTAGAGGAAAAACGTTTCGCAACAGCAAATAACGTCTTTTTTTATTGCAAGTTAAATTATGCTTAATCTATTCTGAAATTATCATTTAAGTTATTAAATTATCCCATATATTGAATTAGTAAGTTTGGTTTCAGTTTGAAGTAAACTTTCAGTTTTGTGCACCGAAAAATCTGCTTTCTTGCCCGCTGGCCGAATAGCTTGTTTTTGCGTATAAACTGTAATTTTAATTCTAAAACATTTGTTAAATTGTTTTAACTGTATTTGGTGTTTTATGCTTTTCTATATCTTTCAATTTTTAATATTTATAATATTAATTGATATTATAATATTAATTTTAGGTTTTTATGAATTTTTGTCTTGTCGCGAAATTTGTAAAATAATATAAATTTTGAGTTTTTATGTATTTTTGCCTTGTCGCGAAGTGAGAATTGAATTAACTGAATGAGAAATCTATCTCTAATGAAATTCGAGGAAATAAGTGTAAATGAAAGGCAGAAAAAAATGCGTATAGTTTAATATTCCGTGCAAGGAATGTGGTGTATACATCAGATTTTTTTGAAATTTTGATTGATTGTAGAAAATCTTTGAGCTCTACAATCAACTGTTCGCCGAACAGATTCAAAGGATTGTTATTTTTTATAGCATTCGTTTTTTTAAAGTATCACTAATAGCTTTACCAATCTCTACATCCAGGTAGGATTGTAAATAATTTTCTTGCCACTTCTCATTACTCAAGAAAGATATCTGATTCTTTAAAATGACATAATCTCTAGTTTTTCACAAAGAATCCAGAAGATACTGCTTTATCACCACCCCCCGAAAGGTTATTTATAAAAAGATGCTCAGTTGTCAGTTGATAGGATAAACCGTCATTACTATTTATAGGAAAATCTTAGAATTAGAACTACCCTTTATCTCGACTCCGGACGTAGGTGAGCTGTTGGTTATTTGCATCACAAGAATGTTTGAAGTCGTAAAAGATTAAATTTGTCTGTCCAGTACTGGGCTTAATTTCTAAAATTAGAAGTGCCGGAGCCCTATAGAAGTCCGCGAAGAAAGAAGAAAAAATAAATAATTAAAATAACTAAAGTATTTAAATATTTAAATTAAAATTAAAATTCAATCAAATGTAAATAAAAATTCGATAAATTATTAAATTAATGATAAATAGTTAAATAATATAATAAAATATCGGATCTTGTCTTATTTAGGACTACGGAGGGAATTGCAACTTCACTCAAAAACTAAGAAATAGCTCATATAGCCTCTGGCGCTGTTTCAGGCTAGAATGCACTACCAATGTCAGCCTGGAATGCACTATCAGTGTATGATAAAAACCGACAATGTGGCATATAGACAGATGATAGAAACAAAGGATGATAGAAAAGACTCTTCTTTTTCCAACATACCAATGAAAAAAAATGGCAAAACCGTTGAAGCATCGCAATGAAATTAGAGAGAATACTAGAAACACTGTGAGAGTATGGAAGAAAATTTTAACGGAGAAATGTAGCGTCGAAAACAAAGAGAGAAGAGTTCAACACTGTATGACCGCGATCCCCTGCCGATATAATTCTAGCTGTCAAGCAAAATGTGACGAGGGAGAAAAACTTGCCCTGAATACTACCCTATAAGGCCCATATCACACGGCGTTTGTTTCACACGAACAACTGTTTCGGACAACTTTTCTGTCTGGTTTACTACTGAAAGAAAGACGCGCGATTTTTTCCTTCCGTTCGGAAAAAAATTGCAGGTTGTTCGTTTTCAGCCAATCAGCTATCAGCTATCAGCTTCGAATCCCTCATCACGCTAAAAATAGCTAATTTTTGTAGCCTTCGTGTTTGTAGTAGAGAACCAGTTTCCCCTTTATATGTGAACCCCAAAATGATCTAGGTGATTAGCTGCTGTATATCACGTGACAAAGCAGAAAAATTGCTCTAAACAGTTGTCCTTCCGAAACAAACGGCCGTGTGATAGCAGCCTAACAACTTAAGAAACGTAAGGCTTTAAACAAGCGACAATTTTCTTCCCTCATATTTGTTTACATCTTTCTAAAAAAGCCTGCTTTTTCTTGGGGAGTTACTACCTATCTACGACAAGAATAGCTCCCGCCACAGTGTCTGGCGGGTGGCGGTCGCTATAGCAACAGGGCTAGTATATTTCAAATAGGGGCGAACAAAGGGTTGCCAATTCATCTTTAAATGCGCCAAGATGGCAAACTGAAAAGTAAATCTTCAAGACACCCCTACGGAAAACGGGCCAAGGCTCATTTCTACGGCAACAGACAGCTGTAGACTAACTGGCGAGAGCTTTTCTTATGATAGACAGACTAGTTTCTTATGATAGACTAGTGTTGTACGTCCACGACCAGGGGGTCACGTTTAGAACGTTCGAGGGCGAAAACTTTACCCGTTCTCATAAATTCCTAGCACTTCCTGCAGAATAATGCCTAGACATGTAGGTGGAAAGCTTTTCTTTCCTCCTTCAAAGGGTTTATTTCTCAGAAAAAGATAGGTATGCATTCAGAAGTCAGAATAAACTTTAAGGCTTATGTTTTATTAAATTAAATTTTTTTCTGCTGAAATTACGGTTCATTTACATACAAGAAGCGCTGGAGCCCTTTTATTTAAGGTTCCTGTGCGTTCCGGCTAGAATTACGACTTGCATCATAAACTGAGAAGTACCGGAGCTCGCCTGTGGTGCAATTTAAGATATGGTCTAGCCTCCATTGAAAAATATTTAAAAACAGAAAAGAAAGAGAGTTATTTATAAAGGATGTCGGTACACTTTTCTGCATCCCGCTGGCTACGTCTATGTGCTTATCAATGTTATAAAACGCAATTATCAGCACCTGTTCGAGACGTTAATAATAAAGTAGAATAAATGAAACCATTATAATAATAGGAAAATATTATGATAAGATGAAAATGAATGAAAGTATTGTTACGGATTTTGTATTTATTTAGCTTTTTTTAGTAGAATTGTAATTAAAATTGTTTCATTTCCCCGTGCACTGCAGCGCGTGATGAGTTTTAAGCGAAAGCTACGCCGGAAAAGTAAAAATACAGGAGCAAGAGCATTTAATAAATAGATATCTCGTAATTTACATTTAAATTGAAATAATGCAATTGTGTGTTGGCTATAACTGTAGTTCTACTCTTTTGCTTTCCAGAAACCTCGAGAAAATAAAAATTACCAGAATGTTCTCGTGCATGATTGAAAAGCTTTAAAAAGCCGGAGAGAAACAACTCAGTTCAGTTGTTTACTTAGCTGTTATTGTTGACTGTAGGGAATTCGGGGTGAGATCGGATTAGCTTTGTCTGCGGTTTGGATTATGTTCTGTTTAAAGTTTTAGTAGTTTAAAATATAACTGCTGTGTGATATTGTGATACTGTGCGAATATCCGTGAGGAAAATTTCAGCATTTTGTTTTATTTTTTGTGATAAGAGTGAATTTTATTCACTTTTCATCAGACTTGTACATTCAGTCTGTTACGAACACGTACGCACGCAACAGTATTACATAAATTAATAAATGAAAACAAAGAAAAGCTCAATCAGATCTTCTTTGCTCTCATTTAATTGTAAAATCATGTCCGTTAGAAGTGGAGTCCAGAAACATGAAAGCCTTAGTGTTGGTAATCGATGCGCGAAATTCTTGTTGAAACATCATTATAGCAAAAGTGCTACATTTTATAATTTATTCTTCTAAATAGCTAAAATGAAATGTTTCCAATTTAATATTGCAATAAGGCATAATCTTTTCTTTTCTTCTAAAAGTCTAATAAATACTAGGTCCTCTTCAATTATTGAGACCGGATTCAGAAATGCATCTATGTATGCATGTATACTTGTATGTACGTATACACGGCCACACATGTATACGTACGTATATTATACACGCATGCATACATGCACACATACATACATTTCTGAATCCGGTCATCATAGAAAGAAAAGTAACAAATACTATTCCAATTTATTTGACTGCGAAATTGATGTGAGCAAAAGACAAAATATTAAAATTATAATATGTTCTGCTATTTACATAGTAAAATCTTAAAGCCTGGTGTGCTTAATTTCAGATTTAATCTTAAGTTTGGCACTTTCTATAACGTAATCAAAAAAATTTATTTATAACACACATTCTGACAGTTATTCTTAGATGGTATTCAGTGAAATACTCTTGGAGTGAATGTAACTTTATAAAATTTAAATAAAATGCAATTTAAAAAAGATTTTATGCAATAAGCTTTTGATATGATAATTAATGCACTAAACGCAGACAAATAGCTTATCCTGTATTATTACGTAATCGTTAATGGGATTACTAGATTAGATAGTTCTATTTAAAGAGTTCATCTGCATTTTTATATCGTGAATAATACAATGAACCCATGATAAATTAAAAAAAAGATAATGAACTTTACATTTGACAACGCAATTCAATTAATAGATTTTCTGTTTTAAGCACCCCATGCATTTATTATTCGCGATATAAAATTGTAGATGAATTCTGCAAATAGAATTATTTTAGTGCATTAATTATCAAATCCATATTAAATAAAAGCTTGTTATATTTAAAAAAAAAATCTGATGTCTACAACACATGACTTCCTTGTACGGAATATTAAATTATACGAATTTTTTGCTGCATTTCATTTAAACTTATTTCCTCGAATTTCATTAGAGATATATTTATCATTTAATTGATTCAATTCTCACTTCGCGGCAAAGCAAAAATACATAAAACCTCAAAATATCTATATTAAAAATATAAGACATAAATACAGTTACAATAATTTAAAGAGCAATTTTTACAATTAAAATTAGAGTTTATACGCAAAAACAAGCAATTTGGCCAGCGGGCATGAAAGCAGATTTTTTGGTGCACAAAACTGAGAGTTTACTTTTGGTCTCACTCGGCAAAAAGAAACTGAAGGCGCAGAAATTTACTTAATTTGTTGTAGACGCTATACTCAGTCAATATATGGCAGAATTTAATAACTCAAATGATAATTCCAGAATGGATTAAGCATAATTTAATTCGCAATAATAAAAGAAGCCGTTATGTTTGTTGTTGCGAAGCTTAGTTTCTCTAGAATAGCAACAAATCCACTATTCTGCTAAATTTCTGAAAATAAATCATGAGGGTGTTGTTGGAAGCTGACTGTGTCTTGGACTCTCTTCGTGCTACTGCTGTGGCTGAGTTTAGACTATTGACTGGTCATGACTGCCTTGATGCTCATTTATTTCGTTTTAACCTGACTTCCTCTCCTTTATGTGCTTTGTGCGATTCTGGACTGCTAATCTGGTTCATCATTCATGAATGCTGCTCATCTGAAGGTGTGCTCTGCACTTAAGAGTTTAAATTGTATTGTAAAACAGTATTGGAGAGCTCGTTGCCTAATGACCTGATGGTCAATGGCCTGGCATTTGATAAATAAATAAATAAAAGTATTCTGCTAAATTTCACATGTAAACAAATATGGCTGCTATGGTAAAAAACATTAGGCTTAGCCGCACCCAAACCACTTTTAAATTGTTGGTAATTGTGCAACTATTGCATTCAGGTTAACTAAAGACATAAAAACCTTAACCGGAACATAAGAACAACATAATTCAATAATTTTTAAAGCAAAAAATGCACAATTTACCAACATATAAAAATAAAAAAAACTGAGCTCACGGAGCCGAGTAACAAAGTGAGTATCTATGTATATATTGTTACGTTTTTCTCTTCAGGGGTTCGTGGATTTGGAGTGAATAACGACGGCGACACTTGATGAAGTATCAAAACACACGTTTTTGGCCAGTATTTTACAAGAGAGCTCCAAAATCACGCTTATAATCGTCGAAGATCTACTATAAACACGCTGAGACAATCAGCGACACAGCCTTCAGACTATAAGGCTATAACGGTGCAGACAGCTTCACGGCAAAGCACAGAGTACAGCTCCCGACTCTGCTCAGTCGTTCTCGGAAGTCCACGTACTCTCGAGACTCTCCACGCTAGAACTCGCGATGCACTCGACGATACGCTAGAGTATAGCTCCCGACTCGGTTCAGTCATTCCCGAAGCTCCACACACTCTAAGATAAAACTCGACGATGCACTATCTCGCGATACACTAAGAAACGCTCTCGATGTAGTCGAGGACCAGCTAGACACTCGCTTACTGACTATCAGCTTGCTAGACGAAACGTCAACTAACTCTCCCCGTACCAGCAGGGTTTATATAGCTTTTGGCTTGTATTCGAGAACGTTCTGGGCTAAACCAGGAAGAATTCGTTCTAGAAGGTTCTCCATGCGTCTATAGCATATCGCCAATTTTGTCGCCAAATGGGCGATTTCTCGCCAAATATGGCAACCATGCCTTTCCTTACCATTTTATGGCAACCCTAAACCTGCTTTGCGGGGAAGCTATCTTACCGCGCCTGGACATTTCGTAACAATATATATATTTATATACTTTTGGTGCGTCCGATTGCCACGAAAAAGGAGGTGCACAACTACATGTTGTAACAGGCCTATGCAGAAAATTTCAACGTTTTAAGACTATTCGTTGTCGAATTATACGAGATACATACGTACGTACGCCACGAAGAAATCTCTTCTGAATCCATTTTAAAACAGTTTCATGATTCGTTTGGGGAAAAGAGCCTTTTATTTTGTCCTTGCGTAGAGATGTCACGCAAAAACATCGTTAAATTGCATTCAATAGCGATCAAAATGGATATTTTCGTTGAAATATGCTAAGTGGAATTTTCCGTGATTGCAATACTAGTACTTCGTACAAGGAAGTAAAAATGAATAAAAAATATCACAAAAATTTCAACAGTATGTAGGTTTAAAATAAAAATTTATGGTTTGAATAATTCCACAAAATCTCATGTCACACAGAAAGAAAGTAAACATTATAAATTATTGAAATTCTGCCGCACACTGCGATGCGGCAAATTCTGCGGACTTAAATTCTGCTGAAAACCTAAAAATTTTACTGTCCTAAAATTCTGCTGCCCACTACCTCGCCTTAATTCTAAAAAAAATTACCTTCCCTATACATTACTGCTCGGTACTATTAAAATTTTTGCCGCCCCTGCTCTGGCGTCGGCCATGCGCAGTTTTAAAAATAGCAAACAACATTCGGAAACAGCGCATGATCGTCAGAGAAATATCCCACAATTTATTCACGCTGGTCATACGAAAATGGCAACGTTGTGTGGGAAGGCTTGAAAAACTGCCATGCGCGGGGTTGCCTGAAGATATTATTTTGCGCGTGGGTGCCAGGTTTTGTGCTTCGTAAAACTGGGGATTCATATTAAAAGGTGGTTGCGATAACAAGTGGCTACTTATCGATTGCACGATTGCTCGATTGCTAATAATAATACTAGCCTCTGCATCTGAAGTGAAATCCAAAGGCAACGATAAAATGTTGCGGCAACATGTACATTGCGAGCTTCTTTCTGCATACTTCTTTTAATTTTGTTCAAACGGTAAATCAAAATATTTTTGTGTTTTTCTAATATTTTGATATTCTTCTACTCAAATTATTTGATGCTCAGAAATGAAACAAAACAACAAACGTAGAAACTTTTAAAAATAAAAATATTTTTTTAGTCCAAAGCGATTTCGTCCCTGAAGGACTATTATTTTTGTTTTGCGATTATGCGTCGAATCACTCTGAATGTTCCTTTCACTCTCGAAACTGTAGCCACCAAATATTATTGCCCTGTTTTATATTTGAAGAAATTAAATAATGAAGAATCTGCATAAATGTATGTATGTTTCTCGCATTGTGATAAAACAACGGTACCTGGAGCCATCCAATTTTGAATGACGTAATACTACTGCGGATATGCGCATCTGGAAGCCCAAATTTGGAATTTGTTTTATTACCGATTTCATATTTTGTAAAACTTTAACGAATTTTTGATCAACAAACTCAAGAATTTCAAAACGAGCAATGGCAACGTTGTACAGAAAGAACCTTTTTATCTCCGGCCCGTGAGATTGTGTATCGCAAATTGTAAAGATATGTTCATTTAAAAGACCGTGATATTTAACAAATAACGATAACACACAAAACGTTAAAAAAACGCCTCTTTGAGCATAATGTAAAATCTGAAAGCTTATAGTTTTCTTTTTTTCCTTAACCAAGAACGTTTGGAACGAAGCCGGTCTTATTAATAAATGATTATCAATAATATAGGCGAAAAAACATAATTTCACTAATATTTAGTAGCCGATAAGTGTAAATAAAACTGAAAAACACAAGTGTCTGAAAACAAATATGATCGACTTTAAATCTAATACAAATTCTAAATCGTGCTTTCGAGACAGGAAAATGCAATTTAGTGAATCAGAACAGGAGATATAAAAACTCTTCCATTCTCTTATCTCTCTCTCTCTTTTTTTTTAAAACTCTGTACATTACTTAATTTTATTTGAAGCGAATAACACGCTTTTATAATCTGCACAAATTTTTGGCAACAAATCGCAAAAATTATAAAACATGTGACACGAACGTAAAGGAAGATCAGGTACTATGAATAAATTTGCATTTGTTGCCATGATTCGTATCAAAATATTTCGTAAAATTCATGTCCGGCTTGGAAAGAGTAATTAATATGTCATGCAAAATATAAATGTATAGATATATTTAAATCTTTCTTCTCTTCTCAGAATGCTTCGACTCTATTGACAAACAACCGAAGATACGTAGAATACGAAGAGTAAGTACGATTATTAAGTTATATATAACATCTTTTATGTAAGTCAGCATAACTATTACAATCAACTCCTTAATCAAGAGTGGGTTAATCGAACTCTATCTCAAAGCAATTTTTTTATTCTGGAGTGATGGCTACTATCAAAACCATCGGCGTAAAATGAAAATATGCACTGAAAATACAAAAGGGGAAAATGTGCGTGGGATTACAACAGAAATAATAGATGATGTTATGATAATTGAGAGTTGTTTTTATCCATAGTAGTAAGTAATTTAATTGTATCTTATTTGGAATACATAAACATTATTAGACCATCCGTTAACAGTTAATTTAATTTATGCTGTAGAGACATTAGGTTTTTGATGCTCATAGAAGTGAAAAATGAGTAATGCCTTCGCCTGGAGTCGAACCTCGGACCTCTCGAATACGCGCTGAGGGTGCTGATCATTACACCAGGTAGGCATGCTAAGAAGGCGGGGGAAATACCTTCCCTTTCATATACTCCCCCTTTAAGGGCGACTGGGGATTAGGGGACCCAGTTGCCAAATCCTGGTGGTGAAGAATCATCATTCACCATCTTTTAGTTTGGGCGCCACTGCAGAGACATTAGGTATTTTTCGAAAACAGGAGACTTGAAAAATGAGCAATGTCCTAGCCGGGATTCGAACCTCGGACCTCTTGAATACGCGCCAAATGTGCTGACCATAACACCACGAAGGCATGCTAAGAAGGCGGGAGAAATACCTTTTAATGCAACTTTAACTATTTAAAAGTACAAATAAATCGCTAAAAGAATTTTTGGTACACAACTTGAGCTTCCAATTAAATACGAGATTTCAAATAGCAGACATATATACAATACACAAACTTAAAATTCAAAGTAATTTGTTACTGCTTAACTTGCTGCTAAACTTAAACTGCTAAACTTAAAATCCAAGGCAATTAGTAACTGCAAACGCCTAACAAGCGATGGCTCAGTCTTAATAAAACGCCCGACTGAATTTGACTACCGAAATGGCTAATAACGGATAACTCAAATAGCAGAGCGTGGTATCACAGTCAACGTCGCTACCAAAGCTGTCTAAATTCCAAGAACTGTGTTCTTAAATGCGTGTGTCTTATTTGAATCCTGGTGAGAGTTAGAAGTAAAGTAGGAGAGATAGTATAATAGCTCAAAGTTATAAGATAACTGCTTAATTAAAATAAAATATTCTACAAATGTATATCGAGAAATATTTATGATATGTGCATATAGATATTTGAAATGAACAAGAAAGTTTAAGGAGATAATTTGATTAATTTGAAATAATACTAAGGATGAATGCTTCGGCAGCAGTACATTCTGAACACCAAACAAGACTGGATATATGTAATTGTAACGAAAGTTTTCCTACAAAACAACGTTCTTAATAAAGTTAAATAAAAAAAAACATGAAAGCAGTACCTTAAGTGGGGGGGGGGGAGTAATCACCACCCAAATCTATGATTTTCTGCCAACGTTTTGGTAATTTTTCAAAGCTTTCGATCCAGAAACTTGGTGGCCTCGAGTCCAAAACAGATCAACCTCATTTCGGACGTCCTGTGCAAAATGGAAGATAGCATCAGCAAGATGCAGCTGTTAGGTGTGAAAAAAGGTAGAAGTCCGAAGGAGAAATGTCGAGGCTCTATGGTAGATATAGCAAAAGTTCTTATTGGAATCCGTACAGAGTCCATCCGGTGAATGCAGACACATGTGGTCTTGCATTATCTTCATGGAACCTTTGCCCCCGAACTCAGTTTGACGTTTTTCCTTGTAAGCAGCGCTAACACGGACTAGCATCTCGCTGTACACCTTACTGTCGGGGGTTTTACCTTGTTCCAGATACTCTTTGTGAATAATACGATGGCAATACCACCTGATAAAAAGCATGATCTTTTTGTTAGTCAATTTGCGGTTTGCGACGCTGCCGACGGGCTCATCGGGCCCAGAACAACCCCTTTTCCGGCCCGTGTTGTTGAAGTAAATATTGTTAAGAAAAATTCGGCGGTTGCGCCTGTATGTAAGCTTTCCGGCATAGCACTAGGGTTGCCATAAAATAATGTATGCTAGAGTTGCCAGATTGGCGACTTTATCGCCCATTTGGCCACCAAATCGGCGATATTCCATGGTCCAATCGGGAAGCTTCTAGAATAACTTCCTGTCGAGATATTTCTCGAAACGTGTGGAACCTAAAGAAAAACTATATAAACCCTTGCGTTTCTGAGAGCGAGGAGCGTGATTAAGATTGTGAAGTAGTGTGAGCGTTGTGATTATTGTGAGAATAGCTGCTTACTGTGAGTGCTAAGCTACGCGAGAGTTTTGTGAACGGAAAGCAATCGAGATAGTGCTTTGCCGTGAAGCTACCTTTACAGTTACAGCCTGAAGCTGTGTTGCTGATTGTTTCAGCGTATTTATTGTAGATTTTCGACGCTTTTAAAGGTAATTTTGGAACTGTGCTGTAAATAGTGATTCCTGTAAATAAATTGTGCTTTTTATTGTTCTGCATCGTATTTTCATCGGATACTCTCAAATCCACGAACCCGTATAACGCAACAATATACTTTTCCTCACAAGCAACAATCTGGTCCAGAATTTTGTCCTTACGTGCACATTCCAGCAAATTAGTGCAGGCCCGAACACGTCTGTCCTTATCTGCTAGAGTCAGCTCATGCGGCACCCAGCGATTGAACTTGTACGTCAAGTTTATGCGATGCATATGCGACTAATGGACATGGCACTAACGTCTAACTCCTTAGCAGACTCTCGAATAGCTGCACACTAATCTTCCACAAGTTCTCGCAGGCGAGCCTCATCAACATCAGTAGGCTGGTCAGAGCGCTTTTGAATGTCATAGTCTTTGCTTCTGAACTTTCGGTATCAGACCTCCACAGCGTCATATGATCAACATTAGTACCTAAAGCTGTACACGTGATTTAGTGACATTCTGTAGCTGACGTTTTGCAACAAAATTAGAAGTAAATGATGGTTCTAATCTGGTAGCTTGATAGTTCCATTTCAGACACCTTGTACCTAATGATAACGATATTTTTTTACAATTTTCACAACACAGTTGTTTTAAGGCAAGTCTTTTTCTTTCAAATGCCAAAAATTGTTTGACAAAATGTGGTTAAACACGCCAACGTGAACTGTTTGCTCAGACGATATTTGCGGTGGCGGGAAATTTTCGTTAAAATCCGATATTAATCTTTCGGAAGATATATCATAAAAATTCTAAAAATTTCAAATTGAAGTATGTCTGTTAAAGGTACTTTTTTATTTTTCTGAATTTAAGGGATACTTAATGAGTTACTGATTTACACTCAAGGCAAAATTAAGGCACAGCGTTCATTCACTGCTTAGACAGACAGACAAGGTAGACAGATGTCTTGTTTTGCACCCGCTAAAGCTTACTTTCTTCGTTTTCGTGAGTAAAAATACGGTTATGAAGAGTTATAGGTTTGGGGGGCTACTCAAATCTGAGTCTTGCAGAATATATAGCTACAGTGCTGCGCAATATTTATTATATTGCAAATTCAGTATATTCAATATATTCAATATATATTCAATATTAATGACCCATGCAATAGTAAAAGAGCTATGGCTATCTTAAGTAATTATATGATCCAATATTGTAATGTCTCTCTCATTTGAACTGTATATAATGTTATTTATTTAGATCTATTAATTTACTTTTTCTTAATGTGGCACCAATTGAACTCGCACTTGCAGCTTGCACTTACTGTCATTTCTCTTGTATTATCATGCCTTGTTTCCATCAGGTTTTTCACCAGCTCACCAGCCCCTTTTCAATATTTCCCAAGTCGCTTTCAGAGTCTTATGCTTTACTTTTGCCACGATCTATAAATTTCTTGAAATCTGTTTACTCGCACCATTTTGGTCTTAATATCTAATCTATATTGAATCAGATGTTACCTTAAGTTGCGATAATAATTATAGTATATATATATTTAAAAAATAAAAAAAATAGTTAATATTCTGCTAGGTTATTTCCCAGTATGATTCGAAGTACTTGTTTTGTTCGATGTAGGATAGGGTCCATGACCCAGGCAACCCGCTGTTGCACCAATACACTCGTGGTGGAACTTGAAAGAAAGGTCCTTCGAGTTGGTTTTCTTTTAATTTTGCAGCCGTCCGACTCCCTAGCAGATAACGTTCTTGGGCAAGCTTGTTTCGAATAACTGCTGCCTTTATTATTATTCGTCCAAATTTCCTTTTAGTTCCGACGTGGGCTAAGGTTAGGTAAATTGGCACTGCATCAAAAGGCTGATTTGTCCAAACAGTTTCGTCCTTCAGCATCGAAGGTGTGATGTATTTATTGCAGATTGCATCAATAGATGCTCCAGAATCCCGCAACACTGCAAGATTGACCGGTTTATTTTAGCCATTGTTGTGTTCGGGGCTAAATAATCTTCTTCATTCTTCTGCATCCTATTAATAAAGCTGGTGATTTAAATTCTTTCTGTATTTTCGGGCATTGAGGCCTTAAGTGACCGGTTGAGCCAAACACTTAGGCGGTTTACGAAGGATTCCTTCTTTTCGGAGGTGTATCTAGCTTTTCCTCCAGGCTGGTTATATTTTTGCGAAGCTCTTGAATTTGGCTGATTTTCATTGCCCTTCTGTGACTCCGAATTCTAAACAGGAGAGTCATTTTTCCGGTATTCACGTACGTTTTCATGGGCTTCTAATAACACTGCTAATGTATTTGGAAACGTTATCTTCATCAATAACATGCTA
>KK117351.1:14952-38800 GCA_000611955.2 Stegodyphus mimosarum
GATCTTCGAATTCAATTTCCAAGCCTGCGATACGTTCTTCAAAATAATTACTAGGCAAAATCCCTCCAAGTGGTTTGGACGTTTCGTGTGTGGGAAGCATTACTCAAATTTGATGCGAAATTTTTCTGGACTAAGTTTAAACCTTTTAAGCAATATCTCTTTTACGTAAGCGTAGCCATAAGCCTGCTGTTTTGACTCTCACATAATTAGCTGAACTATGTCAGTTGACAAAAGTGTCAATAAAACCGGAACCCATTCCGAATTGTTTAGATTCGCAAGCATTACTTGTCCCTCAGATATGACTAGATACAAACTAATATCATTCTCTTCGGGCTCAAATTTTTGAATAATTTTTCTGGAGATCGAAAGATTTTTTTTAGGCACAAAGCTCATTGAAGTGATAGCTTCCAACATTTGTGGCGTTAGGCATTAAAACAGCATATACTTAGAACTTCCGATAGACAGTCTCGCGAGATGGAGATAAAAACGTTTTATTCCGTACAGCGTGTTGCCACTGCTCATTTTGAAATCGTTGAGTTTGTTACTCAAAAATTCATTAAAGTTTTACAAAATATGAAATAGATAATAAAACAAATTCGAACTTCCACGTTCCCATGTTCGGGAGGTGGGCTATGCTACTCCAAATTTGATGGCTGATGGTATACCGTTGTTTTTTCACAATGTGAGAAACATATATACATTTATGCAGATTTTTCATTATTTAATATATTCTATATAGGACGATAATATTTGGTGCCAACTATTTGAAAAAGTGACTCAATGCGTTTAGTGATTCGACACAAAATGCTGTTTCGAGAACAATAGCGCGTCTGGGATAACGTCCTCTTGGGCTAAAAACGTCCCCTTGGGCACACTATAAAATCTGAAAGCTTTCATAGTATTTAATTCCTTGTACGAAGTGAAAAGGAAGTGTTGTAATCTCGAAAAATTTCGGGTACCATATTTCAACGAAAGTATCCATTTTGACTGCTATCGAATGCAATTTAACGATGTTTTTGCTTGACATCTGTACGTAAGGACAGAATAAAGAACTATTTTCCCCCCCAAAAATTATAAAACTGATTTAAAGTAGAATTCTGAAGAGATTTTTTTCGTGGCGTCTGTGCGTACATACGTATGTACGTATCCCGCATAATTCAAAAACGAGTAGCCTTAGAACGTTGAAATTTTGTATATAGGACTGCTATAATATATGAAAGACAGGAAAAAATGCGTATAATTTCATATTCCGTACAAGGAAGTCATGTGGTGTACACGTCAGGTTTTTTTATTGTTGTTTTAATTTTACGTTATTATTTGCAGCTAGTTTTTGTAGATATAGTAGTTTAAGCGGAGTGAGGAAAATAACATTGATTATTATTTCTTTGAATGAAATTATCAAATGAGAAAAGACATTTTCAAAGACTTTTGGGTTGATGAAAACATTTTTCGAAGTGACAAATTATCTTTTCGATTCAATTCGCTTATCAAAATAACATTATGTATCATGTAATAGTTATTTCAATACCAACGAAAAACATTTTTAAAACAACGAATGAAAGATAATTCGATATTATCTTTTAAACTGCTTGCTTGCATGCATCGTTTCTTTGATTAACCGAAATAATGGAAAACGTCGTCAGTAGAATCAGTGCGTATTTACCAATTTCATTTCAGGTTATAATACTAAATTTTAAAACTCTGAAATAAGAATAATTTACAATTTAATAAAAAGATTACTTTTGTCATGCTTTGATGGAAGATTTCACTGGCCTTCCATCAAACCAATGATTTTTAACACAAAACTTTTTTCAGTCGATTGTAAATATTGAAATTTTATCTAGAACATTTTAATGAAGTTCGTTAGTTTTAAGTTTAAAATTGTTTTCCTCATGCATAATTTTGTTTCACTGAGTTATAACTTTATTCCTTAGTCTTGTGCATACTCTTATTATGTCCTTGTACAAAGTAAAGGAAGTATTGTAATGGCGAAAATTTTTGGGAATCATATTTCAACGAAAATATTCATTTTGACCGCTATCCAATGTAATTTAACGATGCTTTTACATGACATCTCTAACTAGGAACAGAATAAAGAAGTCTTTTTCCCAAAACGGCTTGCAAAATGGTGTTAAAATGGATTCAGAAGAAATCTTTTCGTGATGTCTGTACGTAGGTATGTATGTATGTATCTCGCGTAACTCAAAAACGAGTAGCCTCAGAACGTTGAAATTTTGTATACAGGACTGCTATAAAATGCAGATGTGCACCTCCCTTTTAGGTTGTGATAATACACTAAACATATATAAATATATATATGTATACCCACTTAGTTACCTGGCTCCGTGAGCTCAATTTATTTTTTATGTAATAGTGTAGTGTGTTAAGCCTAATCTTTTTTACCATAGCAGCCATATTTGTTCCCATTGGAAACTTAGCAGAATAGTGAATTAAGTCATTTTCTGCAACTTCAGTGTCTTTTTGCCAAGTGGAGCCAAAAGTAAACTTTCAGTTTTCTGCACTGAAAAATCTGCCTGCTTACTGATATTGATATTTGCTGATAATAATGATACTTGCTTTGTTATAAGTTATGTCGTTTTTGGAAAGGAGCTTTCGAAAAACCACCTTTCACTTTGTCCGAATTCTTCATCGTTTTCCAAATATTCTCGAAACCTTGACAGAGAGTGCACTTAAATTCTTCATGAAAAGTTCTGCACTGTTCTAAAGAGTAGGCGGACAAGGCGTCATCTAACTGTTTCAGTAAGAACCGATACCAGGAACACAGCAATGGTGACGTGAACCTTAGATGGGTGTCGTGAGTTCAACATTTTAATATATACCACCCGAGTGTGGACCCTATGAGTGGTTTTTCGAAATCTCACGTAGACAGTGGCTTTCTTGTTTTGGAGGCAAGTGTGCTAAATTTCATCAAAATTGGAATAAAAGTGTAGATTTATATGAATGACACCCACACACAAACAAAAAGACATAAAAAAATAGGTAAGTGGAGTACATTCTGATTAATTTAGTAGCTGGGAATCCCACTCTAATAGTGTAATTTCGATGATTGAAGTAAATCAGTTCCGAGTAAAACTGTTGGATACCAATATTTAAAAATGTTTAGAAACCATTAAAAAAAAGTCTACCAGCGACATTTCCTCCCCCCCCAATAATCATCTTGATCGACCAGCTCCTATTCGTATCTATAAGACGGCGCATATGCCCTTATTTTGTAATTAACATCAAAGGCTTTACCCTACAACTACAGGTAAAAATCCTAAATGGCTGTTAAAGCCTGAAGAATAAGCACGATCAAAGATCAACAGGTATAAATAACCTAGTCGTAACCTAGACAACCTGTCTTCTTTATCCAATGCGAATAATTTCACTGCATTGCATGCTTTTGTTTCCATGACAACGCAAGAAAGGGGATGAAATGGGGCTATGCAGCTGGCTTGTTTTCGAGTGGGTAAAAGCAAGGAGATTAGAGAGAGCTCCCAGTCTTCACCAATTTCAGAAAATGAATCTGCCTGTCAGAAAATGAAATCTGCCCTCTTTCTAAACCTGTTCTGCCTTGCCTGACAGAGCAAGTTTAGAAATAGCAAAATTAATTTACTTATTGCTTGCTAATGAGTTCATTTTTTTAACAGCTGGAATAGAAAATACATGATTTGGGGATTTTTTTCAGCATGTTTTTAAATGAAATAAAACATGAAAAATTTATATTTATTCATGAAATGAGATTTCAGGAATTATCTTAGACATGCTGTTCGAACATCGTGCAACATGTGAACTCACATTTTTTCTTCTTCTTCAATAAAGGGGGTAGGATGGTATTATGATTTACAGGGTTGAAAGAAATTTGATTGCAGCGAAGATTAAATTTCTGTCTTAAACCTTCTCCTTCTATTCCAGATTCCCAAATTTTTTAGCCCTTTTGGGAAAAAATACTACTGAGCACCCTCTTTTTAAGGAAAAAAAGAAAAACTCTGGTTCCTGAAATTAATATTGTTATAAGGCATTTCTCCGGTCTTCTTCGCATGCCTTCGTGGTGTAGTGGTCAGCACGCTCGGAACGTATTCGAGAGATCCGTGGTTCGAGTCCCAGCGAGGTCATTGCTCATTTTTCACAACTCCTGCTTTAAAAAAAATCGTAATGACTATGCAAGTGGCTCCCGAACTAAAAGGGTTGTGGATGATGATTCTCCGCCGCCAGGATTTGGAAACTGGGTCCCCTAATATCTAGTGGCCCTTTAAAAGGGAAGTGTACAAGATATTTCTTCCTCCTTCTTCGCATGCCTTCGTAGTGCAGTGGTGAGCACGCTCGGCGCGTATTCGAGAGGTCCGTGATTCGAGTCCCGGCGAAGGTGTTGCTCATTTTTCACATCTCCTGCTTCCAAATAACCTAATGTTTCTACAGTGGCGCCCGAACGAAAAAGGTGGTGGATGATGATTCTCCACCACCGGGATTTGGCGAGTGGATTCTATAATCCCCAGTCGCCCTTTAAAAGGGGGCGTATATAAGGTATTTCTCCCGCCTTCTTAGCATGCCTTCGTGGTGTAGTGGTCAGCACACTGGGAGCGTATTTCAAACGTCTGCGGTTCGAATCCCGGCGAGGGCATTGCTCGTTCTCATATATCCTGCTTCCAAATAAATCCTAATGACTTTACAAATCCTAATGACTTCGTTTTCCAATTTTATGGATCACAGCCCACTTTTTCAGAGTGATCCGATTGCGCCCCTGTTGGGTGTGTAGACACATTAGACCATTAGAGTATTTTCGTCGTCAGGAAGCTAAAGAAATGAGCAATGCCCTCGCCGGAACTCGAACCTCGGATCTCTCGGACTGCACTTCTAACACATTTACTTATACAATAACATTTGACACCATACAGTAACTGTTTAAAAATTCATTAAAGTAATTAAATCTGTTGACTTCTCAGAAACGAGTCATTGTTCGTTTTCCGCTAAATCTACGCGGCTAAGCGTATACGCATTTTTATTCGATATTTGTGTCAGGTTTGATCTTGTAGTCGATCGGTTAGATACATAGACATCACCTTAGTAGCCTCACTTGCACATGAATGAGAATTTAGCCATGAAAGAGGTCGAAGATCCGTTTGGATTACAAAACTCCAGCCATCGAGGTAAACATCGAGGTCCTCAATTTTTTAGAGCACACATTATGGCTGGACACCACCACTAGATACAACCTTTAGACAGTACAACCTTCAAAACATGTTCAACGCGTCACATTGCATTCCAAATTCTTTCTCAAAATCAGGCGCACGAAGCACGATTTAATTTGTTTGCCGAACATAACGTGTCCTGACTGGACAGTGAGTTGACTGCAAACTATGTCCTATGGACTGTAGCAAAGACGACAAGATGAGAAGGGTTAAAATTACTCTTTATTTTTCCACCATTTCAGAGTCGCTCTCGCATTCCGGGATGCAAAGGCCACCCACTTGTAGCCTGAACGTAAAAATATAAGACTACTAACTAAATAAAATTTAAATAAGAGCTAACTTATTGTATTTTACACAGATGACTAACACTAAGACTGGCCTTTTAAATTAATATGTCTGTAGTACGCAAACTGCGGAAAACTACAATACGTCTTTAGCTTTCCAAAGGATTTAAACCACTGACGTTAAAGGCGGACAGTAACTGATGGCAAGCTCGCATGAAGATTCTTTTCCAAGATGGCTTATTTTCTCTCTTTCTACCACGCTCTTCTCAAAAAGCCACAACTTAAATACTTAAGCGTTAGCAAGTACAATTTGTATAAACATATTCAAGCGTTCATTCTGGCCGGAAGTGGAAAATAAGAGATGATAGTAAAGTTTTAAAAAATAAAATAAACGTTAGTCAAACTTAAGATCCTTACAAGTTTTTTTGCCTCAAGGAATCTCTCCCTTCTAAGCCTTTCCCCGCAGAAATAAAGGCATGGAAACCTTTATTTCTGAACTAAAATATAAACGAAAAAGAAAGCTATTTACAATTGAAATCACCAAAGAAACACTTTAACACTAAGTTCGTTAGGAACTCGTTTATCGACGTGAACAATTATCTCCAGAAGCAAAAAATTCCTGTTTCTTCGGTGCGCACATCCTTCTATATTTTTGAAGAATGGAATGTCTGACTTGTGACATTAAGACTTGTATTAATTTAGAAATCAAACAACAAAAGCCAGTGTTATATTTTCAAATTTTCACAGGACTAGTTTCGATAGTTTTATCGAATCATCAGCTTCATTTGCCAAGGTGCAAATGAACGAGATAAGATAAAGAATGGCTGGGCAGGAGTTAATATACTGGCGCCATCTATTGATGAAATAAGAAAACTAACATAATTTCCTTAAAGCCTGAAGGCAAAGATGGATTGGAATTAGGGTCATTAACTAGAACAGAAAGTTTTTTTGAATGTGAAACGCTTCTAGAAAATCGAAGTCACTAATGGAAGACCTTTTTTGAATAATTTTCGCTGCAGAAAAATGGAAAGTGAGATTTTTGGACCAAAAATGCTGGCAACAGAGGACTTCTGTTTTTCTATTTTCCTAACAAGTGCCTCATGTTCCTTAAGGCGAAATTTTAAGGCTCACTTAGTTTGACCAATGTAAATTAAACCGCACTGGCAAGGAATCGTGTAAATACCCCAGGAATTCATATCCGGAATGGGGTTCTTAAGTATGCAAGTCGGAATTTTATTGATAGGAGAACATAAGACCCTAAAATTAAATTTCTGGGAAATATATGCAATTTTATAACTAAATGGTGGAAAAAAAGGAATGACAATAGAATGCTTGCGGTTCTCGCAAAGGTAAATTATTGTTAGAAAGGATTTCCTGTCCAATTAGGTGGACCTCTTATCCAATTCCAGGCACTTTAACCTACTCGGTTCTCTTCCTTTCCTTTAGCCAATGCTCATTCTGATTTATTTCATTTTTCTTAAGTATGATGTGGAGGTAATTGCTTTTATTAGCAAAGGTACTCCGTAAGCCTTCGCCTTGGTCCTAAAACAAGAGTGTGCTTTTCGGTGTGTTGAGATGAGAATTTTTTAACTGCTTTACTAATAAGTTGAGTGAAAAGCTCCTGTTAATAGCTACTATTTTTAAATAATTTAGTTCTTGATAAAGAGCCAATTTGGAGTAGCAAACCTGAAGTGCACGGAAAACAAAGGAATAAAAGGAAGCTAATTTTTATTTAGTCGGATGACATGATTTGAAGTGTGGTGGGAAGCAAACCGACGAAGGTTTACGGTAAACCGTAGTACTAACACCGTAGTACCAATCCATCTTTACCATTACAAACCGTACTACCAATCCGTCTTTACCATCAGCCGTTAAGGAAATTATGTTTTAGTTTTCTAGCTCCATCAATAGATGGCGCCGGTAGCTTAACTCCTGTCCAGCCATTCTTATCTTATCACTTTATCTTATCTCGTTCATTTGCACACTTCGGAAGCTGAGAGTGATGGTTAGGTAAAACCATAGAAACTAGTCCTGTGAAAATTTGCAAATATATCGCTGATTTTTGTTGTTTGATTTCTAAATTAATATTTGTTTGGCGTGTTATTTTACTTTAATTATATTAAGACTTATTTGGATGGAACATTTCTGAACGTTCACTTTGTGGTTTTTCTGAAGCCACATAGAAGGCCAAGCGTAACTGTCCTCATGCACATAGAACATGAGAATTCTCAGTTTTTACACCGCCGTAATGTAATCGGAAATTAATTGTACGGTCTCTAGGAACAGAACATTATTATTCATTTAAATACATGCACTTTTTTTTCAGTGATTGAAAAATTTTTTTTTTCTTTATAGGATTTCTGCATCCACAAATTACTACAGAAATATTCGCTGACAGAAGAGTAAGTTCATAGTTTCTTTCATATAATGTACCGAAAAATAAAACCACTTAAATACTGACTTCTCAACAATTAAAGCAGTAACAGACATGTTATTGCTTTAATTTATATGACAGTAATATTTTTAAGTTACTGCTTTAGTTGATAAGATAATAACGATACGCAGCAATATTTTTCATCGCTCTTATCGGTATACTGTAGTTCGGAGGTTTATATTATTTTAACCCATTATCGTTAGGTACACTATAAATTGTACTTTTCTATATACCTATATAATTATACGTATATAATTAGAATTATATACGTATAATATACGTATATACGTATACGAATTATATACGTATAATATACGTATATAATTAGAATTGCTTACGTATAGTTAGAATTACATACCTTAATTAATTATATGCGTATAGTCTAGAATTATATACGTATAGTTCTTGAATATTAGAGAGAGAGAATGAGTTCTGGCAGCGATGCTGACCTTAGCGTTTTTCTACCTAAGTTACTCGTGCACATTAGATTAGGTTGAGCCAACAACGTTTGATATGATTTTGCATTTGTGAAACTCCAGAGTTAAATTACTTTTAATTTTAACTTACATTTTATGTTAATTCAATCCTGCAAGCTGCGGAGTATTCTATAAGCTCCCGTCGTATATTTGTTAAGTTCAAAATTTAATCAAAATAGCTTCTTTAAACCTTCTTCTGAGTTTGTAGCTTTTTAAAAAGACGGATCGGATAAATCGATTTATCAGGCATTTCTTCCGCCTTATTAGCGTGCCTTCGTGGTGTAATGGTCAGCACACTCGGCGGGTATTCGAGAGGTCAGAGGTTCGACTCCCGGCGAGGGCATTGCTCATTTTTTTTTTCGTCTGCTTCAGAATAATCCTAATGACTCTACAGTGGCGCCCGAACTAAAAAAAGGTGGTGGATGATGGAGTGTCCACCACCAGGATTTGGTGATTGGGTTCCCTAATCCCCAGTCGCCTTTTAAAAGGCGGGGTATATAAGGTATTTCTCCCGCCTTATTATCACGCCTTCGTGGTGTAATGGTCAGCACACTCGGCGCGTATGTGAGAGGTCCGAAATACGAGTTTCGGCGAGGGCATTACACATTTTTCAAATCTCCTGCTTCAAAATAATCCTAATCACTCTACTGCCTGACAGTCTCAATAGAGAACACGTTAGTTGAAGTATGTGGCGGATCCCTACGTAGTGTTTAGCGCTGCGCAGGCTGTCGCACGAATCGAATTAATATTTGTGCGGCATTAAGGCATTCAAAATACTGGCCAGTTGAAAGTTCTATCGAGATGTTTGATGGTAAGGAAAAGGAGGCTAAGATTTTCGAATCCGTCCTCCAATCTCTAACGATGTTGAGATGAAACTTCTCCAATCAGTCGCCCGTGCTGTGAACCTTGGGCAACATCCTTGATGATGAGACTGCTAAATGACTTATGGTACTGTCCATTTAAAAATGTTATAATACAGTTACAGCTGTAACAAAATGGGCAATCGAATGTAGAAAATGGTGAAGTATCCTTCTGTATAAAGTAAGCGTGTCAATAACGCACGGCTAAATCGAATGTACAAAAAAGGTGAAATTTCCTTCTGTATAAAGCAGGCGTATCACTCAAGGGCTTCATCACGTTCTTTTTCCATACTACCCTCACAGCCCTCAAAACGAATCAACTTCGTATAAATAAAAAATGAACGAAACGAGGGCCTGAATTTGAACAAATTGCTTAGACAATTTTCAGTACGGATGGTTATTCGAATCTCAGCACCCTCCGAGTTCTGAAAAGATCTGAGATTCGAAAACTCGAAACTGTGCGTTGTTTTTTAGTGTCATTCGAATCTTTAGAATCCTAGTTTATAAAACCATCAAAACTGTGGAAAAATTAATAGCAACGTCCAGTAGAAGCGTTCATTAGAAACAAACGATTTTTACAATTTCAGTGGTTCTGGATCACTAAGTATCATCTCGTGGTGACCCCAAAGTGTCACATGCTTAATTTCCTGAAGATTATTTAGCATCTATAATTAAGGTTTGTAGAGACATTAGGTTATTTCGAAACATCAGACATGAAAAATGAGCAACGCCTTCGCCGGGAATCGAACCACGGACCTCTCGGTTACGCTTCGAGCATGCAGACCACTACACCACGAAGGCATGCGAAGAAGGCTGGAGAAATACCTTATAGGTTTATCTGTGTTAAATTTTGAACTAGCAACTCTGTCCTCTTTACAGTTGCTTTGATTTAACTGAAAACATATAAACAAATTTTAACTGTTACTCAAATGTTTTTTGCCAAATATACTAAAAAATGAACATCAAGATTCAGTTTTAATTAAATATTTCTTTTATTAAATTTTATTTGCATCTTCTCAATAAATACAGACCTGTTTTAAAAACTGTGCTCTTAAAATTGTTTTTCATTAAACGCAGATTTTAGATTTTGTTTTAATTTAAAACTTTCAGTATTAAGTAAAAGTTCTTTTTTCTCCTTTTAGTATTATTATGGGAAGGGTTGAGATATACTTTTCCCATTCGGATTTGAATTTAAGAAAAATAAGAAAGTGCTCTATCGCTCCGTTTCCAACCAAGAATTTAAACTATAAACTAAGAGTTTTATATTAGATATAATGGCAACACTTCGGAAACTAACTACACTGGCTATTTTATATTACTTTGGGCGTAATGTAAAATCTGAAGGCTTTCAGATTTTTTCTATTATTAAAATTTTTTTTTATTTTATTTTATTTAACTGCAGTCATACTTTATTAGACTGACGCAAAAAGCGCTTACATAATGCTAATTACATAAAAACAAACTAAAGGAAGAAAGACTTCCTCTACAAAACGGTACTAAATGCTTTCTGATAAAAATAATAATTTTTTATGAGTATTTAAATCTGCCTACTTCCTTTAGACGTTTAATTTCTTTTACGCTTGCCCTGTATTGTATCTTTCGAAAGATATGCTGTAGGCAGAGAGTTCAGTTCCTCGCATGGAAAGAACGATGTAACTCATTTTTATTTATTTATTTAGTTATTTATTTTTCTAGAATGCTTTATGATAAGAACTTAGAAATGTTGGAGATCTGCCCGAGAGAAGGAAAATATGTTGAAACGATTTTATCTGATTCGGAAGATTCAAGTAAGTATTATAGGAAAAGGAACGTAAAAGTGCCTGATTTATTTTGCAATTAAATTTTCAAAGAAATATACTTAGAAAAATTAGTTCAATAATAGCCTCACAGATTGAATTTTTAATATTAGAAATGTAAAATGATGAATTTCATTTATATAGTACCTTTCATTCCCGAGCACTGCAAATCAAATATAGATTTAACTTCATTCCTTTTATTTTAGATTAATTAAGTTAGTTATTAATTTCGAAAATCACTGGGCTGAAAAAATTTGATATACGATGCATTACAGTTGTTTGCGGCGGAAAACAGTCGTATCAACAAACCCAAAAATGTTTTCCTAAGTAATCGAAATCATGAGAAAATAAATTTCCCAAACATTTCATAACATTTACTGCTTTACATCTTGGAAACACTATGATTTTAATTGAAAACATGAACCATGATCACAAGTAAAGCACGCTTGCCTACCTACCCTGCTCATCTTCTGTCATATCAGCATCAGTTAAGGCAGAAACTTGTCGTCTTTCACACGCAGACCTAGCCAGCGATTCTCAATAGGCACGTACACGGCCGAGCGTTAAAAGATTCAAGAATAGAGTAGCCAGAAGGCAAACACGCGCCACTAAGGCATCCTAAGCCCTCTCTCTCTCTCTCGAAGTAACTTCCCTTAAATACTTCATCTAACTCATTTGCATTTAACGCGATTCTGAAAGCTCATTCTGGTAAATAATTGTAAGTAGGAAACAAGAACTGAAAGGAAAGGGTTTCAAAATTAAAAATAACTGTTATAAAATTAAAATACACCTTACACACGTTTACGCTTCAGTGTCTATGTATATATTTTTATTTTAAATTTTATTAACCTCTTCGCCTAAGATGTTTGGTAAAACAAAAGAAAAAGGATTAAATTAAGATACACAGTTATATATTATTAAAAGATGCTGCTGCTGTTTTTTCACAAAAATCGTTGGCAAAAGATTGCGAGTGGAATAAAATGAGGATATCAAAACATTTTGAAAGCAAAATAAGACAGAAGGAAAAGCAATAACAAACTATAATGAATTGTTTTAAGCAATGCCCCATTTTAATAAGAAAACAAATTTAAAGAATCATTTACTTAGTCTTCAGCGTAAACCAAATTTGAATAATTTATCCGTAGCGTCGAGATAAAGCTATTAAAATCCTGTAAGTATTAAAGTTTGAGCTCATTTTGTCTGCAAATTTCTCTGGTCTGTGTTCAGACGTGTATATTGGTACCTAATATTGGGTTGGCAACTAAGTAATTGCGGACTTTTTTTAGAAAATCAAAGACAATTTTTTCATGGAACTAAATAACTTTATTCTATAATGTATTGCCTATTTTGATCAATGACCTTTTTCCATCTTTCAGGCAGCATCATAATCTCACGTTCATAAAACTTCTGGTTTTTATTAGGAAAAAACTGAATCAGGTACGATGTGACATCATCATCATTATTGAAATTTTTACCATTCAAGGAGTTTTGTAAAAATCGAAACAAAAAGTAATCAGATAGTGCATGGTCAGGACTATATGGTGGATGTGGCAAAGCATCCCAACCAAGCTCCAATAATTTTTGCCCAGTGACCAAAGATGTGTGTGGCCTTGCATTGTCATGATGGAATACAACACCTTTTCGATTTGTCAATTCGGGCGGCTTTTCTTCAACTGCATTGTTTAATTTCGTTAGTTGTTCGATGTAGACATCAGAATGGATCGTTCGGTTGGTTGGTAAGAGTTCAAAGTAGACAATTCCTTTGTAATCCCACCAAACTGATAACAAAACCTTCTTTGGATGAATATCAGCTTTTGAGGTCGTTTGAGTTGGTTCACCTGGCCTGCTCCACGATCTTTTCCGCTTGATATTGTTGTAAACAACCCATTTTTCATCGCCAGTTATCATTTTCATTACGTTTCTTTAGCAAATCGCAGCTGTTAATGCGTTGCGTTAAATGCTTTTATTTCAGTTCGTGAGGAACCCATGTATCGAGTTTTTGAACATAGCCAAGTTGTTTTAAGTGATTTTCAATGCATGTACGTGATACATGAAGCTTCTCTGCAATTTCACGTGTTGTACTGTGACGATCCGAATCGATTATTGCTTTGATTAGGTCGTCATCAACTTTAGCTGGACGACCAGAGCGTTTTTCATCTTTGAGTGAAAAATCACCAGAACGAAATTTGGCAAACCGATTTTGACACTGCCGTTCTTTTAAGGCTTCGTCACCATAAACAGCTTGCGATGCATTTTTCCCTTTGCGGAAATAAAATAGCAAAATATGACGAAAATGTTCCTTTTGATTTTCCATTTATCAACGACCGCCAAAGGAAAACTACGCAACCGATCAAAAAACGTTTTTTACTGATTCACAGCTGAATTGCCAACTATCAAATAACAAAATGTGTTTTACATTTTTACTACGTCTGCAAACCTAAAAATTCAACTGAAGCCATCTATGAGTGAAATCCGCAATTACTTAGTTGCGAACCCAATAGTTTATTTACATTATTATGTGTCTTATACTTGTAATGTGTAATTTAATACTTGTAATTTAATTTATATTTTTATTTACTTATTGAAATTTTCTCTGTAAGAATTTATTAATTTTCTGGGAGCTATTACGTAACAGGAATTTAAAGTACATTACTACAACCCAAAAGATTACCCCATTACTACATGTATCTTTTCATTTTACATTTATATGTGTGGACATACAATCTGGACAACTACTTTGGATTCTTTTATTTATATCTAAGAGAAAGAGTATTTTTAAATCTCCGCAAAAACATTGATAGAAATTTTTTACGCACAAATATAATGTTCTTAAAAAATGTTATTATAGACTCAGCCGTGCCTACATATTTTTTCACCTGAAGCAAAGCGATAAATGTGCGCCCCTGTATTCAATGCAAGATTATTTGTTTACCTATTTGTGGGGGGGGGGGAAAATAAATAAATAATATTAAATGATGTTTGGAAATATAACATTATACAAACATGCGCAATATATATATATATATATATATATAAAAGAAAGAAAAAAAGTGCAATAACTAATAACATGGTACATTTCATTTTCAATCGCCCTTGTTTATTCTTCGGATGCTATTCCAGAAGGCGTTTATTAAATTGCAAAACTCAGCAGCTATGTCGCCGTCTATGTTCAGTTAGTGGACTTTGGAAAGTTTGTTATGACTCTAGATTAAATTAATGCTATTAGTTTTTCGTTTTCTTTTTTTAGCTTGATTCTTTATAACACAAAATTCTTTTAATACACTGATGTATTCCGAAATTAAAAGTTAAAAATCATAAATTTTAAAAATAAATTTCTGAACTTTTGATCGAATAGCTTATTTGGCGCCCCTTCTATTTGATCACCTGAGGCAAGTGCCTCACCTGCCTCACCCTCGTCCCGGCCCTGTAGACTCATTTACACTGGTCATCCATACTAAAGGATAATGACAGAAATAAAACGCAACTGATATTTAATGAAAAATTATTAATAGAAATTTAATTTGTACAAAAACATTGGTTAACATAAGTTACAATGTTTGGCAATTCAAGTCGGGGAAATAAGGTGGCCAATCCATTCGAATGATATCTTCAGTTTGCAAGTATTCTGACACTGCATATGCTCCATGAGGCAAAGCATTGTCATCCATTAGCAAAAACTCTGGGCCAACAGCACTCCTAAATAATCTAACCTGGATTTCATTTCCAGTACTTCATCGACACATCTCCAAGCGATTACAGAACTTCCTTGAAAGATATCCAGCTCGCTGCGCCGTTTGCCGTGATTTTTCCCCAAACCATTAAACCTCAATCCTGGAAACGGGATGCTTCACGGACAAGGCAAGGCAAACTGCGTATTCCTTCCTTTCTCCAGATCAAAACACGTCTAGAATCACTGTTCACACTATATCTGGACTCGTCAGTAAACAATACTCGGGCCCTGTAGTCTTAGCTCCATTGAACATGACGACGGCACAAGTTTAAACGGGTCTTTCTGGAAGCTGGAATCAGTAGAACACAAACCATTGGTTTTTTCAAATACAGTCGAACGTCGTTAAGCCTTCGTGCAGCAGTAGAAGGACTAATTCGAATTCCTGTGGCAAACTGAATGTCTGAAACCAAACCTCTTGAAGTCGCTCGCGATTTTTACAGACAGAAAACGGTCTTCTGATAGAGTTGTTGCTCTTCGTTGCCCTTCACCAGGCTGTCTGTTAACTGATCCATTGCTTAAAAAGCGGCTTCAAACTCTTCGTTTGACACTTTGAAGGATATTCAAATCTCGGGCGACCTCCGTCTGTGCGTTTGATCTTCCTCGATTCTACCAATAATTTGCTAGTTTTGGCCTTAATTTAAATGATGCCTTTGAGCCTTAACTGCTGAGTACTGATCACTCTGCGAAACCACATTCACTTTAAACAATACCACAGACCGAAATTCCAACATACGTCCATTGCGCACCACATTCGCAGCCACCGAATTTGCCTACTTCCGATGCTAACATATGCACGGAACTCCAATTTTGTGTTCAATTGCTTTTAATTAACATAAATAATTACAGCACTGGGCATTGGTTGCAACATTAACTTAGCACATTTTTTTCTCATTATCCTTCAATTTGAGTACCAGTGTATCATGTCTCATTACAAGATGGTAAGTGGACTGGAAAACGGGGTCTAAGTACTAAAATGCCTTGAAGTCAAGAAAAAGTGAAACATTTTCTCTCTTATATTTAAAAGTCAATTAATTTTGAAAAATCCTTCAAGGGAAAAAATAAAATAAAATGAAATAAATAAAAAAAAATCTGAATGGTTTCATATTTTAAACTATGTCCAAAGGGACGTTTTTTTTTAACGTTTTGTCTGTTACCTTTAATTTATTAAATATCATGTTCTTCGTACTTAAACCATAAAATTCAGTTCAACAACAATATCGCAAAATAATTTTAAAATGAGTCTTATCTTTAGAATTTCCTATACAGTCTCAAGCGCTAGAGATAAAAATGTTTTTTCTGTACAACGTTGCCATTGCTGGCTTTGAAATACTTGAGTTTGTTACTCAAAAATTCGTTAAAGTTTTACAAAATATGAAAAAGATAATAAAACAAATTCCAAATTTTGGCTTCCAGATGCGCATATTCGGGTGGAAACGTTAGTTATTCAAAACTGGATGGTTCTAGGTACCGTTGTTTTATCACATTTGGAGAAATATATATACATTTATGCAGATTCTTCATTATTTAATTTCTTTAAACACAATACAGAGTTGCAATATTTGGTGGCAACAGTTTGAAAAGTGATTCAGACTTACAGCATTTTCAACGCAAAATTGCAAAATGAAAACAATACTCCTTCAGAGACAAATCCTCTTTGGACTAAAAAAAAAAAAAAAAAGTAGATATATATACAGTAGGAAACCACTGAAAAATTGAAAAATGTATCGTATGACATTACTTTTAAAACCTCAAGAAAATAAATCATGTGAACGGGAAAAAAAAACTAGAATGTAGAAAGTAGAAAAAACACCTGTATATAATATACACTATAGAAAAGTAAATTAATAAGCCCAAGACGCGTTAAAGCTGCAAAGTAATAAATTTCCTATTATTCGTAATGCTACGAAGTAATAAATTTCTATTCCTTGGAGATGGTATATGGAAAGATTTCTTATTATAATTATTACACTCTCTGGATATATATAGTATATATAAAAATACTCAAAAGAATGAAGACATTTTCTTAAAAGATTATTAGAACAAAGTTTAGAAACTAATAGACGAAATACGCAATTGCTGCAGGTTGGCAAAAAGTGCAAAACATTTTTAAGAAAAAGATAAAAGTGGAGATTAAATGTATGATTACGGTTTCTTTCCTATGAAGGTTCAAACTATTATGCACCTCGAATAAAGTCGCACCCTAAGGTAGTACAAGTAAACATTAGACAATATTGAAAGCATTGCCAAGAAAATAAAAACAAATACGAAAGGTTTCAGATTTTAAATTACATCCAAAGGGGCATTTTTATTAAAGGGGCTGTCTGTATTGTGTGCTACTTTTATTTATTAAATATCATGGTCTTCGCACTTAAACCATAAAATTTAGTTCCAGAACAATATCGAAAAATAATTTTAAATTGTGCATATCTTTACCTACATTATGAATTTCCGATACACAGTCTCTTACGCTGGAGATAAAAATGTTTTTTTCTGCACAACGTTGCCATTTCTCGCTTTGAAATCCTTGAGTTTGTTTATCAAAAATTCGTTAAAGTTTTACAAAATATGAAATCTATAATAAAACAAATTCCAAATTTCAAATTTGGGCTTCCAAATGCCCATGTTTGCAGTAGGATTACGTCATTCAAAATTGGATGGCTCTAGGAACCGTTATTTTAGCACAATGCGAGAAACATACATACATTTATGAAGATTCTTCACTATTTAGTTTCATCAAATATAATACAAGGCGATAATACTTGATGGCAACAATTTGAAAAGTGAAACGCACATTCAGAGCGATTCGACGCAAAATCACAAAACGAAAACAATAGTCCTTCAGGAGCAAAGACCCTTTGGACTAATTAAAAAATTATTAACAAAAAAACTGAGGCTTTATGAAAAGAATTTTCTTGCTAATTGTGTTGTGTAAAAAACCAGACGTCGACTTTATTGCAAAGAAACACGTAATTTTGTTTCTAAAAGAGAAATATTATGAATATTACATTTTATAATATATTTGAGATAAAAGTTTTGCTAAAAATATGATATGCATGACAAAAATTAGTGTTACGTTTTCAGAAAATTTTATTGCATCATCTGAAAATTGAAAAAATTGGGAAAAATTTAAATTTTCTAATTAATTTTTATAAAATTTAAAGCATGCTCCTCTTAAGCCTAAATAATATGTGCATTTTACACACACGACTTCTGTCATCTGAAAATGTATTGCTTCCGCTTTTGAGCTTCATGGTCATGCTTTTGATATCTTGTTTTGTGTACGATTATGATACGTTTTATCTTGGTTCCTGATTATGATTTCCTGTTAGCTTCGGCAAACCGAAAACGCTTTCATTTTCAAAAAACGTCTTTTTAATAATGAATTGGTCTTTCTTATCTTGTTTTTATTTCTGTTTTAAAAATAATCAACCAAATCCGTGATTAACAAGAAATTATTATGAATTCCGGCTACAGCATATTCAGGCCGCAAAGCAATAAGTACTGTTGACGTCCCGTATAAATTAATATTTCAAACCAAAAGGTTTTAGTTAAGCAATTAAAGAATACCATTACCTTGTAAGGTCAGTAGTTTTTTTTTAATCCAAAGGGCGTTAGCCCAGAAGGGCTATTAATTTCGTTTTGGCATTTTGCGTTGATTCACTTTTCAAACTGTTGCCACCACACATTACAGTCCGGTATTATATTTAAAGAAATTAAATAATGAAAACCTGCATGAATGTGTGCATGTTTCTCGCGTTGTGATACAACAGCTGTACGTAGAGCCATCCAATTTTGAATAACGTAATCCCCCAGCGAATATGGGCATATGGAAGCCCTAATTTGGAATTTGTTTTGTTACCTATTTCATATTTTGTCAGGTATTAAGGAATTTTTGATTAACAATCTCAATGATTTCAAAGCGAAGAATGGCAACACTGTCCGAAAAAAAAAAAAAAAAACTATCTCCAGCACTCGAGACTGTGTATCGGAAATTCTAAAGATAACCTCATTTTAAAATTATTTTGCGATATTGCTGTTGAATTGAATTTTATGGTTTAAATGCGACGAACATGATATTTAATAAATAAAGGTAACACGCAAAACGGTAAAAAAAAACGCCCCTTCGGTCGTAACGAAAAATCTGTAAGCCTTTTTTTTTTTTTTTTTTTTAAAGAAAAAAAAAGGCAGGAAAAAAACGTGAAATGGCCTCACCAGGACTCGAACCTGGACCTATCGAATACCCGCCGAGTGTGCTACCCTTGCACTACAAAAGCATGATTGAGGGAAAAAATGCCTTATATATTCCCCCCTTTGAAAGGCGACTGGGGATTAAGGGATCCAACCGCCAAATTCTGCTGATGAAGAGTTATGAAGAGTTATTGCCCACCACCTTTTAGTTCGGGCGCCACTGTAGAGACTTTAGGATTTTTTTTTAAGCAGGAAACGAAAAATGAGCAATGCCCTCAGCGGGATACGAACTTGGACCTTTCGAATACGCGCCGATTGTGCTACCGTTACACCACAAAAGCATGCTGGAAGGAGGACAAAAATATCTTATAACCTTAACATTTACAACCTGTTGTAAATGAGTTTTAACTTTTCGTAAGGCCATGCCGTTGATGATGTCATCATATTGTAATGCCATTTTCTAGCGAATGAAATGCAAGAAAATTCAACTTTCTTGATTTATACATGACATAAAATAAGATTTTGCCAATAGCAGCTATAAAAACTCTTCTCGCTTGCAGTTACTAATATCAGAATTGTAAAAAATTCATAAGGCGAAACATATTTTTGAACGAGTACAATAGTAGCTCGATTTGTGACTCGAGTTCTTTGGGACCTTGGGTAGAGCTTCTGTTTTTGAAAACTGGTTTTATGTTCACTTTATACCGGAAGTGGAGTATTATTGCAAGTTTAAGCAAATTTCGTAATGCTACTTATTGGTAACATACTTGGTCATCCTTCAACTACTATAATTGATTGCGACTCTCGTGTGAAAGTTGTTGTTTGCCTCTAGATGCAACCAGTTTGTTTCAATGACGGACCAAGAAGTCATCAAAGCATTCGAAGCTGTCGGGCAGTCGTTCGTGCATCTAAATAATTGAATGAGACAAAACAGTCAGCCGTCTGACAGACTTTTGAACACAATTCAATATTTTATATGCCATAACAATCTTATAATGAAATTTCTCAAAAAGTCTTGAATCGTGTTTGGGAAAATTTTTTTCTTTTTTTTAGCCCAAAAGGGCAATTTGCCCAGAAGGGCTATTAATTTCGTTTTAGCATTTTACGTCGTGCAATATAAAACGGAGTTTCACTTTTCGAATTGTTGCCACCAAATATTAGAGCCCTGCATTATATTTAAATAAATTAGATAATTAAGAATCTCATGAATGTATGCATGTTTCTTGCACTTTGAAAAAACAACGGTACCTAGAGATACCAAATTTTGAATAATGTAGTCCTCCACTCCAATATGAGCATCTGGAAGCCAAAATTTGGAGTTTGTTTTTATTACCTATTTCATATTTTGTAAAACTTTAACGAATTTTTGATTAACAAACTTAACGATTTCAAAGCGAACAACGGCAACAGTCTACGAAAAGGAAAAAAAAAATTATCTTCAGCGCGCTAGGCTGTGTATCGAAAACTCTAAAGAAATGCTATTTTCAAAAATTTTGCGATATTGCTGTTGAACTGAATTTTATGGTTTCAGTGGGAAGAACACGATATTTAATAAATAAAGGTAACACACAAAACATTAAAAAAAGTCCCTTTGGACGTAATATAAGATCTGAAATTTTTCAGATTTTATTTATAACTCTTCCTCCCTCTCTCAAAAAAAAAAAAAAAAAAGAAAGCGAGACGAAAACAGCTCTATATACTGACCAAAACACTCATGCAATAGAAAGTTTTTCCAAACAATTAGATACATTTGAGCCAGTTTTTATTGAAAAGGTCGACACTTTAGCCACCAAAAAAGTAGGTAACAAAGGCGAACCTGACATAAGATCTCGGCCCAAAATTCATCCGACCCAAAATTCAGTTTTCCAAATTATTTCTCTTCTATTAATAAAATTCATGCTCAGACCACAACCTTCTCCAGCAAACCACTCCATTGGGGCATTGAGTGGACCGATGCGATGCAATTGGCTTTTTAAGAGCTCTGGCAATTTTTCAAATAAGGGTAGGTTTATATTCCATGTTGTTTAGGACTTCTTCCCACTTGCGTGATCTACTATAATCATTGAGTAATTTAGAGATTTCTCGAACTTTTTGATTGATTAAAGAGTCTTTTTAATCTGAGGTCTCCAGTATTTATCCATCGTTTTATGCCGATCTATTCTTGTCTTTGATTTTTTTCTCGAATATAATCTGGAAGTGAAGTTTGAGAGCGATCTGCTTTAATAGTAGTAGCTTCTCGTAGAGCACTTTGAATTCTGGAGTTGATCTTATGGATTTTATTTTCGATATCAGAAACGTTAGCAAGATTAGGGTGAGCATTTGGGATTTCAATAATAGTATTAAATTTCTCCCAGTTAACAATATGTTTGAAATTTTGTTCATTTTGTTCAAAGCCATTTAGGATGAATTTAACGGCTAAGTGATCAGATGACATTTCCTGTAGGACTTCAAGGTAAGGATTTGAATAATATTTTTAGTGATGAAAAATGTCGAGAACTTCCGAAAAGCCTGTGTAGTGAAATCTTGTAGGAGTTTTCGGTACGAGTACTTTAAGATTATTGTGAATAGCATAATTATCGAGGACGGTGCCATTATTGTTCGTTCTACGTGAATTCCAAGATGGATGCTTAGAATTTAGATCTCCAGCAATAAGTGGAAGATCTGTGTTAGTTCAGCAAACCAGGTCTCTGTCGGTAATTTGGCTTCGTGGAGGATGCGGAGATAAATAAATAAGGATCACCAGTTCTGCTATAAATGATAACCGCAGCGTGCTCAATGCATGTGTTTCTAGAGGTCTCATATAAAGTTGATCTGAGATGATTTTTAAGCATAATGAGGGTACCTCCTTCTCCGTTATGTAGACGGTCCTTGGATATATTTTATATCCAGCAATTTTAAAAGGATCACAGCGGCGTAAATGAGTTTCATTAATAAGCATTATGTCAGTATTATGTCTATTTAAAAAATGCTGCAATTCAGTCTCTTGACGTTTAATGTTATTTGCATTAAAATAGGCGATATTTAAACTACATGTAGGAGTATCTTTTATATGTAAAATTCTTTGCAGAATTTTATGGGCCATATTCCGTGTTCATTAATAGGTCGAATGCTTCCATCCCAGTTTGGATTTTGTCCAAAATGGATTTTAATTCTTTTTAAATCTTTCAAAAAGGGTTTTAGCCGTTTGAAAGGTGTTTTTAATCCAAGAAATGAATGACTGTAAGTCATCTTTAATGGAACCACTTTCTGAATCTTGAGTAGGAGTCTTTGAAGATTTTTCAGTTTCCTTTCGAGGTAGTGACAGAAAGTTTTCTTCGTCATTCGGTGGTGGTGGTGGGTTTCTCTGAGTGTTGGTGTTTTTGCGTATATTTTTGGGGTATTTCTCACACCCACGCTAGGACGCAACGTGTGGTGCACCACATAAACAACACTTGCCGGGTAGTTTTTTATCTTTCTTACAACTTGATGTTTCGTGACTTTCACCACATTTTAAACGCGAGTTTTATGGTGGCAGTGCGATTTACTATGCCCATATCTTTAGCAGTTACGACAGTGCTTTGGTCCTGGTTCAAATTGTTCAACGAATATAGCAAGTCTCGTGAGATGGGTTAAATTAAATATTTGTTTGCCTTTTTCACTTCGAGCTACCTCCATCATTAATTTCGTCATCTATTTTGCTAGTAATTTGTTTTATTGATTTAACAGGCATACCTTTTTCTAATAGGGCTTCTTCAATTTCAACAACTGGAGTAGGAATTGGGAGTTTTTTTATTACTGCACGAATAGGTTTACTTTGTGCTAGAGGAAAACATGATAAGAGCGTTGATGCTCGTCTAGTAGAGCAGTAAATTTACGATAGTCATCAGGAGTAAACACTTTGATGGGAAGATCTCCACCTTTCAAATTTCCTTCAACTTTTCCTACTCCATGCTTAAGTATATCATCTCTGATCGGTGTCCAATGATCGACGTTGGCGACTATTACGGGGAAAATTCTACCTGCCTTTTTACGCGGTGTAATAAATTCGTTATTGGGGTTTTTATTGGAGTTACTAATTTCCACTTCATCGTTATCAGATAGAGTACTAAACTTGTTTTTATGGGCATAATCATGGTCTGAAGTTTCACTTGTAAGGTTTTAGTTAAACTAACCAAGTTTTATTTTAATTTAAGTCTGTCTATCTCCTCTCTGCTTCAACTTCCCGTCAGAAGAAGCGCGCGGTTTCAGCTTATGCTAATTTCGAAGTACGGCCAAGTACTATTTAAGCCAGAGGTAGAAACCTCTTATTGTGAAAGCTTTTGACCGCGTCTGGCATGAGGGGCTCATTTTCAAACTTATCAATATGGGTCTACAACGAGAACTGATTCTTCTTATTTACTCATTTCTCCAGCATCGTACGTTCTATGTTATTCAAGGCAACGAAAAATCCAATATCAAGCCCATCAGATCAAGCGTCCCCCAAGGAAGTATCCTTGGACCTATTCTCTATTTATTCTACATCTCTGACTTCCCTAAACCAAACCTTAATCATTATTCTCTTCTTGCCTGCTACGCTGACGACACGGCAATTGCTATTAAATCCATCCAAGCGAAACAAGCCATCGCCAAGATGCAACAATATCTTCATTCAGTAGAAGACTGGTGCACTAACTGGAGAGTCAAAATCAACGCCACCAAGTCGCAATTACTTATCCTCAATAAATCTAAAAAGTTCAATAACCTTCAAGATCTCCTTCTGTTTCAAGAACCAGTTCCCATTGTATCTAAAGCTAAATATCTTGGCATCATTCTTAATAGTAAGCTTACCTGGTCTGATCATATTCAAAGCGTCAAGAACAAAGCATTAGGCATCATGATCAGATTTTTGCCTGTTATTGGAAAATACTCTAAT
>KK117351.1:39525-50542 GCA_000611955.2 Stegodyphus mimosarum
TCTTATTGTGAAAGAGCTTTAGTCTCAGATCACGGCCACTCGGCTCAACGTTCGTCTGACCAGCTAGCAGTTTAAATTTATAAGCCATAGTGCTTACTACGTGATTGCATTGTAAAACAATTTGAAGTGCGTTAGTATTAGTATATCTTGCTACGCACCCTTTTAGGTAGAGGCCAATCTCCGCGAATTGCTCTGCGAAGCAAAGTTTGATTTAATTTCTATTTTAGGTTTAGCATTTAATTTATTTGATTGTTAAGTTCGACCCAAGTGCGGTCTTTTACTTTCTGTATCACTCCCGAGTTGGGAAGTTTGTAAATAATAGTGATTGAATAAAAGAGGATTTCAAATCCCTTCACGTGCAGTTATTATCCAGCACAGCAGTTACATCAGAACATAGCTTACGTTTCATCAGCTCACTGTTCCAGTTCAGGACTTAGAACTTGAGGATAAGGACCCGGTTACAGACTGTATTTATGTTTCCAAAAATGATGCACAGAACACTAAGTCCTGATACACTTATAATCCGTTTATGAGATTTTCGAGGGTTAATCCATTCTGCTCCAGATTTTTTAACTGGGGCAGTTTTAGCAGTAGATGCTTTTCGTTTTTCCGATTGGTTATTCTTAGCTGTTTCCTGGTTAGTGCATTGGCTGAGTTTAATGTCAATATTTTGAATGAGTTTTTGATATCGTACAGCTAAATCTTCAGATATGTGAGGATCATTATTCCTAAAAGGATTTACAATATTTAAGAAAAGTCCATTCTTAATTTGATGGAGTTCCTCTAAATCAGTAGAATCGTATTTAGATTCAAATAGCGCAAGATTTTATCTAAAAACATCAATTCTAGCATTGGGATCCAAAACTTTTACCGCCTCCATCATCAAAGAAAGTAAAAAGAAGAGAAAAAAATACTTACCTTAACGACACCTAAGCTGTGAAGCCTTGTCAGTATCAGAAAAGTTATTCTTATTATCAGAAAACTTTAGAACGAACCTCGAAGTTCCAGCGAAAAACTTACTAAGCCTAATTAAGCTTAGCTACAAGTAAAATGAAAATGCTATATTTTCAGTTTCACTTATAATAATAATAATAATAATAATAATAATAATAAACAAAGTCACACTAGATGGAATATCACTTAAATTGCACTTAACATGTGACACTTAATTACAATTTAAATAAACTTAATAACACACAAACAAAAACATAAATTCAAGAGCTTACCATCTTCTATGCCGAGGTCTGTATGTGTCTCGCACGCTGGAGATGAAAATCGCTGAAAGCAACATAATTTTAGAATTTCCGCTAGAGTCTTAAGTGTTGCCATACATTTTTTTTTATATTCACTGTATTATTTTTTCGAAAACTAGCAGAATAAATTTGGTTATATATAAAAAAAATAAAAAAAAATCTGAAAGTTTTCAAATTTTAAATTACGTCCAACGGAACGTTTTCTAAACATTTTGTGTGTTACCTTTATTTATTAAATATCATGTTCTCACTTAAACCATAAAATTCACTTCAAGAGCAAAAACGCAAAATAATTTTAAATTTAACATATCTTTAGAATTTCCGATACACAGTCTCTCGCGCTGGAGATAAAAATACTTTTTTCTGTGCAACGTTGCCATTGCTCGCTTTGAAATTCTCAAATTCCTTAAATTAATCAAAAATTCCTTAAAATTTTACAAAATATGAAATCTATAATAAAACGAATTCCAAATTTCAAATTTGGGCTTCCAGATGCCCATATTTGCAGTAGGATTACGTCATTCAAAATTGTATAGCTCAAAGTACCGTTGTTTTATCACAATGCTAGAAACATACATTTATGCAGATTCTTCATTATTTAATTTCTTCAAATATAACACAAGGCGATAATATTTGGTGGCAACAGTTTGAAAAGTGAAAAGGACATCCAAAATGATTCAACGCAAAATTGCAAAACGAAAACAATAGTCCTGCAGGGACAAAGCTCCTTTGGACTGATAATACCCAAACTCTTATAGTACGTATTTTTTAGTCGTAACTTTATGTACTCAGAAAAATGATTATTATTTTTAAATTTTTTCATATTTTTCATAAAACATGAATGAACATGAGATGTCTAATTGAGCTTCAAATTAGACATCTCATGATTTTAATACAATTTAAATTAAGTTATTCATACTAAAGTAGAAAAAATCTGTGTGGACGCCACATAACTTTGTTGTACGGAATATTAAATCATACGCATTTTTTTCTACATTTCATTTTTAAACTTATTTCCTCAAACTTCATGAGAAATATATTTCTCATTCAATTAATTTAGTCCGCAACAAAGCAAAAATACATAGAACCCCAAAATATCTTTATTCAAATTTGAAATATATAAAATATTAACTGCAATTAAAACAATTTCAATGCGATAACAATACTTCCTTTACTTCGTACAAGGAAATAAAAATACTCTAAAGAACTGTATTTGTTGCTTTTAAATCACTTAGTTTGTTACTCAGTAACTTTCCAGATTAAATTTAAAAATATAGCCAACTTTGTCAATTAAAATTTAGTATCAATCTTACATTTTTCTGAATGGCAACAGTCTAGCGCGACGGATATAAAGTGTTTTATTTCTATCAGTGTTCCCACTGCTCGCTTTCAAATCGCTGAGTTTGTTAATCAGAAAGTAATTAATTTTGCTCAAAATACGAAATAAATAAAAAGCAAATTCTGATTTCAAAATTCGGTCTTCTAGATGTACACTCCTCAAAAAAAGGGGGGGGGAGTTTTATATCTCCCGTTCTACTATGCCGCTTGACGAAATTCAAATTGCGTTTCAAATGTCTCGAAAGCGCGATTTAGGATATGTATTAGATTTATATATAGCATTGTTCTAACGTAGGTATTTTGACACCAAATGGGTCTTTTTTTTTCAAAAAAAAAAACACCAATTTTTTCCTATATTTCAATTCTACGACTCAAATTATACCTAAATATTAAATTTTGGAAAATTTGGTGCGAAATTTACGGAGAAATCCAAAACTTGGCGAATTTTTTCAGTTGCGCCAAGAATAATTCACTTAGTGAACTTCTTAATACATGCCAACCAATTTTCCTATCCGTTCCATTGTGCAGGAATCGGAGATATAGAACTGTCCCCTCCTTTATTTTTTTTGTGGCGTGTGCGTATGTGTGTGTGTGTGTGCAGTGTACATGTACAGGTAAAAATTGTACGGCTCTAAATTCTGTCGTTTTTTCCACAATGCAAGGAACATACATTTGTAGATTCTTCATTATTTAATTTCTTTGAAAATAACACATGGCGATAACATTTTCTAGGAACAATTTAAAAACTTTCTAGACTTTAACGCATTTTTGATTAAGAAAATCAATGATTTCAAAGCGAGCAGTGGCAACACAGTGTACGGAAAAAACGTATTTCCGACAAAAAATGAATTTCGAGGCTAATAGCACTTCTGGTCCTAATAAAATTATTTAATTAATTAATTTAAAAGGTCATTTATTTTCCGAAGGAAATAAAAGTTTCCGGAAAGATTTAGGTCACCCTGCAAAATCATTCAAGATGAAAATTTTAAGCGAGAAGGCTTAGGAATAGGAAAATATTTGGGACTATAAATTTCTCATTCAGGAAAATTTCTTAAAGCACGTTATACTGCGTTCTTAAATATAGTAGAATTATTTTTATTCCGTGAAACGTCGAGTTAAAAGTTCTTTGAAGAGATTGTTTTTGTGCTATTTAGAAAAGTCTGAAAAACATTACGTGTTTTCTGAAAGGGTCATACTGTTCTTTTAAAACTCCTGTCTTGTAATTTTACAACTATATTTAATAAAATTTTATGGTTTAGTGTGAGTAAAACTATTTGTATATTTTAAGACCAGATTAAATAACAAGGAGAATAAGTTATAAATTAAGTTCTTATTCTTTTTATATCCATGTAAATTAACATTATTATTATTATTATTATTATTCTAGTCTTTCAACTATTTCAAAGCAATATAATTTTCCTGCGACATTTTTAGCCCAAAGGGCTTATTAGTCTCGAAACGGCATTTTGCGCTGAATCACTATAAACGGCTGTATCACTTTTCATACTGTTGCCATCAAATGTTATCGGCCTGTATTATACTTAAAATAATTGAACAATGAAGAATCTGCATGAATGTATGTATTTTTCTGGCATTGGGAAAACGCAACGATACCTAGAGCCATCACATTTTAAATAACGTAGTCCTCCACTCGAATATGGGCACTTGGAAGACCCAATCTTGAATTTGTTTTACTATCTATTTCATAATTTTTAAGCTTTAACGAATATTTGTTTTTAAGAAAATCAACAATTTCAAAGCGAGCAGTGCCAACACAGTGTACGGGAAAACGTATTTTTACTTCCAGCGCGCGAGATTGTCTATGGGAAATTCTAAAATTATGTTGGTTTTAAATATTTTGAGACCAAAGGGGCATTAGCACAACGCTTCCGAAACGCGTATGTATGAGTAAATGAGGGGGAAAGCCCCCTTGATATAAAATCTGAAAGTTTCAGATTTTTTTATTTTATTAGTCCAAAGGGATTTAGTCCCGAAGGACTATTACTTTCGTTTTGCGATTTTGCGTCGAATCATTAAAACGTTGAATCACTTTTCAAATTGTTGCCACTAAATGTTATCGCTCTGCATTAAAGTTTAAAAAATGAAAAATCTGCATAAATGTATGCATGTTATTATTATTATTTTTTTTTTTTGACGTAGCTTTCTCTTCAAAAATCGTCTGCGTGCGTTGCACGGGAAAATAAAAAGGAATTTTAATTACAGTTCTAAATAAATAGCCAAATAAATGTGAAATTCGTAATAATATTCTCTAAAACTTTAACGAATTTTTCATTAACAAACTCAAAGATTTCAAAGCCAGCAATACCAACGTTGTACAGAAAAACATTTTTATCTCCAGCGCGTGAGAGCGTGTACCGAAATTTCTAAAGATATGCTCAATTTAAAATTATTTTGCGATATTGCTGTTGAACTGAATTTTATGGTTTAAGTGCGAAGAACATGGTATTTAACAAATAAAGGTAACACACAGAATGTTAAATAAACGTCCCTTTGGACGTAATTTAAAATCTGAAACATTTCAGATTTTTTTTTTTTTTTTTTATTTGTTTTTCTCGTTTCAGGGTGTCCATTATGCGTGAGGTATGATCCGCTTCTAGTGATTCAGAACGATCAGGTACGTTAAAATAAAATATTAAGTAGAATGTTGATACTACAATGAAATGAAATAAAAAACATTCTGAAAGATTAAACTACCCTGCATTTCCGGGCATAAGTCGAGAAGTTTTATCAGAATTTTTACTGCCGAAATTTTGAAATCGGCTTATATACGAGTTCAAAACGGTCACGAATGTTATATTACGGGTTGAATAACTGACCAGATATTGTCTTCACTTCCTTTATTCTAATATACGTTATTCGAATTTCTTAATATCGGTATACGATTCGGAATTTTCTAGCAATTTTCGGACCGTCTATAGGCAAGTCCAGGTGAATGCTATTGTTCTTCATTTCATCAACGCAGTTATCATTCATCTGATACATAATGTTATCTTTAGTTTAATCGACAGCATTGCTCAGCAAAAATAACTCTTAGTTAAAAACTAAAAGAATATGCAGTTTTTTAGCCCAAAGCATCGTTAGCTCAGAAGGGCTATTAAATTTGTTTCGGCATTTTCTGACGATTCACTGTAAATACCCGTATCACTTTCTAAACTGTTGTCACCAAATATTATCGCCCTATGTTATATTTAAAGAAATTAAATAATGAAGAATGTTCATAAATGTATATATGTTTCTAGCATTGTGATAAAACGACGATACCTACAGCCATCAAATTTACAATAACGTACGCTTTCAGCCGAATATGGCCATCTGGAAGCCCAAATTTGGCTTCTTGGAATATGTTTTATTACCTATTTCATATTTTGTAAAGTATTTATGAGTTTTTGATTAAGAAACTCAACGATTTCAAAGTGAACAATGGCAACACTGTACGGAAAAAAAAATATCTCCAGCGCGCGAGACTGTGTATCGGAAATTCTAATGATATGATCTTTTAAATATTTTGCGATATTGCTGTTGGATTGAATTTTATGGTTTAAGTGCAAGAAAATGATATTTAATAAATAAAGGTAACACAAAAAACGCTATGAAACGCCCTTTCGGACGTAATATAAAATGTGAAAGCTAAAAGTAAAAAATCTTAAATAATAAATAAAATTATTTATGATTAAAAATTAAATTTAAAATTAAATTTTAAAAAATATGAAGCTTTCAGATTTTTTAAAATTTAATTTAATTTTTTTTGGGGGGGTACGGGCATTTTTACTTCCTTGTACAAAGTAAAGGAAATATTGTAATGAGGAAAAATTTCAGGTATAATAGTTTCAACAGAAATATCCATTTAGACCATTTCCGAATTGGCAATATCAAATTAAAAAAATTGTTTTAAAAAAACATTTCGACAAATAGCGAAATCTAACTTATAATGCGGTCTCCCAGTTTCTATAGTTGGAAAAGTTTTATATTCGTTATGAGAAAGTAAAATTAGAAGTTTGACTCCCGTACAACAAAAATTAACCGGGATATTTAATTTCAAAATTTACAGTTTTTGATGTGACTTTTAACTTGCCTTGAGGAATCGGTTCAGTAAGGTAGAATAATTTGAGGAAATATGTTTAAATGTAGAGCAGCAAAAAACGTACATAATTTAATAGGTCGTACAAGGAAGTCATGTGGTGACACATTAGATTTTTTAGTCCAAAGGGATTTAGTCCCGAAGGACTATTACTTTCGTTTGGGCGTTTTGCGTTGTTTCACAAGAAACGGCGTATCACTTTTCAATTTTTATTGCTTATTTTTTATTTATTTTTTTTTTGACGTAGCTTTCTCTTCAAAAATCGTCTGCGTTGCTAAGGCAACATGAAGCAAATCTAATTACAATTCTAAATAAATAGCCAAATAAATGTGAAATTCGTAACAATATTCTCTAAAACTTTAACGAATTTTTCATTAACAAACTCAAAGATTTCAAAGTCAGCAATACCAACGTTGTACAGAAAAACATTTTTTATCTCCAGCGCATGAATTTCTAAAGATATGCACAATTTAAAATTATTTTGCGATATTGCTGTTGAACTGAATTTTATGGTTTAAGTGCGAAGAACATGGTATTTAACAAATAAAGGTAGCACACAAAATATTAAATAAACGCCCCTTTGGACGTAATTAAAATCTGAAAACTTTCAGATTTTTTTTTTTTTATTGTACAATAGAAATGAAGAATTTTAATTTTTCTCACAAAAGAAAGACCAGAACTCGTGTAGAGGGCGCTTTGTATAAATTCAAACAACCTAACGTATTCTTTATATCGTTTTCTTTTGACGTACCTTTTTCAAAATTTGAAATTCAATATAATATATATATTTATTATTACTTATTTATATATTAGTAGCTGCTAATTTTAATATTTTTTAAAATTAAAATGAATGATATTATGAAATATTCATAATTCAAACTATATTCGACACTTTTCACTATATTCGAAATTTAGCCAAATCACATGGAAGCTTCTGAAGAACTGAAGTGAAATAGTTAACTGAAATATTTAACTTGGAAAACAAATATCTTACATCAAATTTTGAAGCAGCTGAAGTATATACGTAATTGTAAAACAAATTAATATATCGAAAAGTAATTGTGCTTAAAGTAATTCCTACAAATATGCAAAAAGTTTAATATTCTAAAAAGATTGCTATCTCAGAAAAATTAAAAGTTATAAAATTATCATAAAATTGGGGTTGTATTTTTTAAAAGAAGAGAAATGTTCTGCTTTAGGAACTTCACGACAAGTTTAAAAGTTAAGATCTTAATTTAACGTTTGTTACCATAGAGTATAAATTATCATAGGGAAATTTCCAGTTATGTTTATTAATTATAAACGAAGATGAGTGCAAAAATAGCTTTCATTTGTAATGGTACATTTGTAAAAGCAGTATTTTTAAAATTCAACAACAAAATTTTATCAGTGCTACCGAGAGTTCTTTTTAAAGTTTTTATCTTAGAAATTTATCTTCGAAGATCCTATGTAATTGTATAATTGAAGAACTGAAAGGGGTTTAAAAACATTCTGTTATATCTCTGAATACAATATGATTAAGTAACATACCTCCCATTTTTGATAATGAAACATAGTATGCGTAATTAATTTTGAACATGTAAAGTTGAAAATAGCTTTTGAGAAAACTTGATAATGATACTCTTGCGTTCCACGGGTTCGTAGATTTGGAGTGATTGATAACAACACTTGATGAAGAATCAAAATACAATTTATTCGCCAGTATTACACAGGATAGTTCCAAAGACACGTTTACAGTCCTCGAAAAACTATACGGTAAATACACTGAAACAATCAGTAACATAGCCTTCAGGCTACAACAGTGAAGATAGCTTCACGGCAAAGCACTAAAGAACCACTCCCGATTCGGCCGATCGCTTTCCAGCTAATGTCTGAACTCAGCATATTCATGATACTCTCTTACTCCGCGTAATCCTCTCTCACCGCATCTGGGCATTTTGTAACATTATTTTTCCTTTTCACACACACTAAATGAATAAATAATTATTTTAGATTTTACATTACTCCCAAAGGGGCGTTTTTTAAACTTTTTCTGTGTTACCTTTATTTATTAAATATCATGTTCTTCAACAGCCAATATCCCAAAATAATTTTAAAATTTGCAAAGTAATTTTTCGCGCTCTGGAGATATTTTTTGCCCCGTACAGTGTTGCCATTACTCGCTTTGAAATCATTGAGTTTGTTAATCAAAAATTCTTTAATGTCTGAAATTCTTTAATTCTTCTAAAATTCTTTAATGTCATAAAATTTAGTTCAAGAGCAATACCGCAAAATAATTTTAAAATGAGTCTATCTTTAGAATTTCCGATACACAGTCTTGCGCGCAGGAGATAATTTTTTTTCGCAAAGTGTTGCCATTGCTCGATTTAAATCGTTAAGTTTCTTAATCAAAAATTCGTTTAAGTGTTACAAAGTGTGAAATCGATAATAAAGCAAATTCCAAATTTGGGCTTCCAGATGCCTATATTCGGAGGAGGATTAAGTTATTCAACATTTGATGACTCTAGGTACCGTTGTTTTATCAAAATGCGAGAAGAATTCATACACTTTGCAGATTCTTCATTATTTAATTTCTTTAAATATAACACAGGGCGATAATATTTGGTGGCAACAGTTTGAAAAGTGATACGGATATTTACAGTGAATCGACGCAAAAATGCCGAAACAAAATTAATAGCCCTTCTAAGCTAACACTCCTTTGGGCTAATAAATTTTTTTAAAAAAATTTATCATTGAAACATTATTGCTAACCATGTAATGAGAAAAACAGAAAAGCTTGTTTTTGACATAACAGAACAAAGAAGTAAAATAATGATAAAATGTATAAAGATTTTGAAACATCAAAATCAAAGTAAAATATTCCATGTATTAATTACATTTTATTATAAATTATTTATTATTATAAATACATTTTATTACTGATAAAACCCATGTGTCGGCTTTTATCAGTTGGGGCCATATATTAATGTGGAAATGTCAGTGTGGGCTTTTAACTAACGTGCGCTTTCATCCGTGTGAGTGTTTGCCACGTGGGAAATTATCACAGTTGGGTTTTCGAGGACTTTTATCGTCTACGCTTTCGCCCAGTAGGCTTTTATGTAGTCACCGCTAATAGAAAATAACAAACGGAAGAGAAACGCATTACAATTAGGCAAAACTCAAACTTAGATTGCTGTTTCTTTATAGAAAAACACATTTCAGGCGAATTTAATCACACGTCAAGTACAGTCCCTATCGGTACGGGTTAGTACCTTTCAAGGAAAGCTACTAGACTTCGCGACGACCATCAGCATATAATTTCAAGAAGCAATCACGCATGTGAACAAAAAAAACATTGTACAAATTTATTCGCAAGAAAACAATACGCAAATGTACGAAAATAATATACACGTTTAAAAATAAAAATAAATGTCTAAGAAAATTCTCGGCTAAATTTTCTACGCAGAACTTCGAAGTAACATGACTTTAAGTGAAAGGTGAAACCATTTTAAATTCTTAATAGAAGTAAAAAACTTTTCTCGGCATTAACTTTAGAAATAATCTTGATTCAACGAATTTCGAAAGAAATTCCTTTTTATGAGAAAACAATACTGCCTCTAATTAAGGACCTAAATTGCAGACAGTATCATTTGATCCTAGATTAAAAAGGATCATTTTCTTAGCACTGGAAATCCACGAAGACTTTTCATTTGGAATCACTGCCGAACAAACACTCAATTTCTTCGACTTTTAATATTTCTATTATTATTGAAACTTTTAGAATAATATAATTTTCAGAATAAAAATGTTTTCCGCCTTACCAAAGTAAAATCTTTATACAAAAACAAGAACTGCGCGGGAACAAATGTGCAAAATGTAGTAAAAAGTGATTTTGTGATGAAATCTTATTTACAGAAGGTGCGAATTTCATGACTGAGATTCATAGCAAAAGTTTTTAATAATTAAAAGCAGTTACGTGACGTAAACTGCTCTTAATGCTACAGTAGAGCTGAGCAACCCTACTCCTCTTTCCCGACATGTGTGGACCGCACCCCACATATCGACCTACTCTTGAATCGCACCCCATTGGGTTAATCTACTTCTTATTAGGTTAATGGTCCTCTCGCTTCGGTGTCAAGGCTTCTCGCCTGCAACCGACACCCAGTGGCGCGAAACTAAAGGGGACCAATCAATCAAAATATCCAACCTTTGCCGCAACTTTATGCAATAAAGTGACTCCTCTTATAAAGGTGACTCCTCTTGAACTACCTCGATATTAGGGATAATGACCATAGAAACCTAAAAGAGGATTAAGCAAATTCGTTTCCTGCTCTACGGGAGACTTAAT
>KK117351.1:50565-75295 GCA_000611955.2 Stegodyphus mimosarum
GCACACCGAGCGCTCGCCAAACCTCGCATGCGCGGATACCACGGTCAGTGACCTGTTCCCCCCACCGCCGACCACTGCAAGGCTTCTTAGCTTGGTTACAAACCTACTTACCGTTCCCTGAAAGCCGTCTTTCGAATAGTACCTCACTTCATCAGCTGTTTCATCGCCACAGCAACCATTCACTCTAATCCCGTGCCGGTTGCTTTCTCCTCAGGAGAACCTGAGTTCGCGTCGCAACGGGAGGGGGGGGGGGTTAATCGCTCTTCTAACAGGTGGTTGTAACAGGTACTTAACTCCTTCGTGCTAACAAAAAGCACACGTCGTGATCCGAGCCAAGGCCGTGTTCATCAAGATGGCCTTGGAAACATCGTCTCGAAAGACTATCTAGAAGGTGTTGGCTTTGGAAGGTCGGAGGTACCTATAGGCTCCGTATTCTTAGCTGTCAAGCCTTTCTGCCAATAGGAACCGGTTCGTATTATTGCGCCCCACAGAAGCTACTGCCATAGTATAAGTCACTGCATGCAACCGATGCTACTCAGGCAGGAAGAGGGATATCTGTCCTAGGGCGCAGTATTCAGGGGGTGCCAAACTGATGTATATGAAATTTTAGAATGAAATGTTTTCCATTCTTGGCAAACAAGAAGGGGTGCGAAATGAGGGTATTGGATGCGGCTGATTGCAAAAGGATACATTTTACACTTGTTGTTTTGTTCTCATGTTTAATTACCTCTCAAAGTTTCGTCGTGATTGCCCTTGGGAAGTTCGATAACTTTCCTTGTAACACTCTATTTTGCTTAATTTTTTACTTACAATAACAAAGAACTGTAAAGATCTTCAAACTTATTTTGAAAATCGAGATATCCGACATTGATTACAAGTTAAGGTTGATTAGCTTCTACTCTGTCAGTTAATTCTTCAGTGTTTCTGAAAGTATATTTTAACAATGTAACAAATTTAATAGCAGGAAGATAAAAATTAAGTTACATTGGAATAAAGTATTTATATCCCGAACAGAACATTTAAGTGTTGTTTAATAGCAATATATATGGAGTCAGAGTAATTTGCGTTAGAAATGTAATCTTGCACATTAATTTACCGGATATTTCAACATAATTTTAAATATCATCTTCAGAATATTCCTTTGTAGTGAAGCTACAATAGATCAATAACTTGCAGTAAAGCAACTCGAGTATTTTAGAACAAAGCAGTGGTCTTCAAATTTTGTCATATTAGGAAACCATAAAACCAAAAAACTTTTTTGTTTGTTTGTATATGTGTGTGTGGAACTCTTGCCTCTAACAGAGATGTAAATGCTAAAATGGCATTGAAAATGCATCAACATTGCTTATAATTTATGTAGAAAATATTTTTTTTTCCTTTAAAAAATTTGGATAATTTCAATATAAGTTTTGTTAAGTGTAGTTTTTAATTTATTAGGACTACAACATTATGTAAGTTTTTTATTATTTTTTATTTAAAATATCGAAGTCTGCTTCCATGTGACATCATTTGCGAGTGCATTTCTTATTTGGCACTTTGTCTATTTTTGTATTTTATTTATATTGCTATATATATTGAAAATGATAATTCACTCGAATAAAATGTGGTGAAAGGTATTAAAATCTTTATGACTTTGTTAGAGTTTTTAGATATTCTAAAAATTTCTAACACGGATTTGTAACTAAAATTCTCTGTTATTTTATGGATTTGTAACTAAAATTCTTGGATGAATTTGTAACTAAAATTCGAGCAGTTTTTCATTTATTCTTGCTATTATTTAATTTTTAATATCGAGTTCGTTGAGATATCAATTCTAATTTGAGTAGAAATATTAACTTCGTAAAGTCGAGCTACTGAGAGCGGGCAGCAGTTCGTATTCACAGTGAAAACATAGTTACATAAAAAATAATGTTAACTCATGAAATTTGCACATTTATATGTTTTGGAATTAGGAGATACTAGAAATATACAGTATCTACCAATAAGTATTTGGACATCCATGGAAATGCCAATATCTGTGGTCTTGATGTAGGTCACGTCCTCCAACATTAAATATCGTGTAGGAAACAACATTGATATTGGCATGCAAGATGTCACGAAGTGCAGAGTTACCTGATTTGGAGAAAGGTGTAATCGTCGGATATCACAAAAATGGCCGATCTTTAAGGAGTATATCTAGTAAGCTGAATTACCAATATTCGACAGTGGCCTGCGTGATTCAGAAATGGAAGGTGACCGGTGATTATCGGAATATGCTTCGAGTCGGCAGACCCGCGAAATTGGGAGATAGGGACCGATAAGTGCTGTTCAGCGAAATTCTGAAGAAATGCACCCAAATGATGGCCTACATACTCCAAGAGCAACATACTCCAGGGTTTCAACAGGCAGCCGGGAGTGTTCTTTTGATGAACACCATCGAAGGCACCATCTGCTTGGGTTTCATGGTCTTGCTGTTGCCCATAAGCCTTTGATCACAAAGTCCAACCTCGCTGCTCGGTTGATGTCATGCAAAGCACGTAGACAGTGAATCATTGATCAGTGGAAACGAGCTCTCTGGAACAACGAATCAAGCTTCACATTCTACTGTTCAGATCGCAGGGCCTGGGTCTGGCATCTATCTGCCTGGAGAACGCCTCCTGCCAGAATGCATTGTGCCCACGGTAAAATCCAGCGGAGGTGGAATTATGATCTGGGGTGTTTCTCCTGGTATGGACCGAACCCTTGGTCTAAATTCATAGTAAACTCAACACCGACGCCTACTGTACCATTTTGGATGGCAGTGTGCTTCCAACATTGTGGAAATTTTGCGGGTTGGACCCATGTTACTTTGAAGACTACATCGCTAACGGTCATAGTGCGAGGTTCACCATGGATTGATATAATTATAAGGTATTTCTCCCGCCTTCTTCGCATGCCTTTGTGGTGTAATGGCCTGCATGTTCGACGCGTCCGTGGTTCGATTCCCGGCGAAGGCGTTGCTCATTTTCCATGTCTCCTGCTTCGAAATAACCTAATGTCTCTACACTGGCGCCCGAACTAAAAAAGGGTGGTGGATGATGATTCTCCACCACCGCGATTTGGCGATTGGGTCCCCAAAACCCCAGTCGCCCTTTAAAAGGGTGAGTATATAAGGTATTTCTCCCGCCTCCTTCGCATGCCTTCGTGGTGTAGTGGTCTGATGCTCGACGCGTAACCGAGAGGTCCGTGGTTCGATTCCCGGCGAAGGCGTTGCTTATTTTTCATGTCTCCTGCTTCGAAATAGCCTAATGTCTCTACATAATGACATTAGCTGAATGGGCTGACCTGCCCAAAATCCAGACCTGAACGCTATCAAAAACCTCTAGAACGAGTTGGATCACCAAATTAAGATGTGCAACAACCGTCCAATATCGGTGAAGGGGCTTATATGTCTTCTCCAAGCCCAGTGGAAGAAAATTCCAATAGCCGTCATACAAGGACTTGAGGAAAGCATGCCCCGGAGGGTTGAAGCTGTAACTGCCAATTGTTAAGGCTCTGCCAATTACTGAATTTGAATATTTTTTTTTTCTTTTCTTATAGCAGGTACCCAGACACTTATTGGTAGATAGTGTGTGAAGGGGTTATAGGCGAAAACGTCGGGAAGAAAAGGTAAAACATTGTCGCAAAGTAAAGTATTGTTGTAAAGCAAGGGTAAAACATTGTCGTATAAAACATCATGGATAAAACTTCGTCGCAGAAAATACGGCGATAAAATAAAGCACCTATAAATTATTACATGATGCTGCTAATTATTGCACCGCAAGCATATATTTTCAGACTTTAAAAAAATTTAAATGCATGTCCGCATATTGATTTGGAAGTACAAAAAGGAATGGCGAATATTTTAGCTCTGTATCCCTACTTTTTGTATTAATTAATAAATTTTTACTGTAAAAGCAAGCAGAAAATTTACATTTAAAAACTGAAAATGGGTAGTAATTAATACAAAAAGCTGTTAATAGAATTTTAAACTTATGTATTTATCTATTGAGTGTCATTGTTTAATTAATCTCTTTTATAAGGCTGTGTTAGTTGGTTTCTATGAGATATATATAGTATAAAAATATTAGGAAAAGGAAGATGAGTTAACTGCATGAGATTACTATACTAAATTTCTTTAATTATCGGTTTGTAAAGTTATTTCCGTTCAGCTTTGTTCATCTGTCTAAAATAAAGATTTGTTTTGCTTCAGTTTATTCTTCATATTAATGTGTTATTAACATTCTCATGTTTAAAGTCTGAAAGCGGATGTTTGTGATATTATCATCATGAGATGATTTTTTCTATGTGCTTTATTTTTTACCTCGGTATTTTCTAAGACGATGGTTTAAAACTGTGAAGTTTTTTAACCGCTTTAATTTCTACGATCATGTTTTAGAACAGCGATATTTTCTCGCGCTTTCTTTTCAACCGCTACATTTCGTACGACGAATGTTTTCCCCTTGCGTTGTCTTCACTTGGGTGTCGTGATGTCTTCGGCTGGAGCAGAATGTAAACAAAAGTGTTCGCAGCGAATAATCATTAAATATTTTGACTACAAAGGTGGCATTTTGTCTGAGATTTATTAGAGATTTATAAACTGGTTTGGAAACACCGTCTCTTTGGTTCACTCAGAAGAACTTTTAAGATAAAAGAAATTTAATTTAGGTTATTGGAAAGAGTTTAAACTGTTCAAGAGTAGGTCAATATGTGGTCAAAAGGTTTTTATTCTTCTGAACAGAAGAAACTTAAATTTAGTGCAATGTAGAACAACGGTATGAAAAGCGTTTCATTGCCCTGATTAAATAAAATTTAGATAATGAATTTCAGTTTATATTTCCCTTTTCCGGTATTTTAAATGTCTAGCTATGCGGTTAATTTGGTATTCAGATTTTAATTTTGAGTTTGGAAACCCCTAGAAGAGTTGCATGAAACCACAGATTCCGCGAGTCACAGTTTCAAGACCATTGTTATGAAACATAAACATGACTTGTCTAACATAGAGAACCAAACCATTTAAAATATACTTCTTAATAGCATTTGACAGAATAATTATTAATAGACTATTTGCTGCTTGGAATGCAGTATCATGTATAATGAACATAAGAGTTGATTACGCCAAAGAAATTTATGGGATTGAAAGCAAAGAATCTCGGAAATAAAATAAATGCAGCAATACAGCTAAATATTTCACACGTAGCTGATACTTATCAATTTACACAATTTACTCTGGAATACAGAATTTTAGAAGGTAAATACAAATTTGGATCGAATTGTAAACTGACAAAATTCACTAGATCTATGGGGAGCACATCTCTTCTTACAGGACTTCCTAAGATAAACTGGTTCGTATTTACGCAACGCATAGAAACAAATAGCACGAAAATCTATATAGAAAATTTATAAAATTGCAGAAATAGAAGTAGGGGCGACGTGTCGCGGCTTTAGACACTTGGCCACATATAATTTTGGCATACAAGTATTTCGTCTTCGTTACCACAATAACTTCTATGCCAAACGGCGTCAAATTTTAAATTATGTCCCATTTAATAGAAAATAACGGTACCTAATTTCTTGCAAAATGTCTTACATGGTTAGAAAGCAAGAAGTAACTGATGTGCTTTTTAACAATTTAAACGTTTTACTTTTTCTAATTATGTACAAAACTGATACAAATTAAAACACATTTAATTTATAATGTTACGAAATTCCCAGCCACGGTAAGATAGATTCTCCGCAAGGCGGGTTTAGGGTTACCATAAAACGGAAAGGTAAGGCAGGGATGCCATATTCGGCGCCAAATCGCCCATTTGGCTGCAAAATTGGTGATATGCCATAGACGGATGGAGAGCATTCTAGAACGAATTCCTACCGGTTTGGGCCAGAATGTTCTCGAAGGCAGGCCCAAAGCTATATAAACCCCGTCTGCACGTGAAGTAGGGATATATCGTCGGGTTTGTTGAGCTCAGAGAGCGATCGACCGAGTCGGGAGTTATACCTTAGTGCTTTGCCGTGAAGCTGTCTTCCCCGCTATAGCCTGACAGACTGTGTTGCTGATTGTGTCAGGGTGTTTGTCGTAGTTTTTTGACGACTGTGATTTTAGAACTTTGTTTTGATTCTTCATTAAGTGTTGTTATCAATTACTCTAAATCCAGGAACCCGTACAAACGCAACAATATTATATCCATCTGATAATTTTTATGAACATTTGCAGCTTTGTTGTAATAAGTCAAATATGAGTGTCGCTGCTGGCGGGATAAAAATTCTTTATTTACTATGCTTCGAGCACACTCGATCCTCAAAATGCCGCCATTCGGCAAAGCAACCGATTTTAAATTTATTTTTCAAATTTAATCAATCCATTATTAATTAAAAATTAAATGACTGAAATGTAATAAATATTTTTCTTAATAATTAAAATTTTTCTGTAATTTTTTTACGTAACGTATCTTTGTAAGTAACGCATAGATTAAGTAACATAAATATTCACAAACAATATGCAGTGGCGGACAAAAAAAGTGCATCACCTTCGAAAACGTGTAAAAATTGCAAATAATGTGTTTTATGTAGATATCATATTATTACAAAAAAAAAGTTGCAGGATTAATCTTAATCCTGTTTTATTCGATGAATAAATTATTTATACTAAACTACTCAAAAAAATGAAAAAGATTGAAAAATGCAATATTTAACAAAACGCAGAAGAAAGTAATTGATACATAAATTTCGTAGTTGACGCAAATTCTGCTGCAGCCATATTACATTTACTTAGGTGTACACACGCATAAGGTACTTCCAGTTATTTAGTAAATCCTCCACGAGCTGTTATGACGGCTCTGCAGCGGTCCGGCGTAGAAGGTATCAACTTCTGAATATAATCCTGGCAAATTTCACGAATCCGAACCCTAATAATGCTTTCCTGCTGTTTAAGCAAGCTACTTTGCAGCCATTTTGATACCCGTTATATGCCAAAAATTTTCAGCGGATTCAGATCAGGACTATTACCAGGCCAGACCAAAACTTTAGTTCCAGATTTTGTTAGATTGGACTTTACCTAAAGGGGAGAAATGGGAGGAAAATTATTTTTTGTAATGTCCGCTATTTGTGGAAATGAAAACCTGTAAATGAGGCAACAAAAGCATGCATATGTTAGTTGTATGACAAGGTACAAAATCCTGATGAGAAATGCAATGTCCAGCACCTTTAAACTAGTCAGGAATAACTGGTTTTAAACTCTCCTCCAAGACGTAGGTACAAACTGATGCATTTACAGTCAGATCTTAAATTGCGCCAGAGCCCACCAGAGCCTGGCTCTGGTACTTCTCAGTTTTTAAGATAAATTATAATTTTAGCCGGAGTGTACCGGAGCCTTAAATGAAAGGGCCCCGGCAATTCTTTTCTGTAAATGAACCCCAATTTCAACAAACAAATTTTATGTTAATAACAAATATGCTTTAAAAATCTATTCTAACTTTTAAATGAAAGCCTGTCTTTCCCTCAGACACAAACCTCTGACAGATGTTGAGACGTTTAAGGATAGAAAGCCCCCGCTCACATGACAAACGTGCAAGAAGTGTGATGGTTTATGAAAGCGAGCAAATTTTTCGTTCCTTAAAGTACTGAAAGGAATACCTTGATCATGCACATGCTACGCTAGTGACTTCCTACTGCAAACCTCCAGTAAACTTTTTGAACGATGTGACCAAAAGTAGGAGACCACTGCTGTCACTAGTATAGAGGAGTCACGTTTATTCTCACGTTATTAATGGTTCGTATTCAGGGAAAATTTCCACTGGACGGCTAAAATTATATCGACGGGCCACCGCTATCATAATATTTGCCACACTTTAACAGAAGAATGGCCTCATTGAGTTCTGCCATGGTAAAATTGGAGTAGAAGACAGAATGTCTTGGATTATTTTTCTGTAGGAAAGACTTCACATTTCGTCTAGTATAGCCTTGGTTCTTTTCAAAATCAGTTAATCTTTGAAGCAAGTCTTGCTCTCCTCTTTAAAGCTAAAAATGTAGCTTTATAAAATTTTCTTCCATACCTCATACTGTTTCTAGAATTCTCACTATTATTGCTTATGGTGCTTTAATTGTTTCATCTTCTTTCATACTTGTACTGCAAAAAAGAATAGTTTTTATATCTATCATTCCTTGAAACAGCACGTTATACGTATAACCAGGGCTTAAATTCATACGGAGATCGGCTGAACTACTTCTTAGTTTTTGAATGGAATTATAATTCCAGCCGGAGCCCTAAATAAGATGAGGTCCGATAATGTATTTTTTATTTAACTACAGGGTGTTTATAAAGTCCCGGACCCATTTTGATGTTTAATAACTCATAAAATAATGAAGATATAAACAAACTTATGGCATTTATTCATGGAATAACTTATATATTTTCCTTTTCAGGTTTGAATATCTTTACTTTTGTAAATATCGTCTGCGCGTGTGGTTAATTTCAAATAATTTCATTTTCCAGTATAAATATCTGTACTTTTCTAAATATCGTCTGCTTATTAATTGCATTTTTCTCTCTCTCTTGTTTTTTTTTTAAGTCTACATATCTGTACTTTTCTAAATATCGTCTGCTTATTAATTGCATTTTTCTCTCTTTTGTTTTTGGCAACTATTGCGTATATGGGGATCTGAAAGCCCCATGAATACCGTGAGGCACAAAGGGATTCCCCAAAGGTTTATGTGTGGTGTGGACTAATGCACGACCGAGTCATTGGGCCTTTCTTTTTTACAGAAAAGACGGTCTCAACAGTCGTATATTTAGACATATTGGAAAACTTCGTATTTCCACAACTACAAGAGCTTCAACCACATATCTTTTTGCAACAAGATGGTGCACCACCTCGTTGGGGTACCATCGTTCGTCGTTCTTTGAATGACCATTTTACAGGAAGATGGATTGGGCGAGGAGGTCCAATTCCTTGGCCACCTAGATCACCTGATATAACGCCGCTGGACGTTTTTCTTTAGAGATTTGTAAAGGACAACCTTTACAGGAGGAGAGTGTCGAACATTGATGACCTAAAAGCCAGAATTACAACGGCAATAGCCTCTGTGGATGTCGACATGCATGCCGATACCTGGCGTGAAATTGAATATCGACTTGATATTCTCCGTGCGACGAAGGGGCCACACGTAAAAGTTCATTGACAAGGGTCATGAAACATTTTGGGTCTATCTAAACATTTATGTTATTAATTTTGATTTATCTTTATTGTTTTATGAGTTATTAAACATCAAAATGAGTCCAGGACTTTATAAACACCCTGTATTTATAATTAATTTAATAATTCATTAAATTTCTATTTATATCTTTACATTTCTTTTAATTCTGGTTAACTTATTTAATTATTTTAATTCTTTTAGTCATTTCATTTATTTATTATACTTCTTCTTCCTTCCTGACAGTCTTCCACTGGACTCTAGCACTTCTAATTTTAGAAATTAAAAGCTGTTCATAGTAAGTTCTAGTAGTTCACATTTTAGGCGTTCAGACCCTTTGCTGGATATGCATGCACAGACCATTTAGTTCGCTGGAAATTTCCCAGCAGACAATATGATAAATTCCACTTTTACCCCTCTGAACATATAGTTTACCGTCCGATTCATATACTTTTAATTTAGATTCATTTTGAAAACATCGCTAAGATCCATTGAGTCTTTGTTCATCAAAACATGCCCTTTTGCCCAAGAATGTCGCTTCTGCATCAATTTTTTTTCCTTGCAAGTAAAGGTTTTTTCTTGGGGCAACATGCATACAGACCACATTCCTCAAGGCACCTTTGGATAGTTCGTTTCGCTTAAATTAACAGCACAGTCTTTCTCAAATTCAACTCTTAAATCATCAGCACTTGTGTGGCAGTTACGGAAACAACCCTTTTTAGATATCGATCATCAGATTTTGCAATCCCCTCTTCCGCCCTTTCTTTCAACATCACCAGTTTCACACTCCAATTTAATCGCTCTCGACATTGTCAATTGATACGAGCCAATGTTTTTAGCGATCGCGAGTATCGAGTATCTTTTAGTTAAGGCAACTGCCACATATTTTTCCCTTGCGTCAGCTGAACACACGGAAGCATCCTTTCATCGCTTAAAGAAAGAGACGATTGATCGTTATCCTCAACTGCACGCTATTTATAGAAATCGGATGGTACAATACTTCGGAAGCGTTGTAGGATGAAAAATGAATGTGGAATGATCTCATATCCTGCTTTGCTGCAACTCAGTTAACTTTATGCCAAAACTTTAAAAACGTTTACTTTTCAAGGCGATGCAGCTTTTATTGTTCGCCATTGTATATGTTCTGATATAAATGATTTTAATTATTATTCTCTTAAATTAGGTGAAGATGATCTGTGAAGAAGGAAAAGCTTTAATTCCTCAGTAAGTGATTAAATATGCAGCATGAAAGATCTGACTATTTAGATTATGAATATTGTAATACATCGGACTTCAGAATTCATCTAGAAAATATTTAACAGTTTCAATTTAATTAATTGAAAAATACAGGATGTTTTATCAAGTTTCTATACATTTTTGAGAAATACGGTCTAATTCCAGTTGCTTTCGAGGCGATCTGAAAGAATGCTGTAAACAGAGGAAGGAACAACCATTGTTTGTGCCCGTAGATTAACTTATCAACAGGTGCAGGAAGACTTTGCCCGCAAATTCAGAAAACAAGCCCCTACCAGAGCAGCTAAACCCTCTCACCGGCCAGGGTTTTCCATGAGAAAACACAAATTTCCCAAAACTGCTACCAGAAAAATTTATTTTCTTGATTTAATGTAAAATATTTCCTGGCATTTTATACCTGGATTTATGTACTTTTAATATATTGCCTTAATTTCTTTGACATATTTTAATATGCACGTATATATACGTTCGTACAGATATGACAAAAATTATTCCAGGCCGTATATATACGGCCTTGCCGGTTTGGTAAATAAATTTTTAATTTAAATAAATTAACTTTAGTAAATAAATTCAAACGAACTGGTTTTGTTAAAGATGAAGACCATTCTGGGAGACCTTCGATACCGCCACAAGTTGAGCAAAGAGTACAAGAAGCGAATACGTGTAGCCCCTAAGCATCTGCTGAAGACTCAGCCGGGAACTCGGTATTTCGCATGCTACTCTATGAAAAACCCTACGCTGTCATTTAAACAATTATGCCTACCACATTCAAATTGTGCATAAGCTTGAAGCCGAGGACTATGCTGTTCGAGAAGCCTTATGTTTTGATTTGTTGGAAGTAGTGGTCAATGAGAACTTAATGGAGAATGTTCTGTTTAGCGACGAAGCCACATTCCATTTCAGCGGCCATGTTAAGAGGCTTAACTGCCGAATGAGGACTGATGAACAACCAAACATGTTATAAGAATCTCAGGGAGACACACGTAAAGCTAATGTATGGATTGGAATAACTAAGCTCTGTGGATCTTTCCCGTTTGTAGAAAGGACCATCACTGGAGAAATCTATCTCGATGTGTTGCAACAATATCTCGAGCCACAGCTAGTATTGACACTGGCATTATTGACACTGTTGTCTACCAACAGGCTGGAGCACCTGCGCATTTTGCCATTATTGTGCGTAATTATCTTAATGAAAATTTTCCTGAGAGGTGGATTGGTCTTAGCTCTCAATGGCTTTGGCTTCCATGATCACGAGACCTAACTCCTCTAGACATTTTCCTATGGGCTTTTGTCAATCCAAAGTGAACCGAGTGAAGACTGGCAGCATTGAATAATTTAAACAGCGAACTATGGTCGAAGCAGCTGAAATTACACCAAAAACTTTTCATAAGGTGTTCCGGAGTATGGTTGAATCGTGGCAATAGTGCCTAGACATCCTGGGCGTAGACATTGAATTGTACTGATTTAGTGTTCTATTATGTTGCATTTTCATGTAAATAACTTGTAAGGATCTTAAGTTTGAGTAACGTTTATTTTATTTTAAAACTTTACTATCATCTCTTATTTTTCCTTCCGGCCAGAATTAACGTGTGAATATGTTTATGCAAATTGTACTTGCTAACTCTTAAGTATTTAAGTTGTGGCTTTTTGCCAAGAGCAGAGTAGAAAGAGAGCCGTCTGGCCACGAGACTTCATGCGAGCTTGCCATCCGTTACTGTCCGCCTTTAAGGCCAGGGGTTTTAATCCTCTCGAAAGCTAAAGACGCATTGTAGTTTTCCGCAGTTTGCGTACTACAGACGTAGTCATTTAAAAGGCCAGTCTTACTGTTAGTCCTCTGTGTAAAATATTAAAAGTTAGCTCTTACTTAAATTTTAGTTAGCTAGTAATCTTATATTTTTACGTTCAGACCACAAGTGGTTGGTCTTTGTATCCCGAAGTGCGGGAGTGACTGTGAAATGGTGGAAAACTAAGGGTAATTTTAACCCTTCTCATCTTGTTGTCTTTGTTACATTTCATAGGACATAGTTTGCAGTCCGGTCAGGACACGTCATGTTCGCGAAGCAGATAAAAAGAAATGCAAGTCCTGATAAACTTATGTTTCAGAATAAAGCCTGTTTAAGCAAAAATGCACAGACTTTGTAAACACCCTATATTAACAATTTATTACTCTCTTTTTGTGTGTTTAAACATCCATTTTCCTCCCCAAGCTGAAGTAAAAAACCTGCATACCACAGATCACGTAAAATGATAACTATTACATAAAATACTGCCGTTTTCATAAAACAACTCAGTAAGACTCCATCTCTCTTCTCTAAACTCATGGTGAAGTACGATTTTACGGCATTGGCTACTGTTTTTTTAAAAGGCCCCTAATCTGCAAAACGTTCTTTCTATATTGCAATAAAACGCACTATCTGTCAGTCGAAATTTGAAGATTTAATTTTTATTGCAGATTTCTTTTCCTCGTGGTCCATATAACATATATGTTAAGTTGTAACAAAATGGGTCTACCAGAACGTGCTCTACCTAGGTATAAAATAGATCCATCAAAGTTGGAAGTGCTGAAACAACGTTTTTATCCTCATTATGTTTTTCCAGTATACCAAAGGCACTAGACTTTTTGCTTCCTTGTAAAGTAAGAAAGACTTACTTAAGCAAGACTTCCTTTACGAAATAAAGGAAGTAAGGTTAAGATTTTTATGTTAGTTAATCTGCATGCAATAGTTGTAGAATTATCAGCAATATAAAAGTTGTTTAAGTGCGGCTAAGCCTATTTTTCTTTTTTACTACAGTAGTTGTTTATATTTCAAACTTAGCATAATAGTGAATTAAGTCTTTCTGCACCTTCAGTGTCTTCGCCGAGTGGGACCAAAGGGAAACTTTCAGTTTTGTGCACCGAAAAATTTGCCTTTGGGCGAATTGCTTGTATTTGCGTAGAAACTGTAATTTTAATTGTAAAAATTGTTTTTTAATTGTTTCAACTGCATCTCGTATTTTATATTTTTCTATATCTTTCAATTTTTAATGAAGATATTTTGAGTTTTTATGTCATTTTACCTTGCCGCCAAGTGAGAACTGAATTACTTGAATGAGAAATATATCTCTAATGAAATTCGAGGAAATCAGTTTAAACGAAATGCAGAAAAAAATGCTTATAATTTAATATTCTGTACAAGGAAGTCATGTGGTGTACACATCAGAATTTTTTTTTAATGTTTATCCATATATCCAAAAGTAAGGCAAATAATCCGATATGACTTACAAACACCAAGAAAGAATTAATCTAATTTACTCTTATAAGCCAGCTTATTAGAATGCATGACAAAAGAAAGCGATCTCCACACTATCTCGAATAGAATATTCAGTGAAGATTTAAAAAAAATTTTTTTAGAGTAGATTATATATTTTCTTTAACATTCATCTTACCATAATCTTCTGCACATTGCTCTTTTTCTAATGCATGGAATTAAATGAAATTATATGATCGGAAACAATTTTTGCTTCTTTAAATTTTAGGAACTCAAGTCAGAGAGGGAAATTATGGAATGCCGCAGCTATGCCGACTTGGTATTTGCATAAATTTTGAAGAGCAACAGATAGTTGTTGAACAAGCACAAAATCTTAAAATGAACTGTGAAAATATATAAGAAATCTGTCAACATGCAGTTGTTTCGCTAAATAAATTTTTAAAAATCAAAATGGTTGCTACCAAAGTCTCTGCTAAGAACATCATCTTTCACTGAAAGACGGTTTTTACAGGCATCCGAAAGCATGTACTCCCAGTGGGGTTAGAATCGAACCCCTGGGGGGTTGATGAAATTTTGAAGGGGGCCTATGACGATCAAGGGGTCGACTGGCCAATTTATCGGCATAATGAAGATCTCATTGATTACAAAAAATTATTAATACTGTAAAACTGAGAATTCATTGTTTATTTATATAAAGCAGTGAATTCTCAGTTTCTTATCATTGTATCATGTAATAAGAAAGAAACTACATGAATAGGTAAAATAAAAATTCACAAAAATCATTCCGTATAATTTAAAAATCAATAACCCTTTTTTAAAATATTGTTCTGGGCGTTCGGGTTCGTAACAGGTTGAATACATACAGGTTTGATGAGAGATCGATAAAATTTATTTCATCAAAAGAAACCCTTCAAAGTTCTGAAACTTTCCACAAAAATACTCGTTCAGGTTCTCACAGTATCACAGAGTACAATCAGGAATTACACTTCAAACTACTAAAAACGTTCAACACAATGCAAGCAAAGCGCATTCCAATACTCCGAAGTCGTTCTGCACTAACAACTCACAACAACTACTACAAGCACATGCTTTCTTCGGCCTCATATAGTTTTCACCGGGCACCCGAGATATTTCTAGTACTTTCTGCTTATCAAAATTACTGGAAGGCATATGAGGGTCAGATATTGTTACAGCTATTATAGAGACCAATTACATTTATTCAGTTACAATACCTATTACGGAGATACAAGGACCGAACCAAAATGTCGTTAAGTTTGTCGGATTTTCAAATTTGGCGAGAGAAATTAGTTCCCAGCTTGGCGATATCTCGTTAATTTAACGAAATAGGCATTTACTCAATGTTAAAATAGACTTGCTCGTATATTCTTACTTTTCCAGCAGAACATCATCCCTCTAGATTCTCATGTTATATTATACAGAAAAACACAATAATTTCACATATAATTTCTCTAAAATTCTCCGTATATGTACAATATTCGTAACAATAGAGAAACTTTTTATGCAAAAAGTGCTGTATTAAAAATAAAATGCAAAATACAAGAAAAGACAACCAAAAAATTACCGAGAGCGCAAAGTTTTTTCAGAAGATAGGTTTACGAAATGCCCAGCGCGGTAAGATAGCTTCACCGCAAAACATGTTTAGGTTGACAGAAAATGGCAAAAGAAAGCAGGGTTGCCACGTTTGGCAAAAAATCGCCCATTTGGCGATAAAATTGCCGATATTCCATAGACTGATGGAAAACCTTCTGGAACAATTTCTTATTGGTTTAGCCCATAATGTCCTCGAACACAAGCCAAAAGCTATATAAACCCTCCTGATAAGCTTAGAGTCAATCAGTGCGGAGTCCATCGAGTTGCCATTCAGTCAGTGAATGCCTAGTCGAGTCAGTTAAAAGTCAGTGAATGAGTGTCTCGTAGTCTAGTGCCAAGTTTTATCTTAGAGAGTGTCGAGCTCTGAGAACGACCGAACCAAGTACTAGGTTCAAACCGTGTATTCGCGATACTGTACTTTAGTGTATCGTCGAACGTATCGCGAGTTGTACCGTGAAGAGTCTCGAGAGTATGTAGAGTTTCCAGAACGACCGAGCAGAGTCGGGAGCCGCACTCTGGTGCTTTCCCGTGAAGCTGTCTCCACAGTTATAGCCTGATAGCCTGAAAGCTGTGTCGCTGATTGTCTCAGCGTATTTGCAGTAGGTCTTCGACGACTGTAAACGTGATTTGTCCTGCGAATACTGGCTAATAAAGTGTGTTTCTATTCATCATAACGTGTCGTCGTTATTCACTCCAAATCCACGAACCCCTTAATGAAGACAAAAAACCGTAACAATATATTGTTATAATACAAGCTGCCTGCAATTAAAATAAAATAATTTCAATATTTGCTTCCAAGACAATGAAATGCCAACATGGCTCATAGAACTGCGTTATATTTAATCGTGATAATATGATGCAAAAAGTGCTGATTGTATTGAAGGAGGATGTTTAAGCACAAGTCTTATTCAAAACACATGCACGTTAAGTTTTGGAATTTAAAAGTTACCCCGCGGAATTAACACAAAATAAAAGTTGCTACCAAAACCAACGTTATTGACTTATCCCTCTTCTTACCTTTTGGAGTCCACCAGCGGCCGAGCGGTAAAATCGCTGAAGACTGAGAGTTCCGAACTGAGCTCGATTCCAGGCATAGGTTGGCTGTATGGACATTTTCGTAGTTTTTCCCATGCGTAACGTGTATACGAGCAAGTTTTCCTTAGAAAGTCCACCACGAAGGCCGAAAGTCCTTGTGTGCTTTGCCATAATCAACTAAAGCAAACCAATCTTACCTTTTGGAGGCAAGCTTTAATCGAGTCAATATGTTATTTTGGAAAACAAGACACATGTTGAATAACTTGGAACGAGGCAGTTTAAGAATTAAGTTAAGGAATTTTATGCCAAGTGTTAAAAAAACTTGAATCAATACATCAAGCGCAGCCATCATATTAATTAAAATCGAATTTTTGTGTAATTAGAATCTGTAATTTTGTTTTGGAAAACCTGTTTATATTTCCAAAATAATAATAATAATAATAATATAATACATAATATTTTCTTCAAAACTTTTATTCATATTCTTAGTCTAATTGTCAAGTTATTTATGTATAATTATTTCTATTGTGATTATGTCGTATGCTGTATATTACACAGAAACATTTAAGGGGGCTGATGAACCTCCTTAACCACTGTTTTTAAAAGCAGTCAATGTAAGAAAAAGGTTAGCAATTCCGGTCCTAAGTCAGAGAAAAACCATCTTTTTCTTCACTTAGTTTTTTACTTCCTTGTACGAAGTAGAAAGGAAGTATTGTAATCGCAAAAAATTTCGGGTATCATATTTCAACGAAAATATCCATTTTGTCCGCTATCGAATGCAATTTAACGATGTTTTTGCTTGATATAGGAACGTAAGGACAGATTAAAGGCCTCTCTTTCCTCCAAAAGATTATAGAACTGAATTAAAATGGATTCTGTACATTTTTTTTCGTAGCGTCTGTGCCTACATACGTACGTACGTATGTATGTACCTCTCATAACTCAAAAACCAGTAGCCTCAGAACGTAGAAATTTTGTACATAGGACTACTATACCATGTAGATGTGCACTTCCTATTTTGGTTGCAATCGGCCGCACCAAAAGTATATAAATATGTGTATATATATATAACCGCTCTGTTACTCGGCTCAGCAAGCTCAGTGTTTTTATTCTTATATGTTGGTAAATTGTGCATTTTTTGCTTTAAAAGTTATTGAATTATGTTGTTCTTACGTTCCAGTTAAGGTTTTTATGCCTTTAGTAAATCTGCATGCAAGATTTGTAGAATTATCAACAATTTAAAAGTTGTTTAAGTGCGGCTAAGCCTAATCATTTTTCATATGGCAGCCATATTTGTTTACATTTGAAACGTAGAGAATAGTGGATTTGTTGCCAAACTAGAGAAGCTTTGCAACAGCAAAGCTAACGCCTTCTTTTATTATTGAGAATTAAATCATGCTTAATCCATTCTGAAATTTATTCGAGGAGATAAGTGTTTAAGGTTTACTTCGTAATTTTTAATATAGATATTTTGAGTTTTATGTATTTTTGCCTTGTCGGAAAGTGAGAACTGAATTAATTAAATGAGAAATACTGAATCGTCAGTAAAAAACTGTTTCTTTTTTGTTTGTTTGTTTAATTTCTTTTGTACATCGTTTTAGATTTATCACAGTATTTGAATAGAACACGTGGCAACGATTAGATAATTCTTCAGATTATATCCATAATTTTTGTGTGTTCTGAGTTATAAAATGAATGAGATGTAACGCTGTCAAATGAACCTCTGGCCAGAGTGTCGCTGTGATCAACAAATACAGTAAATTTTAAAGAGTGCATTTATTCTATTATGGTTTATGCTCTAACGACGAATTAGATTTAATTCAATCCAGTAAGTTTAAATGAAATGCAAAATGGGTATAATTTAATATACCGTACAAGGAAGTCATGAGGTGTACACATCAGATTTTTGCAATAATCGATTCTACGGTAAGTCTACGGTAAAACTTTACAAGTTTTAGCTGTGTAGTCCTGTGGGCCTAATTAGACTGACTATCATTTTTCTCTTTGGCATTCGAAATTTAAAAGGTGGCATGCCGGAAAGGGTTAAATTAAGCATCAATACCAAATTTTGTAAAAATCAGGCAAGCCTTTTCGGAGATATTCACGTTTAAAAATTGGCGCGAATTTTCAGTTTGGCATCTTTTCAGCCGGTGAAAGATTAATACAAAGGAGAAATAGCGTCCTTTGAGCCAAAAATTTTGCCTTTACACAGAGGGGGAAATAAGACAAGTGCAAGGAATGAAACGCTTCCCGTTTAGCCAAGGCTCAAGAACTTTCATGCCTTATCCGTACATTAACTTTTTCTTAAATCTTATTTCATCAATTAGGTCATGTTTACCAAATTTAGCATATTCATTAATTAACAGCACAGCCCACCAGCAGCCAACCTGTAAAAGCCCCTGAACACTGGTAGTTGAGTCCGGAGCACGAGTTTCTGTGAATGGGCTAGCTGCACGGCCGTTTTCATGTTTTTCCCTGTGGTTATAGCTGTATATAAAAAAATTAAATTATAGCTTTTTTATGCTAAACCATGCATTGTCCATCTCACCCTTGTTTCCATTCTTCCCCTTAAAGTATATATGGTTGAGAGTAAAGAAAAATGTGCGATTCTACTTTACAAAATACAACAAAATTCTTTAGTTGAATTAAAAGCCATTCTTATGTTATTTTAAAGGTTATAATATGCTTTTTCGAATTCTATTAAGTGTTTCTAAAATGAGTTATTAATTATGCAATTATAAACAAATAAAAACACGAATTCGTAAGAAACACTTGTTTGCCTAGCAGAAAAAAATGATTTTCAGTGCAGGGTAGAAAAGTATAAAGCATTTAAAGCGTAGGCACATATTTCTCTCAATGCAGAATAGCCAGCATTAAAAATTATTTATTTATATTTATAAACAGCAGCATAAATTAAAAACAATGAACTCCTTGTCAGTTTATTTGCAATGCTTCTTCTAATTACAAACTCTTTCTTGCTTCTAAAATGACACAACTATCTAGTTGCAGCTCTTTGTAAATATAGCTGTGGGTCTTGAATATTTCTCAATTCTAAGTTCAACTGCTCTCAATTCTAAGCTCATACTGAAAAAAGTTGGACGATCCGCTCCGGAGCCAATTCAAAGAACTATTCACTTTACTGAGCGAATTTACTCCAACTCCAGAGAACAAAATTGTAGCAATTTCAGTCTTTACCAGTTCCCCGTTTTTGGAAAAAATTTTATTCTATAATTTTATTGTTAGTTCTGTGTAAAAGCGAGGTTTTAGGAAATCTCAAAATAATAGTTGAAAGAAACCAGTTTACGAATTTAGCATTTGATTAACTCGATTTTTCCGATCCCACGGCTTGCTTTATTCTTTCCTTCATCGCTCCATCCTCACTAACAGCTGTTGATTCATAGCATAGTGGGAAACGAGCCTTCGAACTAGACAGTACAAAGGATTTAGAGATGACAACTACAGAAACAGAACCTGCTAGAAGCAAAAAGAAGAAACCTTATTCTAAAGTGGACTCTAGAATACTAGAGGCACGCATTCAAAGTAAGCATGACACGGTAAAACTTCAGAAAAGTAAGAAAGGTTTGTCCCCTCCCCCGTATCTTTAGTTTTCTCACCCAGCTCAACGGGACTGATTATTTCTTGTTGGACATTAAGAAGCACTTGAAATAAGAGAAATTCAAGAAAGAGCTTTACTGTGACATTTTAGTAGTGCGAGAGACCTTGCTCTCAAACATGGATGATTTTGTTTACCACATAAGACAGTCTTCGCCAAAGACAGGATTAGTTCTCGTCAAAGTGATGGGCTGATGGTCGCCATTAGGAAGGACTGGGCGGGTTTGCAAGTGCAAAACAGAAGCTATGAGATTGCAGGAGGTGAAATCATGCGAGTGGATATCAGAGCAAATGGCATTGATTTATCCATCGTTACGTCTATCTTTCAAACGGCCAATTCAGCACACAGAATTGGGGATAGTCTTGACTACACTGCTTGAGAGATTTATAATTGCAGGTGATCTCCAACTGCTGTGGTGGTGCAATAATAAGTTATGCATGATCAACAATGGAAGCCGCACTCATGTAAATCCAAGTGGCGCGGTGTCTTGCACTGGTCTCGCTTTATGCCCAGCTGAAGCATATGGCACAATGAACCGGAAAGTTATGACGGATCCATTTAGCAGCGACCATTACCCAGTAAAGATTTGCCTTACTGGGGTCAGTAATGCTCTGGGAGGTAGCAATAGGAAAATCCTCAAGCTTTGCGCATTTGCGTCTGAAAGAAGTTTAAAATGGAAAGAAGCAATAAGATTAACTAATTGTTCTCAGAGGAAAGAAATTTGGAGAACATCATTAACGTCTCTAGCAAAGTGAAAAAAAACTTGTCAGACTAGAGTTGTGAAACAACGCTGCAACAATCCATGGTGGAATGCCAAATGTAACTGTATTTTAGGACAGAACAGAAACATCGTTTTCAAATAAGCTCAGACTTGACAAAAGCCTCTGTGAAGAGAACAAAGCGAATCAGTTTTAACACAATATATTAGGGCAGCCTGGCAACGGAGTTTGGGCCGCAGAAAAGAAGTGTGACATGTTTACAAGATATTATGCTCAAACGGTCAGTAGCAAATTCCAGCCCTTCAGTAAGGATGACTGTAGCAGCATTAATAGAACATTATCCAGCTTTGTACTTGACAAAGCTATCATGAACCTAAAAAATTCAGCGTCAAGACAGATAGGCTCACAAGAACTGCTATGAGGAAGTTGGCTGCTGATAGCAAGCAAATGTAATAAACAACTTTGGGTTCCGGAGCAATTCTTTGAGCAATGGAAAGAGGCAGTTGTGATTCTAAAACCTAGAGGTGACAGCATACAGGTCAATCTCTTTGACGCAAGTTGCTGCCAAGGTTATGGAAAAAATGGTGCTCAAGTGATGTTACTACCAAACATTCAGAGAACAGAGAGGCCTCCGGGGTCGCATTGCGGGTTACTCTCAAATATATGAAATCATGCAATTCGGAATTAAAGTGTCTTGCACTGGTCTCCCTAGAGCATCTTGTGGATTATGAACTTCTTAAATGAAAGGACAGTTAGAGTGAAGAGCAGAGAAATGCTCTCCAATAGTTATGTATTAACTTGTTCCTAGTAGTTTTAACTATTTTTATGCATGACATTTATGAACTCATGCTGGCACAAGTTGTGTACGCAGATGATACACAGTCCAGTCACATTAATGTGACCATCTGTCAAAAGCCAGAATAACCACCTTTCGCAGAGCGGACTGCTGCGAGACGTGCAGGAAGAGAGTCACATAGGTCCCTGAAGGTGTTCTCTGGAATGTTGAGCCATGCCGACTCTAATGCCGTGGCCAGCTGCGCTAGATTACGCGGTTAAGGATCCATGGCGCGAACAACTCGATCGAGATGGTCCCACAGATGCTCGATTGGGTTTAAGTCAGGTGAGTTTGCTGGCCAGGGGAGGACGGTAAACTCATCCTGGTGCTCTTCGAACCACGCACGTACACTGGCAGCTGTATGGCACCTCGCATTGTCCTGCTGGAAGATGCCATCATCCTGAGGAAAAACAATGCGCATGTAGGGGTGAACATGGTCCGCAAGGACAGATGCGTACTTGTATTGATCCATTGTGCCTTCCACAATGATCAGTGAACCTAGAGAATGCCAGGAAAACATTCCCCAGACCATAATGCTCCCGCCTCCAGCTTGGACCGTTCCGGCAATGGTTGCAGGGTGGTTCCTTTCAGAGGTTTCACGCCTTATACGCCAACGTCCATCTGTCCGATGGAGCATAAAACGCGATTCATCCGAAAACGCAACCTGTCGCCACTCAGTGGACGTCCAGCTGCTGTACTGGCGTGCAAATTCTAGCCTTCGCCGTCGATGAACAGCAGTCAGCATAGGTGCACGAACCAGGCGTCTGCTTCGGAGGCCCAGACGCAGCAATGTTCGCTGAATAGTACTTTGGGAGACACTTTTGGTAGCCCCTTGGTTCATTTTGGTGGTCAGTTGCTCAACGGTAGCCCGTCTATCTGCCCGAACGCATCTCCGCAACCGTCGTTCGCCTCTGTCATCTATGGCCCGTGGTGCACCACATTTGCCACGTCGCTGATTTTGGACAGTCCCATTTTGCCATGCACGGTACACTTTTACCACGGCGGCACGCGAACAGTTCACAAACTCAGCCGTTTCGGAAATGCTTCCACCCTTGGCCCGAAAGCCAATGATCATGCCCTTTTGGAAGTCGGATAAATCGCTTCGTTTCTGCATTACGCCAACGATTGAAATGCTTTCCGAAGCCCTCACACACCCTTTATATACGCTCAACTGCACTGTGCTGCCACCTGCCTTCTGTGATTGGTTATTTAACTCTGACATGGAAAGTACGTGGTGGTCACATTAATGTGACTGGACTGTGTATTTTCTTTACTGTGCAGGCACCTGGCACTCCAAGGTGCTTAGCAAATTCTAACGCGCTTTGATCAAAGTGAGAAATCTAGATCAACGAATGAAATTAATGATTTTCAGTATTTTGGCAGAATGCAAGCCAAGGTTGCGTTTGATGTGGTCAAACTATAATCAGTGCAGTTTGAGATGATATATTAATCATCAACAAATTACGTCCACGTGTGCTCAAATCTGTACGTAAAAATATTCATAGGTGCATAAAAAATCAAATTTGTAGCAGATAAGCTTCCTAAAAATTCGGAGAGTGTAAATGCAAAATTAAATAGAAGAAGGAAGTCCATGTCTCAGCTAAGGAAAATATTCAAAGACAGTTCATTTTACGAGAACAGAACTGGCGACCAACAAGTCGATGCGAAAAGCCTTTGTTTTGAACCACCTAGCCACAGTGTTCATGTTGAAAGTTTGGGAATTAAAATTCATAACCGGTTGGCAGTTATCATTGAAGGCAAGAAGATGCATTAATGACACACGGCGACTACACAACAAATCAGAAATGAAAATATGTATATTACAGGTATATTACCTGCTGGAGACTAAGTGAGGAAATTTTGTCAATCATGTCAGCCGCGAAGATCTCAGGTAGAGATCTTGGATAAGAAGTTTATAATGGAATGTATCGAAATAAATTAATGCTTCACAATTTTTAGTAGTGATGAAAAAATTTTCATTCTTCTTCTTCAGGGATATTAGATCATTGTGGAGCTTCTTATTTCTAACATAGTAATTTGTATTTGTCACGTAGTGTAGGATGAATGACTTTGAGTTTATTACTGTTAGTTGCTGCAGCCCATGCCGGAGATGCATAACTTAGGACTAGCTTAACAGTAGAAAGATACACGAGTCTCCTCATGGTCAGGTCTAACTTCGAATATTTCCCAATCAAATTTTCTCGATGAGTAGGAGCAAACAGTGGAAGTTGCTATAGTCAGTCCAAGTTAAGTCACTCATTCAAAACCACACCTAAGTACTTGCTTGTCGTAACAAGACGGACTAGTTCTCCCTAGAGCTACTTCTTAACACTTTGACTGCTAAGTGCTCTAAGTTGAATAGCTTCGTGTGAGCAGCCGCAGAATGATTGACTAAATAAACAAGATTTAAATTTTTCTTGTTGCTAAGCAATGAACAAAGTATGTTTCTGCAAGTGTAGGTCATATACGATCGATATAATTTCCGAACGTACACGTGAGACAACAGTAGTCTTCGCCAAACGCGCATTTGTATCCATAGGCTACATCGATGGCCAATCCATGTGTTCAATATCTTCACTCTCCAACAGCTCTTCGACAGTAACTGTGCGATGAGGTGGAGCGACCTCCAAAACAGTCCCTTTTGATGATGTTGAAGAGGTTATTGCGTGTTCTCCGCTCTGTCCAGATGTGTATGTGTCTAGAATCGCAACTCGGACTAAATCTGCTCTCATCTGTAAAGAGTACTCGTCCCCATTCATTGTCTCTCCAATTTCGGTGTTCCCGGCACCACAGAGAACGCCTTCTCCGATGGGCAGGCGTTAGAGGTACACACCGTAAGGACGTCGTGCAAACAGACCACCACCGTGCAGTCTTCTGGCCACGGTAAAACGCGATATCGGTCGTCCAGTCGCCTGTGTCGTGTGTCTAGCGATTTCTCCCGCTGTCTGCTGCCTGTTTCTTCTGGCCTGTAAGGCAATAAACCGGTCATCTGCGGGTGTGGTTCCCCGTGGACGACCACTACTAAACCCCCGGATAGCTGTTCCTGTAGTTTGGAATTGTCTCCAAAGTCGTGAAACGATGCTGTGAGCAATTCCGAACTCTGCAGCCACACTTGTCACACTGCGGCCTTCCTCCAACTTCCCAATGATTCGACCTCGGGTAAAAGCATCCAGATGTCGTCTAACAGATTGATTATTCGCCATTTCTCGCTGAGGCAGCAACTCGGTGT
>KK117351.1:75517-174101 GCA_000611955.2 Stegodyphus mimosarum
GTGGCAGAATTTTTTTAAGCAACAAAATCTAAAAATTGCAAAACTTTTAGAATTTAGAGCAGGTACTGGAAGCAGAATTTAGAAAGGCACTAGGCAGCAGAATTTAGGATCCACAGAGATTGCATCAGGTGGGAAAATGCCTAGCGCCAGCTCTGTTAGTTAAGTTACGATGTCAGCCCTGTTAGATAAATTAAGATTAGAAGCATTTTTGGTATTTTCCATGCTTGTGTGTAGTGAAAAGTAGAGAAAATAAAGGGAAGATAAACATGTTAAGGAAAAGATTCTAATATCAGAAGTAAAACATTCAAATATTATGTTTTCATTGTTCTTCCAGACGTTCTCCAAAAAGCAAGAAATTCATCGCAAACTTTCTGTAAAGCACATCCATTACGTGTTAACACCATGGAGACATTTTTTATTTTGTCACATTTTTCTAGAAATGAACATAATAAATTGGAATCTTAGAAACATGGGTATGTAAATCTTGCCTTCAAATGTTTCTAAACTTTCCAACCTGCAATGTCTAAAATCCTTAAAGAAAAATTACCCCTACCAATTCTGTAACAGCAAAAAGTCAGAAATATTCTGGGGGGAAAAAGTGTAAAATTAATTTTATAGAGAAAACTGATGCGTATTATGAGAATTCTGAATATTTTCAGACATATGGGAAAAACTCTTACTATGAAAAAATTTCAAAAGATATTTTTAATTAATTAGATAGCTATTCTCCTTTTGCTAAGAACTGTTTCGTAAATTGTGCTTTGTAGCATTACCTTGTTTATTTTTTAGATTCAAAATATCGTATAATAAGTGGCCAAAATGAAACTTTGTAATATGACAGCAAAAATTTTAAATATTTTATTTTCATGTTTTTTTTACATATAATTTAAACATATTATCATTATTTTAATAAAATACTTCAACGTTACAATGCTTTAAAAAAATCGTCCAAAAATTCCCAGATCTCGAAGTTCAAAATTTTCTATAGAAACTAATCTTAAAATAGCAAAAATGTTGATCAGTCGCCAAATTTAAAACTGTTTAATAAAAGAATTCTCATCCCCAAAAGTGAAAAGTTGTTTAAAAACTCTTCATTAGAAAAAATGAAATAATTTCGAAATGCTTACGTTGCACTTTTTTCACCCTGAAACTCAAGTATTCCACCATTTATATTAGAAATAGGAACAAATTATAACCCATTCAAAAGATAGCCATACTTGTCAGTGAATCGCCAAAAATATTTCTCCAAAATGCTAATTCACACTCAAAATGGCAGTGATAAAAACAGACAGAAATTTCAAATGATTAAAATTAAGGACCACCTGCCGCATTTGGTCGAAATTAAGGACCAAAAATCGATTCCAGAAAAACTAAGGACTTTTAAGGACCGTACGAACCCTGGTGATGTATTTGCGACAAACTATATCAATACTCACACCTGAATCCATTAATATAGGAATTTTATAACCATTTACGTAACCCATACTTGTATAAGGTAATATAAATTTATCCTCTGGTTTTGCATTAATTCTGTTAAGATTAGCAAGAGATACATTGAGGTCTTACATGTTGATAGGATCCATATTGATAACATTGTGGAGTCTTTCGTTTTTCATTCGGACGTGGACTTCTAGGTCGGTGGAACCAGCTTTGCGAATTAAATCGTGATGACTATTTATTTTGAGTTTTATTTTTATTATCTGAACTCACTTTACTTTGAGTTTTGTGAATTGTATCTTTCTTTCTGCCGTTCTACTACAGGCTGTTTTGGAAAATTTCCGCGAACGTTTTCATAGGCATCAAGCTTTTCAACTAATTTCTTGAATGAAATAATCTCTACCCACTCGTCAAGAAAATGATCTCAAATTTCAGGAGGGCTTCGACGTTTAAGTTGGTCAATCATCATCAAGTCTAGCAACTGTTCAAAAGTTTCAACTTCCAAGCCAGTCACCCATTCTTTGCAATAATTTTCCATTTCGTAGTTGAAATCCATCCATATTGATTCTGTACTCTTTTGATGTTTCATGAATTTCTGCCTGAATTTTTCCAGGCTTAGCTTAACCGTTTTAAGAATAAATTCTTCACATGCTCATAGTCTTTAGCTTTATCGGAGGGTTCTCTAGCTATTAACTGTGCTACTTCGTAAGGAAGTAGTCCTAGTAAATGAGATACAAATTCTTCTGTATTAATTTGAGCCCATTCTGCTTGCCTTTCAAACAGTAGCAAATATAGACTGATATCTCCCTTCTTGTCATTGAATTTCTGCATAATGTGACGCAGCTTCGTCTTTGGCCTGACCTGTCCGTTAGTTTGAGACTGTCTCTGCTTCAAGTCTTAATCTAATTCGTACTGTTCTTTCCTTCTCCGCTTTTCTGCTTCTTGCCTCCTACGTTCTTCTCTTATTGTGTCTAAGACTGCTTTGACGAATAGTTCATCATAATCTCTGCTTTCAACAACTTCCTGTTTTAAATCGACTACTTTTAAATCTGCAGTTACATGAACTGCCAATTCAGCCGCGAAATTTTGCAAATCTTCCTAAATAGGACATTATTTCTGTTTTTAAAATTTATGAACACTGTTCTTTATGCTTCCTAAAAGTAGTTCAATTTACTTAATGTAATTAATTAATGCTCTCAGGAATCACGGAATTAAATACACTCTCTTAAATATACAAACCTCAAAAATGAGATGTTTAAATTATATGAAACTCATACTCTCTGCCACATTTATTCCGACTAAAATAAAAATAACAACATAGACCAATGGATACGCTATATATGTCTACTGTTGAACAATTAGAATGAATATTAAATATACTATCCAATACGGTAGTAAAATAAGGCAGTTGAATATTAACAGAAAGTAATGACCTTGTATCATTAATATTACGTTCAGTGATGAACTAATAAAATAAAGCAATTCTCTACTAACAGGAAATAATAATCTGATATTACTAATATTACGTTCAGTGATGAACTAATAAAATGAAGCAATTCAATATTAATACGAAGTAATAATCTGGTATTACTAATATAACGTTCAATGATGAACTGATAAAATAAAGCAATTCAATATTTATGAGAAGTAATAATCTGTATAACTAATATTACGTTCAGTGATGAAGTAATAAAATAAAAATACGCACGATTATTCGATGTCGGTCGGTGCCTCCAAAAATAATTAAGACTTTGATACTTCTTTCGCAAATGAAGCAAACTCCATTGGTGGAACACAGCAAAAACTTTATTTAACACTTAAAATGGCGACATACAAGCAAGAAGAGAAAACGCATTCTAAACTATTTTAAAATAAATATAATTGCATTTTTCGTGTGTTTAAAACGTTGCCATTCAAATACATATTAATGTTCGTCTATTAAAATTGTACAAACGGCTAATCTTTGGAATATGGTAACTGGTAGTTTGGCGACATTTTAGTAAGGCGATAAAAATAATAATAATAACAATAATTTTTATTAATTTAATGTATATGTTTATTTATATTTTAATTAGTGTTCTTTAATTTATTTATATTTTAATTAAATGATAGTCATTTTGTGCATTACGCGTTTGTAGCATTTTGCAATCCATTTCAGTACAAGTAAACCTGCATGGAAATAAGTTAAATATTTGACACTAAGTATTTGCAACCATTTTTAATGTTTGCCTTATAAATTCGCAGGTGACTTTTATAATGGATAACTTAGAGGGAAAAGAAAATTAATGTAATTTCTTGCATATTTTATTTATTTTAACTGTGCAAATGTTCATTCTTGGAAAGGGTATATGCAAGCTGAACATATAAAAGCTTGCATAGTATACATACTTTTTAGCGATCAGGTAATTTCATATATGTCCTTTTTTACCAACTTCAAAGATTCACAAAATTTTCCTCCATTTTCGTGGAAATTTTTCTAATTTACGAGAAAAATTATTTACATGTTTCATATACAAATTTGCCCTGTAAAAACAAATTTCTGTGCACGTTTGTTCCACTACTTTTCGGAAAATTCCGATCGTGATTTTAGCTAATAAGCACTTGGAAACAATTTCACACCTAATCTTCGTCATGATTAAGCACTTTTGTTCTATGAAAATTCTAGCATAAACGTAATTCGGCTAGCAGATTGTTGGAAAAAAGGTTGAGTTAAAAAAAAAAAAAAACCTTTACTTCGTGAAAACAAAATGGCGTCCCCCCCAAAAAAACTGGCAGGTTGCTGTAGCAAGGTTGCTCGCCAAATTTTCGCAAAAAAACCGCCAAGTTACCATAATTCGAAGATTAACCAAAACGAATTCTAAACTATTTTAAAATAAATATAATTGCATTTTTCGTGCGTTTAAAACGTTGCCATTCAAATACATATTAATGTTCGTCTATTAAAATTGTACAAACGATTAGCAACAATATTTAAAACTGTTACAGTGGGATTGCTTGAACCTGGTCCGTTGTTCCCTCCAGATGAGCTGACGACCTGAATCACTCTCCAGTGTGAACCTGGACTCGTCTGTGACTGGTCCAGGAGACGTGTTCCCTTGCTAACATAAACAGGCACCTTTGTGTTCTCGCGTCAAGGGAACACAAACAATTGGTCGGTTTGCATACAGACCTGTATTGTGCAGGCGTCTGCACACTGGAATAGCTGAGATTCTTGTTCCGTTGCCATTAAATGATCTGCCATGAGCTGAGGCACAGTAATGTGACTTCTTCTTCGGGCCGAAGGAGCTAAATAACAACCTCCCGCAGATGTTGTAACTCTAGGTCTGCCTGGAACATGTCTTCTAGACACAAAATTCTCGGATTTAAACTGATTCCATAGTCGGTGTACTACCTACGAGAGACATTGAGACGTCTAGCAGTATCAGCTTGTGACATCCCCATTTCCATCCATCTGATCGCCCATCACCTCAACGAATCGGGCAAACGACTTCTTCGAAATTACAATTTTTGCATTTTTCTCCGACTCCTACATAAGTATTCATTCCTACAAAATAAAAGTGGTAGGTATTGCTTTTGCATATATTTTTTTTAAACTTTGTTACTGTCGTGCATATGAACTGTGAATTTAAACGTTACTGATATTTTTGTAATGGTGAGCTTTGAAAAACACTCTATTCCTTAACTTTTGGAGGGTAGTGTAAAATGAAAATGTTTGCGTAACATGTTTCTGTCACAAATTGCATTTCTTCTGCTCCGGGGAAGCTTATTCATGCCACTACTGGTTTTAAACTGCTTGGAGGTTGCGTTAATAGCCTGAAGCGTATCTCTTGTAAAGATGTTAACTGAATTACCAATATCACGTTCAGTTTTGAGACTGCGGATTATCTAGGGGTGGTCAGTAATGAGATTTTGTAGCTTTCAGTCTGGCAATACCCAGAACCACAATAAATGGTAAGTGATCTGGTGTTAACTCAGGTTTTACATCAAATGCATTTAAAGTAGTGGTAAGCATAACGGCAGAGTATGAGAGTTCTGGCCTGCTTAGCCAATAAGTGCACTCATTTGGGACATGAATAGCGTCAGGATTATTTAAGTTATAGCTATGGAAGCGTCAGTCCATTTGGGTTGCTCCTCGACAGTACAGGTGCTTGTGCTTGACATTAATTTTGTCAGCGACAATTGCAGGAGTATCCAGGGAAAGTATTGAGTTAAGAATGGTATCATTTTAGTTAATTGAAGCAGAAGACATGAAAAATGAGCAATGCCCTCGCTGGGACCTCTCGAATACTTGCTGAGTGTGCTACCGTATCCCTACATTTTAAATGATATACTACTGAATGCTCTGTAAAACTTTTAAGTACATGTTTGGCTTCATCTATAGCCTCAGGCGAAAGTCCGCTTGATAATGCGCTTGCACACAATTTGTTAGTAACAAATTTGTCAGTAGATGTTTTGGCAGCGTTTGTTTTAGTGTATTCCTTAGGTTTCGAAAATTTTACACATCCCTAAAATTCATAGGATGATTTTGTTGACAGCTTGCACTAGGTTGGGAAATCGTTTTTATCTTTTTGAGACAGGTGAGATTCATGTTGGCCGCAGCAAACACATCTTGCTTCATCATTGCAAATGCTTTGCGCGTGGTAGCACTGCAGGGGCCCGGCCCCTCCTTTGCAGGATTCAACTTTGATTTTCACGAGTAGAATGTATCTGATAGAATTCCTTGGATTTCTCGTTTCTTGGCACAGTAACAAGAGCGAAGTTTGCTTATTTTACAATTTCTCAGTCTTGTAAATTATCCTGCTGATTTCTCTTGGAAACCTAATTCAATCAGTCCATTCTGTATAGCATCAGGAAGGACATAAGTAGGCAAGCTACGCATTACTAATTTTAACTGTTTGCGCTCTGGTTACTAGAAGCAGTTTATATGCATTCCTCCTTTAATTCACAGAACTTTCCTCATCTGGTGGTAAATCTTAGAACTGGACACTGGGATTTTAGTTCCATGTCTGCTCATTTCAGCCCAGTGTTTGTTAAAATTGTGTGCCTGTAGTAATTTTATAAAATCATACCAGTTACATCTGGAGTCTTTTACAGTAATTGGAGGAACACTTTAGACATTGATTAAGGAAAATAGTGTCTATTTAAAATTCATTGATGCAACCCCACAAAATTTGATTCTAACCCTTTATCGATCTCACAATTTTAAATTAAAAACCTTCAGTGTTTTTACCTTTTTTCACTGTGGAAGGCAAGTTTTCTTTTATTCTTTTGACATTTCGACGCTAAATTTAAACCAGTTTGCGGAACCCCTCTTTTGATGATAATTTAATCTTACTTGATGATGTAGGGATAAAGGTTAATTACCTAAGTGCCTCCTAAATGAACCCTTGCTTAGTCCCGATGGTTTGCTTTTCCACAGGCGTGGCTACATTAACATTTTCAGTAGTAGAAATAGCAGAATTGTTGATTAGTTTGAGAGATCAGTTCTGGTGAATCAGGAATTTTCTTCTTAGCAGAGGCAGGTTGTTGCTGTATCCTGAGATTCCATTAATTGATATGACCTTTAATGGTATCTCAACCTGTACTGTCGAGGTATAATTGATATAATCTTTAATGGCCAGAGTATGATCTTTTTCAACATGTCGGTGACGAGATTCCTTAGTCATACTTTGAAATCCATTTTCAAAGTTGGTCATGTTGGGGAGGGCACTGTACTTGTGCAGCAACATTTTCAGATGCTGGGATGTTACAGTTCTCGGCATCATTGTCAGCAGATTTCTTCGGTCTCCGAGAGAGCTTTTTATCTTCTTTCTTGATGTGAGTTTTGGGGTACAATTCGCATTTCTTTGATAAAGCCAAGAGATACAAAATACAGTGGATGCATGTTGGCTTCTCTACTTTAGGAAGAGCACATGTGTTTGCCAGGTGACCCTGACTTACAATTCAAGCAACTGGACCGGTTGTTGCAAAAGATCTAACCTTGGCCAATTCATTGACAATGAAAAGAAAATCATGGTATTTTTACCCACTCCGTAATGTCTAATTAAGACATACAGATCCAAAGCCATCTTGTGTAAGTTAATGGTTCTGCCTTTTTCCGTAGTGGGAGTTTAAAGTTCTGCTATTATGCTACGAATATTGTGTTGCCTGTACGATGTTTCCCAGCTCTCTGAAATTAAGTTGCTTTGGATGCTTGATTTTGGAGGTCTGACATGTAGGTAAACAACTGGCGAGGATTGTGGATGCTAGGTAAGGGAAGTGACCAGCTGTCACATGCGCATCAGCAGGTCATCTAACATGATGAGAAATTTTAGGTCTGCCCTAAAACGAACTTAATACAATGCATTTTTACAATTAAAATACTAATAAATGCAAAACAGTAGTTCAATGGCAAAATACAACAGTGCTTCAGAGGTGACAGAAGTAGGGCGTATTTTTATAAGATTTTAGGGTTGCCATCAGATCAAGTGGTGAAACCTCATCATCAACTTTGGAGTTCATAATCAGACATATCTTTTTTTTTTTGCAAGGAGTGAGATATAATGTTGCAAGATTTCATCACTTCCTTTTTCTTATATTCTGTGTTACTAGGTTTGGCAATTAATTATAGTTTTGCAATTTTCTTAGAGACCTTTTTTAAATGTATTTGTAATTGCGATAGCATTATAGTTTTTGTATTGAAATAAAATTATATAAAATTAAAGCATATATTTTCCCAATTTTTTGTTTTAAAATGTCTAACTTCTGTATTTGGCTACTTTTGTTTTGGAGGGGGATGGAGGCAAAATCTCATCAAATCAATCTGGAAATCTGATATAAATTGGCGACTGAAAAATTTATTAAGAAGGGTTAAATATTGCACTTTTTTAAATAAAATCAGGCAAAAAAAATATTGCCGCTATTTCAGACCAAATTACAAGGACGAGTTTCTTTGTATTAAAGAATCATGCTAGGGAACAACGCATATTTATATGTCATGGTGAAAAAGTGATCTGAAGCTAACGCTGAGATTAAAAAAAGAAGTCTTCAACATCCTTTCTTAAGCCGCCATTCTAAATAAATAAATCTTTCTAGAATTCGGAACAGCTTCTGAACGTTCACAGAATCAGAGTCAAGGCAACTTACCAGCGAATACGAGATAACACATCAAGTACCAAGTTAAGTTCAGAGACTTTCCGTAATCATATTATGCAAGAAAATAATAATAATAATAATAAAACACTGCTTTTTTAAATATGAATTAATTTTATTATGAATTAAAAATACTTTTTTGCTTTCTTTGCACAATAAAAAAAAACACAATAAATATCTAGAAAATTCCTGGGAATATGCAATTTGTAACAAAAAAATATCAAATGAAATTAATGAGTAAATTAAAAACATATTAATTATTAGAATCAAGTAATAGTAAACAAAATTAAATAATGCTATTGAGGTAGAATATATTTTGATCTAAAAATAAGTATTACCATAAACCACATATGTACCACATTTACTTTTACACTGATTTGTACACGACTGCCTCTAATGAAATCCTGCTTCATTCGTCTAAAGATATAAATGATACAACAAGTTCTTTCTTTTTTGTCCCATTTTTATATCTTTTTACTCATTTCAAGATTAAATATGATCGTATAAAATTCGGAACAGGCAAACTTTGGATGCCATGAGGTAGGTTCCATGCTTTTTTCAGCTGTCTTCTCACAACACACCTACAAAGATGCTTTAGTGTTCGAGGCTGGAGGATATTTTCACTTTCTGGTAGCATTTCACTATATAATTCAACTAACCTAAAAAATTGTTCTGCATTTGCTGGATAAGAACGTTGCAGGTTGCACATGTTATAACATGTGAAATATTTACATACTTCATTTTGTAATTCCTGTTCAGTTATGAAAGGATATGAGAGACTGTTCCACAACAGACGAAAACAATCCACAATCGATAGACGTTTTCTAATAGATTTGCAAGAAACTATTATGATTAAAAGCAAAAGGATTTCTGTAATAACTGCAGTCCTACTAGATGTTCTTGTTTCAAGTGGACTTTTCAGCAGATCATATAGAGGATTAGCACTGCAAAATTAAAAACAGGATTAATAGTTTTACAGTGAAAACAATGTTATTTAAAAAGAAAGTAGGAAAAAAAAAGCATCCAATATCCTATTAACAGAGCATTAACATTTCTGCTGTTACTTATTTTAAAAGCCACTGATATCTTACATATAAGCAATATGCTGCTAAGATGACATCTGTCTTAAATCAAGCCATGTAGAATTAAGTATCATTACAGTGAGAAATTCCATTGATATATATTTATGTAATATACTAAGCGTGCAGTCATGAATCTGTTCCATTTAACTTCTGGCTGTAGACATGGCTGGGTGGATAAGGCAGGAATAAGACGTTGACAAAACTAATTTCGGCAAATCACCATCTTTACTTGTATGCGTATCAAAGTTATTTCTTTGGCAGACAAATTATTTTTTAATCATACTGACTAGAAATAATTTTTATATACACAAATAAAAAGCTATAACATCATTTCAGAAAAATAAATAGCAGCATGGAAAAATAGCATGTTGCCAGCATGAAAGCATAAGCAAAAGAGAATGCAGCAGTTCAAAGGAAGAATGGGAGGAAGTGATAGTTTCAGTTCGAGTTAGAGAAATTTTTGATTTACAATTACTTGATTGGGCAGAAGGTATCTGCATTAAAACGTTACGTAATTTCGAATGATCTCGAATTTGGGAGAACAGATGAATTTAGGGGTAGAGCACCAAATTTAGAATGTTAATTTTGAGGTCGCCAATTATTTTTTAAAGCAGCTATCATATTTTGCTGTATCTTATATATATATATATATGAATTTCTATGAATAGATTAGTATACAACATTTACATAGCAACAGAATTAAATTAAAGCCTAATTATCATTATCAGTATTATTAATTTGTTACCTATATGTATAATATTAGCACACATATAATTTTAAGTGCAACACTATTATGCTTGTTATAAATATTTATCTAACATCAAGGTATACACAAAAACGAAATTGGACCATATATGAGTGCATAAAAACAGATTTGAATGTACAGATGAGCCATGATACAGATGATGCATTATACCTAATACTGGTTTTACTCCATAAATATGTTCCTGAAGAATACACGTAAAAAAAGACATTATATCTATGGGAGAAATAAAATTAGTTTTGGATTAAAAAAATAAATAAAACAAGCCACATGAAAATATTCACTTTAAATTTGTTATTTTATGTCGACAAAATGTACATGTAATAAATAACGTATACTGAAAATGCATTATAAAGTAAACTTGCATTTTAAATGAAATAAATGTTTTAGGTATACAATTGAATTTTATTTATTTTCATGTTTTGACAATAAACAGTGCAAAGTTTGTATATAACTGAAATATCACTGCTATCGCTATATTTTCTTCATTATCATTATATTCTCTAGGATTAGGCATCTCAAGAACAAATTCTAATATTTCATCTTTGCTATATGGCCTAAAAATTCATCAATATATTCAAATGATAGATCATCAGATCCTTCTCTGCCAACTGTAATGATGCTGGGAAATAATGGATGTATTAGACATGAAGTAATCTTTGCTTTTTCACAATATTTGAACATGCATTCAGAGTTGCTGGATTCAATTCAGTTAATGCTAATCTAACAAGACTGATACAATCCACAACTCAGAATTTCTTCCATATACATCAGTGACTGTTAGTGTTTCATCATTCAATTTATCCAAAACATATTGTAATATTTTTTTCACATAGTATGTTTTATATGTGGCATTTATGCCTTAATCTAGCAATTATAACAAAGAATATGAGGTAGCAAAAATAGAATTTATATGTTTGGATGTTCCAAAAATTGCACTGTCAAAAATCAGAGGAAGTTTAAATTCAAGATCTTTTACATTTACATATGCCTGACTTCTGGGTGAAACATTTGTTGAACCATTCTATAAAGATAGTTCCTTGTTTACTACCCAGTGAGCAGGCAGTTTATCAACACTTTTCACTGAATGTGGATTTAAGGCTTGATTTACCAGCAGTGCTTTTAACATAGAATCTCCTGAAGCATTGCAGCAAAATAATTATAAGAACTTATGATCCTTAGCTACCTTAACTCTTTCGAGACGGCTCGCCTATGTTTAAGACATTCCACTGGGACAAATAGGAGTCAAAAGCAATCTTTGCACAGGCTGGGTGTTTTGCTTCGTTAAACCTAATTTTAGGGAGGTGCATCTTTAAGTCCTAGCGTCATAATTTTTGGCTCCAGTTCAGATTATTACTTAAGCTATAAACCTAAGCTATCATGTATGTTAAAATTAGCATTTAATAATCTTTCTCCTTTACTTTGCATGAAAGTATAATAAAAAATTGCTTACTTTGAGAAATAATTTTTGGAAGTGCTATTCAAATTATTCCGAAGTTTTAATTGACAAAATAGATTAATAAACTTTAAAATTAAATTTAAAAAATATAAGAAAGATTATTTATAAGAAGAAGTAAAATCTTTCACGGGAAGTGGAAGGTAGGCACTCAGTGTGCTGAGCCTGGGCAAAATGTCCGTATCAGAATCACGTGAAATATTACTCTCTGGCTCTTTAGAAAATGTATTATCATTCTCGTCCATGTCACTAATTGGCTCATTTAGCATGCGAGCATATCCTTCCTTGCCATACTGAAGAGAAGGCTTTCGAAAATAAAAAGAGTATATGAAATATATCTGAAAGCAACGCATAGCTGAAGCAATGCATAGCCCCACATAGCAACCCTGAAAGACCATACAAAGTAGCAAGAAAAAGAACAAAAAATGGATTCGAATCCCTTCTCCTCAACAACAGCCGACACCAAAGCTAGGCAGTGATCAAACTAAAGGTAAGCAATGATCAAACTAAACTTTTATCCTAAAACTCTGTTCAAAAGTAATGGACACATTGCCATTTAGTGGTCTTTAAAAAATGGTTCAGCTTAAAATACGCTTATGCAATCAGATTCCTTCATTCAATGATGCATGGGTAGAATGCCAGCTGTGAGAGACATTTGACATAGACAGCTGTGAGGAATGCATCATTTGGAAAGGGTTAAAGCAGCAGTTTGGGTACTTAAATAACTAAGAGACTGCAGACTTGTACTGCTAAGACTGCAGCAAGATAAAAGTAATAGCTACTATTCAGTTAAACAACTCATGCTACATCTCTGAATTTTCAAGTGATTTTGAGTTTTTCAAACTCATTTAATCCCTTCTGCCTGGACTTCTGAGAGAACTCCAAAACATAACCTTTCCTAGTATCATTATAATAAAGGAAGTATTTTTGATTTCCTTGACAGTTTTGTTTCATGTATTATTCTTTGGTTTCAATTACAGTCAAATCCCACTATAACAAATCCCTGGATTATAAATGAATGAACCTTTTGGTCCCAATTTACTATATACTTAATGTTATTTTATACTGTTATAGCAAACCTCCAAAGGTATAAAAATGGCATATAACAAACTGTATGTAAATTAACTTCTACTAAAAAAAATTTTTTTTTTGTTGTTTCTCGTATTGTTTCAGAATTTTTGCAGGTTTAAATGGTTAGATGAAATGTTTCCCACCCCTTAAAATCATCCATATTTGATTCATTAATGAAGGCACTTTTACAATACTTTTCATCTTCACCTCCACTTTTCTCTCTGTTCTAAATAAAGCCTTTGAAAGACAGATACAAACAAATTCTAGCAGCAGCATACCTGAGGACTTTTATGGTATTAATTATCATTAAACCAAAGAACACATCTGATACTATTAAAATTCTTTGGCTGTTCTGCCAGACAAAGCTCTATTCAAGTCTGATTACTGAAATTTTTGCTTTCAAGAAAATAAGAAGTAGTGAATCATATGAGCTTGATGTTATGTAGTTGATTTGTTTTTTAGAGGAAGAAATAGTATGGATAATCAAATTCGCTGAAACAACCTTGCATTTGGCGTACATTTACTAAAAAACACTCAATCGATTTCGAGGGCAGCTACAGGTCCCTCCTCATCAGGAGAACAAAATATCTATTGTAGTGTGGATAGTTTCTTTGCAGCATAACAGCACTTAAAACACTGCCAAATCAAAAAAAAAAAAAAAAAAAAAAAAAAAAAACTGTTTTTAGGAGAAGAGATATGGATTTGTCTCTCCATCAAAACAGGGACGGAATCACATAATTTTACACATAGTATTAATACGTTCAATTCATTGCACTTTTATGTAAATAACTAACATAAGCTGGTGACATTATGCAAGTGTATATACCTAAATTTAGGAACAGCATCAAATTTTATTTTTAAATGAGTATTGAATATACCCAGCATGATATATTGGGTTGAGTGATACTGGCAATTTTTGTGAAGATCATAACAATATTCCATACAGAAACAATCACAACAAATAAAGCCCTTAAAACTATGATTTAATATAAAAATTTCAAACCTCTTTCTAAAATGAAAAGTCAAAATGCTTTTTAAACTTTTTCTATGCGTATACATAGTTTCTATGCAACAGCAGAAATAATATATTTCAAATATACACACTTTTTTTTTAAAAAAAAATTTTCTGTTGAGTTTTGGAAGTAAGACATTTCAACTGCAAAAGAAGTCAAAGCTTATCGACAACAATATTTTTTCCTAAAACCTTCCACAAAAATAAAGGATGTGTCAAACATGCAAGAGTATAGTATTTAATTAAATGCATTAAAAACATGATATTGACAAATTTGTAAAAACATTTTAAAAGATGACAAAGCAAAACTAGATGTTTAATTTTTATGCTATTTTTTTATATAAGTTTAATATATTACTATTATTTGAATGCAATCATAATAACATTATGGTATTTGTTAAAAAAATAATGAAAAAAATTGAGAGCAATGAATCGATATTTTTGCATATTATCAAAGTTGCCAAACATAGGGCCTCACAATAACAGGTTTCATACTTCATTAAGGGAAGAACTGCTTCATACATAAGAAAGAGGAAGAATCCAAAGGTTCATCAAGAATACATACTTTAAATAGAGGTTTACTGAGAAACTGCCAAACTGAGATACCTTTACAGGAAATTACAAAATTTGTTAAAAAAATTAATTTTATGCATAGGATCGTAAAACTAGAGCAGTTCTGGAAAATTTCATATATATTGGAAGATATATATAAGATATTATATAAGAAACAAATAATAACTATAATTACCATGGCAAGAAATACTTGTTGTAGACTGTTAATCGCTGCGCATTCTGTTCAAAACCATACTGCAATAAGATTCTCATATATTCTGAATTGCCATTTAGCAGAGCTGAAGTCACAGGACAAAAAGGAAAACTGTGTAAATCAAAATTAGCACTATTAGCTATTTCTAACACATATTTTAAAAACCTAGGAGAATTATATTTCGGACTTTTAACCATAAGTTTTTCAAATATGGCAGTCTTTACAAAATTGGTAACACACACTTTATTCCAAATACTCTTAAACAAGGAGGGTTCTTCATAGCACCGATCATATAAACAGTTAAGTACATCGAAGTACAAACTTACAATTTCTTCATTATCTGAAAAAATATTTAATAGCTCACAAACATGCAGCAATTTTTTAAGTAACATTGGAATAATCACCGATTCGCAAGTTGATAGCTTCTCCATTATATATGGTTTATAAGCCTGGAATGCATTTAATGCACAATATCGTTCTATTCCTTGTTGACTGAATGGAACACAGCACCAAGGTATCACATCCATAGCATTAGCTCTTCCTTCATAATCAATTAGATGAAGATAATGCATAAATGAAGCATTTGCCCATTGAGCTGACACATGTGATTCAGTTCGTAAAATTTTTAATCTTGCTGCTTCACTTCCTGTGCTTCTTAAAAGTCTTGGCATAGTACACACTTAAAAAATAAATTTTGTATGATCAAATATGTACGCATAAATCAATGAGAGCGAAACCAAAATAGGAATATGCCGCAGAGAACGCAAATCAACATATCCCAGAGCAAAATACCGGAGAGATCTATTTCTCCCTCCTCCTAGATCCTTCTCTCCTATTGGTTGCTACGCACGTGCGGTGGTTTTGTTTTTGTACTATTCTGAAGTCTTTTTGCTTGTAGGTTGAAAAAATCAAGCATTAAGGTGGCTGAAAGACATTCACTCTTAAATTAAATAAAAAATTATAATGAAATAATAAAAAATAAATCGTTTTGTGAATGACTATAGTTATGCTAATTTTATTACATATTATTATTATTATTATTATTATGCATTTATTATATTCTAATTTAAGATGTTTCCGATATTACTGTAACGTTTTCATATTTTATTATTATAGCATCCATTCAATTTTTCTCTTTGAAAAAGTGCTTCGAATTTTGGAGAAATTTTTAAACTCTAAGCTTATCACCTTGACAGCCGTGAGAAGAATCGATATGAGTCATAGTCTGACGTAACTCATAAACGTAACCTATCGACTTTTAAAACGTGAACTGGTGGGATTTAATTTGTTAAATTAAAGCACTTTTTGTCGTCATGTCTTTTTGTCTAATCATATACTGTTTTAGATTTTTTAATTATTTTACTTTATAGCAAGATATATGTGATATTATCTTCTGTATTCAGTTGGATTAAATTTGTTTATCTGCAGAAATTTTGGTACGTAAAATCGCTTGTGAAATAATTATTTAATTCCAGAGTATGACTAATTTTCGCATTTTTCTGAGATGTAAACTTACGTAAAAATGTATTTTATCGTAATTTGGTAACAAAAGCGTCTGGTTCTTTTCATAATTAGATAAATGGTAAATAACCATTTTTCGCTTAGCATTCTTACGTTCGCAGATTCTGCGTCAGGTGGTTTTAATAGAGACTGTAATGCCTTAAAATTTTTATTTTGTAATAATGATGAGATGGGTCACTCGTACCAAATTGCTATATCATGGTGAGTTGTGTGTATAGAAGTATTATTTATGCATCTATATAAACCTTGGTAGTGCATGATTTGTGTATTGATGCAAGAAATTTCTGTATAACACAAAATGTAAAATTATTGTAAGTTATACTGTGAGTAAAATGATTGTACTTCTGGTGAACAGTAAGTTTAGAGAGAATAATGAAATCGAAAATAGATCTGAAGTATTTATTTTGAAGAATGCTAGAATTAATGCTTGATGTGAATCAGTGGAGGAATCGTTAATTTTGAAATGTAAGAACTCTGAAATTTGCTCACATGATTTATATTAATAAAGTGAACAATTAAATTTTTATTTATAAAGTCTGAGATACAGTAGAAATATGTATAAAATATTAAATTAATTAAAAATAACTAATTCAGAATTTAAAAATGACTAACTCAACTTCAGAATTCATTTTTTAATTCAGTACCATTTAAACATGATTTGACATATTAGTCATTAGATGATACACCTCTTACAAAATATTTTGTCAGTGTAGTCTGCAAAATTATCTTCACTGCTCCTTCCAAAATATATACAACTTTAAAGGAAATCTATCAGTAATTCCATGTGATACATTTATAGAGACCCACCTTCTTGTGAAGCATACACTAAGTCGAGACTCTGAAAGACTAAAGCGAGTTCTTTGCTATGTTACTTTACTAACTAACTTTTACTAATTTTTTACTATGTCTAATTGCTATGTCTTATTAAGAAAACAGAGGACATAAGAAGGATGTAAAGATCTTTTTTATTAAGAACTCAAGTAGTTAACAGAAGGCACTTCTTGTGCTTCAAACCAGCCAGCATTTATAGCATAACTCAAAAGATAGAATTTCAAATTAAACTGAGTCATAAGTTAGCCAAGGGCCACCAGAAAGTATTAAGGTACAGGTCGTTTCAAACCTATACTGGCATGATACACACTATTGGAAAGAATAAATCAATGCCAAAGACAGATTGCTATCCTAGAATTTCATATAGCAGTGTGTCCTTCAGCAGGCAGAATATGCTCTGTCTAAACAAAGTTCTAAAGGGAGTCTAAAACGTCCCTTGGCTCTAGTGAAGAATTGGGTGCCCCTTTGATTAGTGACAAATTTTGTTCAGTTTTGGCGATGGAACCCCATTTCTGGTTACCATGATAGTTTTAACTTTGTTTTAGCTTCCTGACTTTTTTAAGGGGAAAATAGATCAATGTGTACGTGGACAAAGTTAAGGCAGTGCGCAATACCTAGTTTGTGCAATTCTGTGATGTTTTTTTAAGTGAAAATAGATCGATATATACATCGGCACAGTTTGTGCAATTCTTTGATTCTTATTTTGGTTCTGTGTAGCAGCCATCTTGAAATTTTTACCTTCCTGCCGTCGATCTCTTGGCATAAAAAAAAAAAAAAAAAAAAAGTAGCCAAGTGTAAACTTGTAAACTTTTACCCTTCCCTTTAGATACTATTTCTGTCTACTTTTTTTTAATAGGCATGAATTAAAATTAGCATTCTAACAGAAAAACAGAAAGACAAAATAACAGTAAAGCTAACATAAAGTAACTAGTTAGATAAAATAAATAATTGCTTTACACATTAAGAAATATACATCTATTATAAGGAGTTTATGTTAATGATTATCTTTTATATAAAAAAATTCCCTTTGCGTAAGATCACAAACCTTGTCGGAAGTTTTGTGATATGTCGAGATAAAAGTATTATCAGAGAATGCAGTCTATATTTTTGTTCATCAGTATGTTGAAATTTTATTTCTTAGTTGTGATATATGTAAAATTAAATTTTACCAAATATATAGTTAAAGTATTTCTTATTATCCCTTCAACTTGTGTTTGCAAATAATGAATTTAAACAAAATCATATTTTAATGAATAATATTCTAAAGGACTTCCCTGACTACATCGAATTATATGCAGGATTTTTTGTGTTTTTCAGAAACTACTAAAAATTTGCTTAGATTGTATGAGTAGATTGTACTTAGATTGTGTAAGTCATGAAGTAACTTCTGAGCTAAATCACTTAATTTTACTGTAGACATAATAAGTTCTCAAAGGTACAGATGTGTCAGATGCATTGCCTACCAAATTTAATGATTTCTTATATGGCATGGTAACTTAGGGGTAGATTTTGTTTCATATGACAATGCAACTAATCAGTTTAGGCATTTCTAATAGTGTTTTGTATTTTTAGGTTATTTTTCTTATTTCTACTGTTGTTGTTTATTATAATATAGTATAGACATTATTAAATTTGAAAATATGCACAATTTTTTTCACTATTGTTTTTTTAATACACAGGTATTTTTTTAATCAAAGTTTTCAAAATGGAATTAGCTGGACAAAGCCATCCATTTCTGTTTTATCAGATGTTACAAATGTTTCCCAATATTCCGCATGATATAATTCAGATGTATACAACTCAGGTATATGGTATTTACTTTTTCTTACTTGATATTTATTGTAATATTTTCTGTTCTAGTACATGCAGTAAAAAAAAAGAATTTTGTTGATATTTCTCAGTATGTCTTATTTATTAATGGTATCATTTTAGCATCATTTGGCAATTTTTACTGAAAAAAATAAGTGCAACTTATAATTGAAAAAAGTAATATGTCACCTATATATTTTATGTTTTAATTAGTTATTTAATGTGAAAATGAATTGATAAACTGACTTGCATGTGTCCCTCCTCTCATTATGGTGAAAATTTTGTGGTATAGATTCAAATTGTTCCCTGTAGCGAATTTTGCAACAAAATATTTGAGTCTTGCATAAATTTGACAATTTCTTCTTTACAGACGATTTTTACCAAGGGCATGTTTTAAATATGAGATTAAGATAAAAAGATTATAATTTGTCTATAATTAAAAAGCAAACAGAACCTTTCAAAAGTACTGACATTGCTTGTTAAAATAGGTTAGACTGCAGATTACGGGCCAGTCACCAAATGAAGCGAAATCGCACCAAATCTGGTAACCTCTTGGTGTCATGAAAATTGTTAGGATTTAATGTTACAGTTTATAGCATTTAAGTGGGCTTTTTGAATTTTCGTCAATTCACTGTGCTTCTAGTAAATTGTGAGCAAAATGGCTGACATCAAAAGAGTTGAACGTGTGGATTTTACTTATTTGATTCGGTTGCAAGATAAGGGCGAAAGATGTGCGATAGAATGGTGCATGAATTATGGTTTGATTGCGAATATGCAGGAATGTCCTAAGTGTAAAAATAGTATGAAATTACTTGAAGTTAAAGATGCGACAGATTTGTGTGAATGGAAGTGTGTGTCCATTATATGTGGTTAAGCACATGGTTGAAATGAGCCGTAGAGTCGGTGTTGAATGAGCATGCCATTTTGAATTTCATCTCCATTGTATTGTTACATTTTAGTGTGGATATAAACAAATGCGAGTTTCTGCTATTTATTATAAATAAAAATTTATTGTAAAAATATAAATTACGTTGTTAAAATTGTTTAACCACTTTTTTTTTTTACTATACTATTGCTCATGTTTCAGTAGATCGAAATTTTGAATTTTATCATTTTTTTTCTTCTGCATTTTTTTTATGAATCAATGCTTTCCGATCATTTATTGCATATTACAATTTCTTAAATTTCATGCTAAAACATTTTACTCCATTTTGCTACTGTCTTAAAAATGGTATATATTATGAAAAGTTTTTATTTTGTTGATGCCATAAAATACATAATTATACATTTTAAATACTTTATCTTCATTTTGCTTGCACTTCTGTTTTAGATATTTTTGCATGTTTACAGGATTCATTCAAATTCGCAACTATCTAATATGGCAATATGATGAGTTAGTGATATTCCAAAATGCGTGAAAATAACCGATTTGGCGACTTTTCGAAAATGCGCCAAACTGGCTCGTAATATGCAGTTTTACCTCAAAATTAAAGAATTGTTATGTGTGTAGTTGCTAGAATGTGGCACAACCTGAAAATTTGGTGACTTTACTGAAGTAGTTGCAATAATATTTCAAATCTCATTTCTTTAACATTTTATATCATAACCCCTCTTGTTTAAGTATTTTTTTAAAATAATATGTTACTTGAATAATTTCAAGTAACATAATTTAATGAATTCATTATATTATAGATCTGTTTAACAATTATTACTTCTTTGCCGAAAATTATTATTAAAAATAATATTTGATATTTCAATTTCTTTACAATAAGTATTATGTATACGTGTAAATTTTTAGACGTGTATAGTAGTGTAATGGATAGTTGAACCAAGAACGTTTTCACTAATGATGTGACTATTTGCTTTTTGTCATCATATCGCTTGCACAGTTTATGCAAACTTCATAAATTGCTTGCACAATTTATGCAATTATGCAAATTTCCTCATAAGTGTCTTGTGAAACAAGAATGTGTTTAATTGATTTTGCTTCATTTTCAAGTAGCAAACTCCAAATGGTAACAAAATTTCTGAATTTTAGGTAGTGATTTATTGTTATGCACTGTTGATTGAAATATATGGAAGTAAATGAAGGCCAGTCTTAATAATATTTTTGAAGTGATTTAATATTTAATCACAAAAGCTTTATATCAGTTTTTTTATCCATGCAGACACTCTCTGCTAATTTATCTAATGCATGTTGGTAAAGTACTTTAACTGCAAAATACTTTTTTCCAAACTCCTCAATCTCAGAGCTGTCTTCACTTGAGAATTGTATTTTTCAAACTCAGTTAAAGAATTAACAATTATTTGAATGTAAGCACTAGATCATTTTTAAACAGATTTTCATTATATGCACTATGCCGTCTAGTTATCAATGCCTCAGCACAGCCAGAAACCTTCTAACAGTTGCTTCATCCATTTTATGCAACCATTTTATGCAAAAAGTAAAATGCAATGAGTAATAAAAGAACTATAAAAAAAAAGGTTCCATTTCACATCCCTGCTTTGGGGGTGCCTTCTGATCATATGCTTAAACCTAGAAAGAAAATAATCCAGGGGAGACTTTGTGACAACAAATGGAACATTTATTAACTAACAATAAAGTAATGTAATTTAACAAAAGAAACAAGAGGGGGTAGTGGCCCACAGTTCCTTGCGACTTACAGTAAAGGCAGTATTGGGCTTTCTGGAGCAGCAGCAATATAGACACAATAGCTTGGCTATTTGTAGTAACAGCAAGCAGCTTAACCAAGCTGTCTGAAATTAGCTGCAGCGAGAAATACAAATGCTGTTCCAAAGGTACACTCTGCAAAAAAAAGGGGGGAACAGTTCTGTATCTCCCATTATACTGGGACGATTGATGAAATTCAAATTGCGTTTTTCATCTCTCGAAAGGGTAAATTAGGATATATATTAGATGGTGAAAATGCGCTTTAGCCCACTGCTTGGCGATGTTTTGAAAATCGCCAGTTCGGCGCGTTTCTGCGAAACGTCTTTGCAATTGCAACCTTCCCGACACGCTCCGCTAAAACCTATTGTAAACAAAACATAGAATTCTAAAGCATAAATTAGTATGGAAACTGTTGCCACAAAAAGATAGTAAAATAATATGCTAAACGAACATTATGATCATTAAAATATTTGTCAGTTAGGTTTAAATTAATTATTTACATTTTATGTTGTAATACTTACACATTTTATGCCGTTACGTAACCTTCCCGACATGCTCCGCGAAAACGTAACCAAAATGGCATCGAAGAAAGAAGGAATTTTTTTTAAAAGGGCATTAAAATTACAAACGATACCATGTACACACCGTTCTGTTTTAACTTCAAAAAAACATCTGCGAATTGCACAATGTAGGCAACGTGCACAAATGAACAAAATAAGCTAGAATACCGAAAATAAATTACAAGAAAATGCCATGTGCACAGCGTTCCTTTTAAACTTAAAAAAAACTTCAGCGAATTGCACAATGTAGGCAACGTACAAACAGTCAGCCATGTTGGCGGATATACGGAGTTACCCATGTTGGCGCATTTATTGCTCATTCAAAAACAATCGCCGCCAAGCAGTGGGCTAAAGCGCATTCCAACCTATTAGATTTATGTATTTTTAACATAGGTATTTTGACACAAAATCGGACTTTTTCTGAAATGACATGCCTCTTTTTTTCCATGTTTTGTTTCTACGACTCAAATTATGTCAAAGTGCAAAGTTTTGTAAAAATTGCACAAGTAGTTTTTAAAAAATTAGCTCTCAAAATTTCTGGTCCTCCATGTTAATTGAGTTTGGTATATATTTATTAATATCTCTCTTTTAATTGAACTTATTTGATTCTTATTTTATGATTTATTTTTAAATAATATTTATAAATTTTTCAAAAATAATTTTGAATTATACCCTATGAAATTTTTACCATCATTTTAAAGTAGATTTATTTCTAAGCATACATGCAAAAAATATTAGAAGTGTTTATTCAAAATTTCCTAAGATATACGTGTATTTACATATTGGCACGTTTTGAAATTTGGCATAATTGTTTTAAGCAATAATAACACCAAACGTGGTTTATGCACTCTGTTAAATTTATTTGAAAGTATGGACGGTGACTTTTTATCCGCTCATGTACAATGAAAAAAAGGAAAGGAAGATTGGTTGTTATAAATTAAGAAGTTCGCTAAGTAAATTATTCTTGGCGCAAACTGAAAAAAATGTGCCAAGATAAATTTTTGAATTTCTCTGTAAATTTCACACCAAATTTTACAAAACTTAATATTTAGGCATAGTTTGAGTTTGAAAATCGAAACATGGAAAAAAAAATGGCATGTCATTTCAGAAAACGTCCAATTTTGTGTCAAAATATCTATGCTAGAACAATGCTATATATAAATCTAATATATAGCCTAAGTTGCACTTTTGAGACGTACAGTGTACAACTCCTACGTGTGTTCCATTAGGCGATGATAATAAAGAAGTACCAATTTATTTTTTTATGGCTTAGAGAGCAAACAAAAAAGTGTTTTCTATAATAATGCTTTCTTCCTTCCTTTTTTTTTTCTCTGTGTGTGTGTGTGTTTCTTTGTTTTTGCTAGAGGAATTCACCAACAAATTAGATGAATGCTTTAGTTAGAAACAGAAATTACTTATAACATGCTAAAATAATAATCATGAATTAGAAAAGGTGCATGCCAAGATAAAATTTGAATAGATTGAAAAATTCAACCTGAGATTGATATTAGATTAACAACAACAAACAAAACAAAATAGAAAGTGAAAAAGACCTTTTTATATTTTGAAAGTGACAGTTCTGGTATTGCTGTTCTTTAAGAACCAAATATATTTTGCATGACCAGCGTTCAACGTGAGATTTATTCTGGCTTATTAGGAAAACTACACATTTCAAGGAGACAAGCGTAATACTCTTGAAATAGTTTTTTTTTTGTCAAGACATTGTTTCAATTCCAGGCTGAATTTTTCCCATTTTAAATCATGCTAATTTTTTCTTAATAAGTGATGATTAGCTGCTTAATTGTTTATATTTTTTTACCTTTTGCTAATTATACTTTATTCTTTAGTATGCAAATGATGCGGAATTGTGTGCCCAAATGCTAAGTTTGCAAAGTTCCAAATACACACCGGCTGAAGATGTAGATCTTCATACAGCTCTCATTTCACAACAGCTGACTGACTTGAAGCTTGATTCATATGTTGTTGTGCCAAGACAAGTTGAAAATGACAATGGTACCATGAACAGCAGCTCTAGCTTACCAAATATGCATTTTCCATCCATTTCTGACCACAGTAATGCAAATAATGAAATTTCTTTGGACCTTTTTCCTTTACAGCTACCTGATGTTAAATATGATGGCCTGTATGCTAGATGTTTTAATAGCGAAAGTATTGCTTCAGATGAGATTTCAAATGTTGTGTGTGAGGCTATGGTAGATGACTTTAAGGATAATTCAAATGGTAAACAAAATGCCAAAGATTATAGGAGTTGTCCTTCTTCATTAAAAGAGCATTTTCCTAATGAACTGTATATAAATGTCGAAGCTGACGATGAAAATCTTCATAGTTGGAGGCCTAATATGACATTAAATTCCTTAAGTTCAGATTTTTTCTTAACACAGCCTACTTTCAGTAATTATTCTGATTTAAATTTATATCCCTTTGCTAACAGCAGTGTTAACAGAGGTGAATGTAATTTGCCAAATAATAAGATATTACATATGGAAGATTCAAAAGGTAGCAAGCCATCGCATGTGGAAAATCGTTCCTCCGTTTGTGATGTATACAGAAATGTGGTTTTGGAAGAGGAAAGTAGGACTAAAAATATTCAAAGTAAGTATATTTTTATTTGAATTTTCTGTCTCTGGAATCAGTGAATTAAATTGTTTTGTTTGTAACATCAGATCTTATTACATAATAAGGCAAATAGTGTCAACCTTTTAAAATTGGGTTATAAGATACAAAAGTAAAGTTTTTTATTTTTGCACTTTTTTTCAAAAGTAATGATTTAATAATTGTTTTTATATTCTAATATAAATGCTTCTTTCATGTGAAGATATAATTTATTAGTACTAAGTAATGAATTTTATTGCATGAACCTGTTTTAAAATTGCTGGTTTTAGTAATATTATATTTTATCTTTAAAAATATTTTCTTTGTACTGTGATTTGTGTCATTATTATGTATTGAATGTATGCATTCCTATGGAGTATATGTTTTATAATAGGTAATTAAATTATGACATAGTGATTGCTTTCGTAATGTGCTATTTGTTTCCATTCCAACTTGGAGATTTTTAGAATCAAATTTTTAGAAGTTATCATCAGTTTTCGATCTTGTGCTCTTTTGTAGCTTTGAAGAAATTAATTTTCAAAGAAAGTTTTGTGTTCTAATTGTTATGTTGCTCGTTAATCCATCTTTTTATCAAAAAATTCTTGATGTTTCAAAATATGTCAAACTCTAATTGTATACAGGTCAAGTGAGGATTTCAAAGCAGCTGATGGGCCAAATTACAACAGGAAGTTTTTTATATCCTGTCTATTTTTCAAAACAAAATTTTTTTAGTTAAAATTTGAAGTTGTCTGCAAGCTGTGCCTGATAGTTACATATTGTAATTCAAACATATTTACTGCTAAATGTTATAAATTTTTAGATTGATATTTATTTCAAACAATTCTAATATGTTAAATGAACTACTATAACTTACTTTCATCTTAAATTAAAAATAAAAAAAATTACAAAAGCATTCCTAGTGGAACACATTTTGAGGATAAATAATAACAACCAATGCTCTTCTTTTCTGTATTAAATTTTTATTAGGCATATACAGGAAAAAAAATATATGTATTTGTATGTAAATAATTTCAAACTTCTTTATTTCTTACTATAACTTTCATTTACAACACTTCATGGCATTTTGTTTATGCTAAAGAGAAACTATCTTCATCATGAATAGAAGATGGTCATCAGACAGTCCAGTCCTTTTTAAATTTACTAATTTTCATATGCAGAAAAACAAGACTCTCTGCATATAAATGTGCTCTTTTGTTTTTTATTTATCACTGAAAATGTCATTTTCCGTATAAAAAAAAATTTCAAGGTTCTGGGGCTACTCATTTTTTAATTATGCAAGATATGTACGTATGTACACACATCATGAAAAATTCTCTTCTGAATCCATTTTAAGTCCTTTTTGTAAGCCATTTTGAGAAAAAGAGTCTTTTATTCTGTCCTTTTGTATAGATGTCATTCAAAAACACCATTAAATTATATTTGGTAGTGGTCAAAATGGATATTGTCATTGAAACATCATACTTAAAATTTTTTAATGAAATGAATGAAACTGGTCTTTTTTGGCAATATTCACTGCAAAATACACTGGTGTGCAAAAATTAAGGACAAAGTCGAAAAATTAGCATATCAGCTGAACGAAGAGGCAGAGCGGACAGAAAGACCAATCATCAGATTAAGTAAGGTGATGTACGGTAGCACATGCGCAGATATGCAGGTAGACGTAATGGGGGAGTGTCTGAGTAGTATAAAGCATGTTGTCGGTGCAAGATCAGTATTTCTGGCAAAGGGATTGCACGCCGTATAGCAGTTAAAATCACACCGAGTTGCTGCCTCAGCGAGAAATGGCGAATAATCAATCTGTTAGACGACATCTGGATGCTTTTACCCGAGGTCGAATCATTGGGAAGTTGGAGGAAGGCCGCAGTGTGACAAGTGTGGCTGCAGAGTTCGGAATTGCTCACAGCATCGTTTCACGACTTTGGAGACAATTTCAAACTACAGGAACAGCTATCCGGGGGTTTAGTAGTGGTCGTCCACGAGGAACCACACCCGCAGATGACCGGTATATTGCCTTACAGGCCAGAAGAAACAGGCGGCAGACAGCGGGAGAAATCGCTAGACACACGACACAGGCGACTGGACGACCGATATCGCGTTTTACCGTGGCCAGAAGACTGCACGGTGGTGGTCTGTTTGCACGACGCCCTGTACGGTGTGTACCTCTAACGCCTGCCCATCGGAGAAGGCGTTCTCTGTGGTGCCGGGAACACCGGAATTGGAGAGACAATGAATGGGGACGAGTACTCTTTACAGATGAGAGCAGATTTAGTCTGAGTTGCGATTCTAGACACATACACATCTGGACAGAGCGGGGAACACGCAATAACCCCTTCAACATCATCAAAAGGGACTGTTTTGGAGGTCGCGGAGTTCTCGTTCGAGCAGACATAATGCTTGGTAGCCGGACCGACCTTCATATCTCCCAAGGAGGTTCGTCACCTGGGACTGCTATTGTAACGAGGTTCTTCTTCCTTACATGCGTCTTTTCACAAGGGCTATGGGTCCTCAGTTCCTCTTCATGGACGACAACGCTCCACCTCATCGCACAGTTACTGTCGAAGAGCTGTTGGAGAGTGAAGATATTGAACACATGGATTGGTCGGCAAGGTCTCTGGATCTAAATCCCGTCAAGCATGTACGGAACTTACTAGGGAGACCCGTGGCAGCACGTAACTTATCGCCAGTAACGATTCCGAAACTGCGATTGGTGCTACAAGAGGAACGAGCAGCAGTGTCTCAACAGCTCATTAACAACCACATATCCAGCATGCACAAATGATGTGAAACCTGCCTAGCAGTCAGGGGAGATCATATCCCCTATTAAAGACCGGATGTTTCTTGCTGGACATCCATCACAGGGACGTTTCGGCCTTCAGTCGCATTGCGCTCCATGCTACTTTTTCAATAAAGCTTCTTTTTATCCCTCTGATTTCTCTTTTAGTAAGTGTTGTTTACATTACTCATGTCCTTACATATTGGGGATCTTACGGTATTAAATGTGTTGATTTGGAAAGCTTTTGTACAAAGTTATATTGAAAAAACCGTCTCGGCCTTAATTTTTGCACACCAGTGTACAGAAAGGCTCCAACTGGTGTCAAAGATTCCAAACCTAGACTAACAATTTTAGCAGCTGCAAATGCTGCAATTATGCACAACTGTAAACTTTTCGTAATCGGAAAAAATACACAGCTTGGACATTTAAAGGAGTAAAGGCTTTCCCATTATATATCATGCAAATAAAAGAGCATGTATGACACAAGCGTTAATGTATGATTGATTTGAAAATAAATTATTTCATACCTGAGGCTCAGCAAAATTTGAATTCGATTTGGTTTACCTGATGACGTAAAAATTGTCCTGAGTGTAGATAACTTTTTGGGTCATATTTCATGTAAAGTTTTAATGAAAGATAATGTATCCATATTATTCTTTCCTCCAAACTGTATGCCATTATTCAACCTATGAATATTGGAATAGTGTGCGCGCTGAAATGCAAGTAGCATTTTTAAAATCTGTGTCAAATTTCTTGAATAATGGCAAGACTATTCAAGAATTTTTGAAATATTTTAGCATAAAATCTGCTGTGTGGAGCATCACACTATCGTGAGTGGATGTGCCTCCAGATACTTTAATAAATGTTTTAGCATAATTTATGGCCAGCTACCCTATTTCATGATGTAGATGATAACCGTGAATTTGAAGGCTTTTGGATATTGCAAACCACAGGTGAAATTTTCCAACTAATGGATTTTGTAGAGAAATGTGGAGAAGTGAAGATAAAATAAGAGAAGTTTTTTATTGCAATGACAATGCTCCAATCATCAGTCAATTAACTAACGGCAAAATCTGTGTTATGGTTCTAGATCCAGAAAATACCATTACCGCTAGTGAAGAAAATGACAGAGGTTATTCAAACGAAAAAATTTCGACTGACAAGTTAGTCGGAATTCTTGACACAGCAAGTACAGGACTTGAACAGTGGCATTATGTAACTAGACAAGAAATTATGTCTGTCTATAGAACTAAACAGATGGATTATAATATTGGATGGACAACATGAATTATAATATTAGCTCAAGAAACAAAGCAACTTGGAACAATTTACATTCAAAGAAATGTTCAGTAAAATAAACAAATAAATATTAAGCTTTTTTTTTTGTAAATTTTGATAACCGTTATATCATAAATGCTTCATTATTTCATAAATCGTGATTCCATATCTCTAATTTTATAATTTCTACATGCCGTCTTTAGATTTAAACTGATGATCTAGTAACAGGAAAAATCCAGAATCGCCGAAGTTCAGACGAGTCCAGATCTCGGACTTTGTACTGTAGTAACTTATTTTTGATGGAGTACAAAGTGTGAAATCTGAGCATCCAATATGTGCAATAATTTAAAATCCAGACCTCTGGATCTCCATTAATTTTTTTTTTTATTTAAAGTTTTTTTTTTCCTTTTGTATGCTATAAGCATGCACATTTGATATTTTGATATACATATATTATTTAATCACAACATGACTATCAACACACCGTAATTGGAGAAATGACTCATGCAGCAATGTCTAAACTTTTTTTTTAAATATTAGTAATTGAATACCAAAGAGCATAGTAACCTTCTATTATGCTTGGCAATTATTGCAAACTTCAGCTAATTGTACTGTGAAGTGTTGAGCAGAAGAATTTTAGCAAAAAATTTCTTTCCATGTACAAAAAAAAATAGATTTTGTAAATGATACTCATAGGCCAAAGTGCTGGTGAAGTGAGAATAGCTGATTTGTTATTCAGATAAGCCCAGGACTGCTGCCAGATCTGACTAAGCCACAGTGGGTGGCAGAATTTAGGGAAGGCAATTTTTTTTTTTTAATTTAGAGAAGCACCAAGCAATAAAAAGGATGGCAAAATCTTCAGAATTTATGGAAGGCACTCTCATGAAAAATTTAGAGATGACAAAATTTTTAGTATTTAGGGAGATGCTTGATACAATGCTTTTGCAGACTGCATCTGGGCTCTGTCTGATGCTGGCACTAGATAAACCTTAAGTATATGTGAGAGTTTATTTATTCAAGACTTGGATAAGCCTCAAACATGTGTGAGAAATAGGCATAAATGTAATGAATAACTAAACTAATATAATTTAGACTGAACTTCGTCAGTATGGTGATAAAAGTGAGGTAAAATTTAATGGAACAGTGTATTTTTAACCCCCAGTCTCATTATACATTACCAATAATACATAGCAGACACTAACTATATGATGATAGCCATCGATTTGAAGCTTTTGAGATATTCGAAACAAAAATCAAAATTTTTCAATTAATATAATTTATGAAGAAATTTTTAGAAGTGCTGGTAAATGAAAGATGACATGATAGAAGTTTTTCGTTGTGATGAAAATGCTGTAATCATCAATCAACTAATGGACAGTGAAATCTGTAGTATGCTTCTAAATCAAGTAAATATAGCTACCAGTAATAAAGAAAGGGACAAAACGGCTGTTGAGAATGAAAAGTTTCAATTCACAGTTTAGTAGAAATTTTCGAGAGGTAAATTACAGGACTTCGCCAATGGAACTTTTGAAAGTGAACAAGAAATTATGTCTGTCTATGAAGGAACTTAAACAGCTTATATTGAAAGAAATGTTTAATAAAACAAACAAATAAATAAAGTGTTTTTTTTTTTTTTTTGTAAATTTTGATTCCCTCAAAATCAGAAATGCTTCATTATTTCATAAACAGCTGTTTCATATTTTTTATTTAATAATTTCTACATGTCATCTACTAGATTCATATTGATATAACATCTGAAAAAATTTTAAATCCGCAATTGCTTAACTCTCAACGAGTCTGGATCTGGAAACTTTGTACTGTATTTGAAGAGCATAAATTATTTACATTAAAATATTAGCATACCAAATGTGATATAAATTAAGGAGTGCTATATGTTAGTATACCATTAGTCATTGAATGACTTTAAATGGACATAAACAACCATGTTTTAGACTATAACTGATCCCTCAAGGAAGGCAATAAATTCTGTTTTCTGGTCCTGTAAAATCCATAAAAATTGCAAACTTTAAAATTAAATATCTCAGTCAGTTTTTATCATAGAGGAGTCAAACTATTTATGTTGTTCTTTTTTATAATAAGTAATTCCTGAATATGAGTATAGGGACCAGAAGAATGTATAAAATGTTAGATTTCATATTTTATGCAGAATTAGAGTTTTATAATTTTAAAATATTAAAACATGAATCTTTAAATGATTTGAAACATTTTTGTAACCAGAAGTCTGTGGCCAATGGTTCTGAAAATAAAGAGCGGGTTAGGACTTTGTGGACTCGCTGTGTAATCTTTTGTTTATGTAATCTTCATTGCTTATATGCAGGTAAGACAGGAAATTACTTATTAGATTAGTTGGGGGGGAAGATTATAATTGTAGAACTTGTTGTCGCCAAAGTAAGTTTGACTACAGCTTACCACCAAGAATGAAACCTTGAACACAGTTTTGAATACGAGTGAATTAGATGATTGGGTATTTTAATGGTTTTTCTCATGTGTAAGGTAAATGGTAGACATTTTTACTTATAAATTTATCCAAATGATAATAAGAATTATTCCAATCTGTTAGTTTTCTCTACCCTATATGGTTGTTTGTGAAATTTGACTAATGCTTATTTCAGGCATCATCATTATTGAACAAATTCTGTAACAGTTGTAAATGTGATTTGGCTTCCTTCAAGCCAATTTTCTTTTCTCATTCTTATAGTTGCTTTTCGATTTTTCATTATTGCACTTGCATAGCAATAATGAAAATTGAAGTTTTGAATGAATGAAGGAAAATGAAAGTTGAAAATTCCATGTTTTTTGTAGTTGTGCATAATATTGGTATGGTAAATGTTCTATGGTTTTGGAGAAAAGAGGTTACATTCATAGGATTGACATTGTGTAAAATTGCATAGGATTTACATTGTTTAGGACTCGCATAGCAGAACACCTGCACAGAATCAACACAGGCATACAGTGGACACTAATTATCATAATAGTTATAGTTGACACAATAAATGAAAAATTTTGATAATGATGTAATAATAATAAATAAGAAGATTAGGGCACATTTTTCACCTTCACACATTTGTCAGAAGCATTTGATTGACACTACATAGGGTTGAAAGCAGCATAGCATCAACATGGTGTAAGAAGAAAACCTGTATGAAGTGTACATTGTATAATGTAGCCAAAATTTATAATTAAAACAGCAGGTAATTAAGAGGGAAAGAAATTGATTAAATTGGTATTTTTTATGGTGCCTGTATAGGCACCATGGATATATAGTATAGGTTCACTGACATAGGACCAACATGGGCATGGAACAGAAACTAGTATGAAACCGAAACTGATTATTGAACTACCTAATAATATTGTTAATATTTAAATATTTAATAACAATATTTAAATAAAATGCACAAGTAAATTTATTAAAATTAGTTTAATTTTTTCAGTATGTAAATAGGAATTTGTTACAAATAATGCTGATTTTTTTTTTTTGGCAGGCTATTTAAATATTCAAAGAGCTCAGGTGAATATTTTAAGGTATGAAATAATGAAAACTAAATTAGATATTCAGAGATACAAGGAAGAAGTTGCAAGGATGACTCAAGAATTGAAGAAAAAGTTACCTCAAGATGTAATTTTTTTAACAACTTTCTTATGTCAGTTCTAATAGTACATTATACAAATGCCATAAAGTTACAAAATTCTTGTTTTTTTTCTCCCCCCCCCATTGTAAAGTCCCTTACGTTTTCAGCACTAATTAAAAAAAACATTTTCTTTCAAATTTTTCTCTGGGTAAGTCAATTTTCCTGCAGTAGTTTGTTTTTAATATGAAGGAAAGCAAAAGTTTTTCCTATCCATCTGTTTTTAATGTGAATGAAGAGAGATTATTTTTTTATGAATTGGGGTATCAATTAGCAGTGTGCTGATAATCTGCCAACAATCTGCCTGCATCATTTGATCATGAAATATATGATAAGTGTCAACAAATTGATTAATCTGATGTTATTAGTCCAAAGGGGCAATTAGCCCAGAAGGACTATTAATTTTTGGGTTTGCGCTTCAAAAGAGTTCTTTTCAAGAAACCAAACGCCATGATATTCCATAGGTGAAACATCGAGGGACTTTGCACTAATAAGTTGAAAATGTATATGTGGAATATTTGTATCTGTCTTTACTTTTTTTTTTCCAAGGAAAGCAATGATACTTTTCAAAGTCTGATTTGTTGTTTTGTCTTGATAGTTTGTCTTTAAAAGTTACTAGAATAAAGAAATGGAATTTCTTCTGTAAGTATTGCACATAAAACTTTCTCTTGAGTTGATTATAACATTTTTTTCTACTCTTTTTATTTTTAATTACCCATTGTAAGAGAATCTTGCTACAATCATAAACTTCACACTGAAATTTCTTTCCATTGATGGGAGGTCGAATCCCGCAAACGGGTTGGCTGCGTGGGCGTTTTCGTGGGTTTCCTCATGTGTAACATGTATATGAGCCAGTTTCCCTTAGAAAGTCCTCCAGGTAGGCATCCCTCCCTTTAGGCAGATAGCCCTCGTGTGCTTTGCCATAATTGAATAACCTAACCTTTCTATTGATGGAACCAGGTTTGTTCATAGATTTCTTTTTATTTTCAATAATAAATAGATCTTTCATTTTGTTGTAGTCATTTAGGTAAACACATGCTTCATCAAGAGTTGCAAAGCATTTCCATTTATTTCCTGGTAAGTTATGAGATGGGGGTTCTACAAATTGTTCTACATTGAACCACATACTTTTGCAAAATCTGGAGAACAGTATGGCTCTTAGCTTGTGGTATATTGTTTTATTTATAATTGCTACTGATGTATTTAAAGACTTTGCAGTTGATTTCTGCATAGGATTTTCTCTTGTTACTAGTGATTTCCCTTTAGAAACAGTATGTATCTTGTTTAGGTATTTATTAGGAGTCTTCTTTCCATGTAGAAGTAGTGTTTAACAGTTTTTCCCTTCTCATTAATAATGTTCTTATTTTACATTTAGAAAATACAATACCATGTATTTCACAGTGTTTTTGAATTCTGGAATAGAAGTATTTCTTTTCGAAAAGTGAAAAAATATATTCTTCAATCCACAGAAAATCCACATTTTGAAAGAATAATAAATTTCAAAGCAGCAGATGATATTTCTCATTTCAAATAATAAGCTGTTGCCAGAAATTTTTATTCCAAAACATTTAATTTAAAAAAAATTATTTGACGAAATTGTTCTAAAAATGTGTAAACACCCTTTGCAGTTAGATTTTGTACCAGCATCTATGTTTGGTGCTATGTGGTACCCCATTGACAGAAAAATACAATGTTTTTTTTTTAATTATGATAACAAACAATTTTAATCAATTTGTAGCTGTCATTTACTGAATAAAAATATAATTTGATTTTTAATTACACAGACTCAAGACATTGAGAAAATAAGTAAAGAAAATGCTAAATTACGTTTGGAATGTCAGTGCCTATGCATGGAAGTGGATTTTTATCTGAAAGGCAAAGGTTTGTTTCGTTTAAATTTTGTATGCTTTATGTTAAAATTTAAATTATTAAAAGTGTATTACATTAATTCCTTAAAACAACTTAATACTGGCAACAGTTTTATCATTCATTTACAGTAAGAACATGTATTTGTGTTATATACAGTATTTTATAGTTATTATTGCCTCTCTACCAATTTTTAGGAATTTTGTTATTTTTATGGAAATCTAATTTTATTTTTATGAACAAAATTCATTTAAAAAAATTTGTAATTTTTTGTAAAAGTGCTAAAAATTATGTGTAAGTTTGAAGATTTGTCATAAAATCTGTATTCTAAATATACTTAAGTTAGTGTTTGAATTCATTTTCCTTATTACATTAGAAACAAGTTATTTCCTTTTTGGATATGATTTCTTTTGTTTCGCATGGTTAAGTTTAGCAACATATCAACATTTTGGCATTCTGAATTGCAATTAATGATTTGCAAAGTTCAAGACAACTTTTTTAACAAAGATAATAATATTATGACTTCTGTAATAAATTATACAGGTGATCTGTTTGAATTATGTATTTTTAGGAAGATACTATGAAAATGGACCATCTTAATTTTCTTCTGTCATTTTAAAAAAATATCTTTTCATTTCGATGATTTTTCATTGCCTTGATTTTAAAATAAGCAAGATAACGAATGTAAAATAAGTTTTAAAATTACTTTTTAGCGAAAGTAAGAAGCATATTACCATTTTTTGGGGGGTGGTGAATATTCTTGTTTTTAGATAAGTGTTTTTTGCTGCATAATAAAAATTTCAAAATATGTCATTTTTCTCTAAAATATACTTCGACTTTTTAATTTTTTTTTTTTTTTTACAAATTTTCTGGTTTTTTCTCTGACAAACTTTGGAAGTATGTAATTACAATATTTTAAAATTAGTATTTTATGATATTTTATAGTTATCAATATTTTAATTGGCTTTACAAGCCATAGATAATTTTAACACAGAAGTTAATTAACTTATTATTTAATCTAGAATTGATACATTTTATATAGATTTTAAAAAATTGAATAATTGGTCTAAGTGTACTTTAAACATTTAAACTACTTTAAGCCATAATATTCAAAATACCCATAAAAGCCAGGTTGCTATAAAATAATAAAGGCTGGATTCAAAAGGTTAGGTGATTAAATTATATATACTGTAAAAGCTCAACTATCTAGAGAGTTTGGAGAATACTAAATTCCAGATATATTACAATTCCATGGAAATGGATGAAACAGGTGGAAAACAGAATTTGCATTAGAAAAGGTAAATCACTTGGGAAAATGATGCTCTAAAATTATAAAAACAATCACTTTATTTGTTACCAACTGGAATATCAAAAGCCTACACTTAAAATTATATAAGATCTTTTTTAAAAATATGCATTTCAGATGTAAAAGGTGATGTATTTTGTAGACTTTAAATATAAAACATCTGATCCGATATGAAATCTTGCTAAACATGAAAGTTGGCAGAGGTGTCACCAGTCATTCTGGCGAAAGTTTGAGCAGATTATTCTTTATTTAGTTAGATAATAACGACATAACAAATTATGGATATAGCATAAAAAAGCTTAAATTGCTTATAATTTTTCACATTATATTGCCATGGTTTATCCATTTTCTATCAATAAAAGTCATTATCATGCCTTTTATTGATGCCCAGATCCTGTAACTTTGAAAATAATCCACTTCATGCAGCTCCAAATATTAATAATTTTTTTAAATGTGAGGAAAAGCTAGAACTTATATCCCATTTTACAAAAATTAAACCAGCTTATCAGAAATTAACCTAATTCATATTAAACGAAAACAGAACTTATTATGACTGTGAGATGATGCTTATTCATTATTGTCACTAAATCACACTGTTTGGTGATAATGTATATGCATATTAATAGTATTATAAGCTATATTACAAATCTCTCATTTAATAAATTTTTTCAGGAAAAAAAATATCCAAAAATTCTAAAATGTTCTAGATAGTTGGGCTTTTACTATATTGTGAATAAAATTGAATTAATTAGGCATTTTTAATTTTTTTTTCCAGCTCCATTAGGGGATGTAAATGAAAATGTTTATGAAAAAAGTAGAGTAGTACCAGAATCAGAAATGTGTAAGTTTGACTTATTCATCTTTCATGTACTTTGAAACATTATTATATATAATTTGGAATATAGATATTCATATTTATAATATATATGCAATAATAAAGATTTTAATTCATTATGACTTTATTTATAAATTGAAATGTTTATATAAGAATAAACATAAAGTATATACAGATGTGGATAAAGTGCTTCAAGAAGAAATAATTTTTTATTGCAAAGGGCTAAATGATATCATTAAACCTTTTAAAGTTTCCATGTACAGCCTATTTATATTTGAGTTTTTGTACACTACTTTAAATATTTTTCACGGATAATTTCTATTCTTGTTATTTATTTACGTTTTGTTTTTAAATTGTCTGTATGAATTAAAATTTCTTTAGCAGATCACTTATAGTTTTTTGTTCCCTGAAAACTATTTTTGGTGTATTCTGGCTTTCCATGCTCTTGGTTTCAACATGTAAAATTAGCATTTGGTGAATTTCTGACCATACACAACACAAGAGCCAATTCATGCATGCATGTACCACACTGATACTTTTTTCCTGATAAAATTTATTGTTTGTGAGAAAATGCTTCTTTTCATTATTATTTATAAACTACCTACAAACTGTAAAGATAACCAAAGAAATATTTTTTTGCCAATTAACAAAGTTTAAAATACATTTCTAAACCCCATTTTAATTGGAAGGAATAGGTAGTCTAAGCACTGTTCATTTAACTACTGAAATGAAAAAAATTAAGGATAGCTGCATATATAGTTTTTTAATAGCTACATAATGGAGATCTTTGAGAAATTTTAATTTAAAGTAAGTAAAATTGGAGTAATTCCTGGTGTAATTTGTTGATGTTCATTTTAAGAGAAATTTTTTAGTGGAAAGTCAAACTTTGGGTAAATTATAGAAGAAATAAGAGCAGTTTCTCAATAAGAGAGGAAAATAAAAGCTCATGAAGGAGGGGAAAAGTGCTAGAGATTACAAAATAGATAAATTTTATTTAAATTATTGTTGGAGATATGCTCAGATGATTCTGAAAGTAGCAAAAGAAAAATAAGTATGAGTCTGAGGTATTGTTGATAATTACCATTAATGAGAAAATGCAGAAATAATTCTAAAATAATCAAAAAGAAAAACTGATCGAAGAAAAATTTAAGATATTTTCAAACATTATCTCATTGATAGCTGCTGTTTTAAAATATTACTTATTTTGATCTTGCAGTTTAATACAAAAATGTATGCAAAGAAATTTCAGTTATGTTGTCTACTATTAACAAAACAAAACAAAAAAATGCATGTCTGTAAAAGAATTATGCTTTGTAAATTAAGAACAAAGTTTTATTAATTAGCAGTTGAAAAAATTAGTACTATAATAAAACCAAATGATTTCATAACAAAGTGTTGAATATATGTCATCAAAAGCATCTTTTATTAATTATTATTATGTTGCAAATGCCCATAAACAAATGCCCACAGTTGGCTTGCAAAGTTTATTCAGAAAGTCCCATCACTAAGTTTTAATACTCAGAAACAAAGAAAATGGAAATTAATATTCATTAAAATAATTATATCCAGCAGTAATACACTTTAATATATAAATGTATAAATTATTGAAACAGGTGTCCTAGTTATATATAAAGACATATCCAAGTTTTTTCTTCATATTTTTAGTGCACCAGAAAGTTTATGCCGTTTAGTAGTGGATAGTTCCAGAAGCCGAAAATAGTCTAATGCTGCAAATCAGGAGTCTAGGGGGATGGTTCACTTCTTTGATTTGCTAAAGAACTGTTTCACATAAATAGCATTGTGGGGAATTGTGTAATCCTGTAAGAGAAAGCAGACACTTTTCTCTGAAACTGAAGTCTTAACATGATGTACTCTTTTTGCAGTCTATCTAAAACTGTTGCTGAGTATTCTTTATTGATATTCTAACCTAAAGGAACAACCTCAATTAATTCCTGCCAATCAAAAGAGTTATTAACATCACTTAATTGCTTTATGATCACTTTGTAACATCCGTTTGTGAAATGGAATTTGGGCTGTTGCAGAGAGGTTGGTGATTGCCATTCTGCACTTGTTTTTTATTTCAGCTCATACTGATGATATCAGCTTTTAATGCCTATCATAAATGAAGTAAAAAAAGAAGGATCACTATTTGCAACCTCAATTAAGATCCTTGCAAACTCCTTTTACATCATTTTTTTTTCAGCCATGATAAAATGCAATACAAATCTTGCAGATAATTTTCTTTTAATCAAATCTTCTTTTATAATTGCATTCATTGTATCCTTACAGGATTCCAGACATGGATTTTCTGTCCCATTTTTCTATTGTTCACTTACTTGTTGGTTGGTTAATATTCCAGTCATTTTTTTTTCTTTCTCTTTCATCACAAAATTGTGAAGGGGGTATTCACAACATAGTTATAGTTATCTATTTAGTTTTATTATTATTACTTATAGTTGTCTATTCTTGCACATTTGTGCAAGAATAAACAACTGTAGTGTCCTCATATATGTAAGTAATATTTCAGAGGATATGGTTTCATGCCATATCCTCTAACATCTGCAGCTAAAATTAATGAACAGAATGAAACCAAATTTTATATACAGACTATGGAAAACATAGGGAGATAAATTAAAATAAATAAGTAGTGTCAAAGGTTGTCAATGGGAGAGATTTTGGTGCTACCAGAAATGGTTACAATGGTTGGTAATGTTTCAGATATGGTTCACTAATAAACACAAATGGTTGAATAATTACAATGAATGCATGGAAAAGGAATTAAGCAAAATTTCATTAGCATTTCAAAAATAAAAATTTTACATATGCTATGAAATTTTCAGAAAATAACCTTGTATTAATCAAAATAAGGTTCTTTGGATAACATGCAACATTTTTGATGACTGACCTGCAAAATATTGTGTCTGGTGTATGATATTCCTACATCTGTGCACAGGTTGCCAATTTTGATGTTTGTAATAGCCTGTTTTATGTCTTCTTACAAAGAACTCAGTTTTGTGTTATGTATACTTCAGTATGCACAATGGATTTCAGGTAACCCCACAACTAAAAGTTTCATGGGGTTATTTGGGGAACAAGTGGCCATTCTATTAGAAAATATTGACTGATAACTCTTTCATTACCAAAATGCTGGAGTAAAAGGTTCTCTACTAAATGAAAAATATATGGTTGTGTTCCATCTGCATATTGTCATATTCAAGCATTTTTTTTTTTTTGCACAATTCAAAAATGATAAAAGTTAGCAGCATTTGCCGATATTTCCACCACTGACTGTGCTCGGTAACAGGGATCGTAGGCATGATATTCTCAAAAGAAGTATGGTCATATTATGAAATCTGCTATGACTCCATACTTCATGGTCACCACTAGTGCAGTGGCGTTTGATGGATCACTGTGGGATGTTCAAAATGTCCAAATTCGGTCGTTGTTAATGTTCATGGAATTATTCAGATAAAACTGAGCATCCATAATACAAACCCAATAATTGATGATTTCTATTAGGGCAAGAAACATTAGTAGAAAAGTCAGGCACTTATCATAATCTGTCATTCTTAGTTCTTGTACACGACTGATCTTACATGGATAGCAGTACAGCATTGTCCACAAGATTGTCCTGAGAGGAACATAAGGCCTATTAGTATGGTGAGCTATTGCATGAATGTTTAGACTGCTGCTAGTCCCTGTGTTGCCAGACACTGTAGTGACAACTTCTGATATATTTTTGGTTTGCTAGCTGCAACTCCTAGCAGTCCAGTTTCTTTGAACTTTTTAATCGTACTTCACAGTGCTACAGCAGACACTGAAACTTTACACATGTTATGAAGCCTTCTAAGTTCCCTAAGAGCTTCTGCAACACTGGACTTTCTAGAGCAATGGTCTTCAAACTCTCTTTCAGAGAAACCTTGAGTTCAGTGAGTCAGCTCTAGGATTCCATGACTCAAAGTAAAAATTCAAAAAGAAAATTATAGAACACTCACAATAGTTTAGTAGTGTTTATTAACTGAAACACTTAAAGATACATTTAGATATAGATTAGTTTTAAGACTTAACATATGGTCATAATATGTCCAAAATAATTTTCAATTTTGTTTTGGCATTTTGCATTGGTTTACTATAAAAGGCGTTTCGTTTTTTGAATTGTTGTCACCAAATATTAGAGCACTGCATTATATTTAATGAAATTAAAACAGAATCTGCATGAATATATGTATGTTTCTTGTACTATAAACAAACAACAGTACCTAGAGACATCAAATTTTGAATGATGTAATCCTCCACTCGAATATGGGCATCTGGAAGCCAATGTTTGGAAGTTGTTTTATTATCTATTTCATATTTTGTAAAACTTTAACAAATTTTTTTATTAAGAAACTCAGTTACTTCAAAGCAAGCAATGGCAACACTGTACAAAAAAAAAAAAAAAAAAATATCTTTGGCGCACCATACTGTGTATCGGAAATTCTAAGGATATGCTCTTTTTAAATTATTTTGTGATATTGCTGTTGAATTGAATTTTATGGTTTAAGTGCTAAGAATGTGATAGTTAATAAGTAAAGGTAATACACAAAATGGTAAAAAAAATGCTCCTTTGGGCATAATATAAAATCTGAAAGGTCTCAGATTTTAATTTTAATTTTTTTAAAGTATTTTTTTAGCTGAAATTAAAATTTTAGTTATGACTCAAAGATTATTTTTTTACTTACAGATTTTCTTATCTGTAAGAGGAATAAATTCCAATTATGTTTAAAGTATGACTGTTGAATTTTTGTAGAACTAAAAGTTCCAATTTACAATAAAAATCTTGATATCAAAGTAAAAAGCATAAACATGAAAGAGCATCTACTGTTACCAATATTTTTTTATATTTATTCAGTGATAAAAGCCAGCTAATATGAATAAATTAAGTTATAATTTTCACACAGAATAATGTACATTTTTTTTCTGTTATATTAATATATCAATCATGCACCAATATAAATTTCTTAAATCTTTTTTGTTTTTGTCTGTATAGGAAAGAAACCAAAAATACTAAAATTCATTAAATTTTTTACAGGTTAAAATTGAACTTTGTTACCTTTCTGTGGATCTAGACAAAATTATTTTAAAGAATGATGAAATATTTTAATGAATGCCTGTTGATTGTTTTGAATTCCTTCAACTAATTTCAAGAAAAATTGGTCTGATCTTTGCGGAAACTGTCATGAAGCTTTTATTTCTTATTCCATACTTAAAATTTTTTAAAAAATTTTTATTTTTAAAATTGTTAATTACTTTTTTGAACACTTAGATAAATGTCACTGTGCCAATAAGATATTTGATTAATATATTTCTGTGTATAACACTGTTTTGATTGCTAATGATGTGCTCATGATTTCTAAAAAAAAATTTGTATCTGGAAAGGAATTTACACAGACTTTTATCAACTTTATTAGAGAGTAATGCAGGATTGAGGTAAACAGCTTCAAATGCTAGCTGGGTTGCATTAATTTAATGATTAATATATTATCCATCATTTGCTGAGACATCTATGCATCTTTCAGAAAACTTTTAAATAATCTTTTTGAAGAGTGTTTTTTATATGGGGCAAATTATTCATTTCTTGGCTATTTGTTGACCTGTTTGTTGTGGAACTCTTGTCAACAAGAAGTGCAAGAGGCTTCAACTGGAAATATTGAGAAGAGAGATATCTGAACTCTAAGATAGATAACTAAGAATTTCTGATAGTTAAATCTTTGTCATGTCATTGTTTTAGTATATGTGTAGTTTAATTAGCTGATGAATCACATCAGGTCTTTTGATTAATGAATGTACATTGTTTGTTTAAAGACCATTTCAAACTAACTAGGATAACAATAATGTGGTTCACTTATTTAATAACAGTTCAAATTAAATCATGCTTTTTATATCTCAACTTATGCAGAGAAAAACCTACTTTGGATGTAGGCTTGGCTTTTCTGTGAAACATGGTTTCTGTTTTGTGCTCAGTCATCGTCTTTTTTGAGTAGCATTAGCAATCTAGAATCCTTTTTTTCCCAACTCTTGTGACAAACACCTCAAGAAAATATCTTTCATTTCTTATGAAGTGCAAATTGATACTATTTACCGATGATTTTCAACTCTGAGTTCATGAGCAACAGAAAAAATGAATGCGAGAAAACTTTCATATTCATTTCAAGTGATCTCTTACTGTTTAGTATGCACAATGAAGCCTCTCTGTTGTTTCTTTACCAATGATACAATGATTTTACTCCCTGTGCATCTTCAATTTATGATTTTTCACTTCCCTTAATCTTCAACTTTTAGGTTTGGCCTAAAGACTAAAATTTTCACTTTCAAATATGTTTAACCAGCCTTGGTAGTAACATTTATTAATAGCACCTGCATATCAGTGAAAAAAAATTGCATTGACTTTTGCAATATTTTCTTGTAGGAGAAGCTTGTAAAGCATGATATTAAGCATGTACAGCTTATAGGATATTCTTTACCTGTGAATAAAAAAATGTTTGTTAAATGGTATCAGGAAAAAAAAGGCAGTGCATCAATATTATAATAATTTTTAGAAATTTCAGTTGCAGAATCACTTTATTATTCTGCTTGAATTTTGGCAAACTGAAATCCTGCATTACTTTCAAGTCAATCTAATAGGTTATCTCAGATGCAGAATTTATCATGTGATTTAGAACGTAATCTAGTTATTAATTATTTTTAGAAGATATGGTATCTGATTGTATTTTTTATAAAAAGACTGGATATGTAAAATTCTTTTACAAAAGTAAACTCTACTTCCTATCCAGATACTTTATGCAAAGATTTAATTTATTTAGCATTCCAATACAGCACAAATTTTAAATAAAGTTCTTTTCTCCTTGCTGTGAAGGTTCTGATCATCTTTTAGAAAATACATATGGAAAAAGTGAAGAAAGTTGTAATGAAGAAGATGATGAATTGAACAAATGGGAATGTAAAGAATGTACATTTATGAATCATCCTGCAATTAACTCTTGTGAAATCTGTCATGTACCTCGAACATTTATAGAGAGCCTTATCTGTTCTTCTGACTCATTTTTTTGCCACTCCAACGAAATTAATTCAAGTGAAGAGAGAGTAATCGCTTCATCTGATACATGTTTCTGCCATCCAAAGGGAAATAATTTCCCCTTGTCTAGTTGATATATGTCTCATTAAAAAACCTCTGAAAACATTATAGTTAGTTGAATTTGAGAATGTGGATGTTTTAGTGAACTATTATTGAATCAAAAAGTTTTTTGAATTTTTATAGTAATCTTCCCTATAAATTTTATCACTGAAAATTGTAAAAAATTCATTTTCCAGTTATGTCATTAATCAGAAATTTTAAGCAGAATTCTTAAAATGTTAACTTTTAAGATGAAGTAATTCAACATTTATAATTCATATGTGAATTTTTTTAATAGTATCTTATTTCTGTTATGTAAATAAGTAATATATTTATATATTTATTAATTAGGCACATAATTATTTTGGGTGAGGGAGTAAAATTGAAACATTTATTTAAAAACTGTATTTGATACTGTCAGAAATTATTTCTTTTTACTTAATTATATGATATATCATAATAAATTTTACAGTTTTTTTTAATGTTTTTGTATAATTTAATGCAGTGTCCCAGTTTTCAGTATTATCTTTCAAAAGCTTGGAATGATTAAAAAGCTTTAGATCTTCTTAATCTGTTTTAGATCAGTATTTACCTTATATGATATAAATTGCTCTACTAGTTGAATGGTTTGCTTGATATTAGAAAATTAGAGCCTTTCATCTGAGATCAGGCTTAGTATCTTCAGAATGCCAAGGAATGCTTCAAAGAAAAAAGTATAAATTTTGATCATTGAATTTCTACTATAGCCCTCTCATTTTTTGTTCTTTTACATTTATAGCTTTGATTGTTTTATTCATTTCTGAAGTAATTTAAATGTCTATAAAAGTTAACATTTTGTGGGGAGGAAAGAAAAACAATAATGTGCCAGGGTTAAATCTGAAAAATAGGGATATGCAAGATTGTTGTCATGGCTAGCAGTGCCAGATGGTAGAAGGGTTAAATTGTTATGATATTATTCCACTAGTAACTTATGCAACATGGAGGACTTTGGAACTTATTAAATAAAGAAAATGCTTAGTTCCCCTCCTTTTTGGTTACTCCGTTGTATTTGAGGCTTGCAATGAATATTTTCTGCAAGTAAAAATTTCTCTTTTATGAAAGGAATTTCCTCATAATGAAAATAACAATACCTTTAAGCTGATGAAGCAATAAAAATAAGCACTATTTTATGTATAATTTCACAGCTCTCACCCACCTTTAATATAGCTTGATTTTAACTATTTTGGTAGTTTGTCATTTCATGAGTGGATCATATTAAAAAATGGTATTTCATGAGTGGATCGATCATATTAAAACATGGTAATGTGAACTGCGATCCATGATTTTCTGGCATAGGTATCATCTTAGTGAAAATTATGGATCACAGTTCACATTTTCTGTCACGTTTTGCACAGTAACCATGTGTTTTTATTTTACAGTGAGAAAGTATGAAACAAAGTGCACACACCTTTTATTAATATCTGTAATTCAGTTATTCTACATCATCAAAAACTATTCTTAGCTTAAAATTCTCAACAAACTGTATATTTTCTTCAGTGTTGTTTACAGAAGAGTGTCCATCTCTTGCACTGTCCTTCAGCTAAAGCTGATAGTTATGGAAAATATGAATAGTGAACTCTCAATTATCCGGGTGCAGATAATTTAGTTTGCAGATTATCCATGTGTGGCACACTCAACACTAAGCATGAGAGTATGTTAAAAAATTTTTTTTAAAAAGGTGCAAGTCTAAGCATGTTCTAAAAACTGCTGAACTTAATCTTATATTTCGGTGATTACGATGTTTCAGCGATTCATTCTGCATATGCATAGTAGAAGATATTGTTTCAGTTGATCCCTAGGACAAGAAAATAGTTTTAACATAAAAAAAAAAACTTGCATTAATTAAACATTTTAAACATAGCAAATCAACAATAAAGTTCACCAAAGAAATTAACAAGCAAACTCTTCATGTTTGTTCGATGAAACTCTGTTGGACTTCGTCGACCAAAGGAAATTCGAATGGAGTGATAAAACAGCACTTCGAAAAATACATAGTAAAATTCTACAAATATTTAAATGTTCTTTGAAAGGCAGTAAAATTGCTGATTTAAAAAAGAAATAAACACAGGCATTATGCATGAAATGGATAATCCGTCATTTTCAGTTATCCATGACCTGTTTCGCCAGCATTAGCTCGGATATCGACAGTATATTGTTCATATATATCCTTGATTGGGATTAGCATTCATTATTATATGCTTGTTTTGTTAATTTTTGTATTTTTAATGCGGTTTCCCAGTTTGTTGGGGAGAATTAAATGTGGGACTTTGTTTCTTCTTGAAAGTATTAACAAAGTCAAAATTACAATAGATGTAGCACATGTGGTCTCTTAACATAAAGGCATGCGAACTATTTTTTCTTACTTGAAGTATCATTGGTAATTAGTTGACATATTTTTCAAGAAATGGCTTGTGTAATTTAATAAAAGCATGTTTCTTTGAGCCCAATAGCAGCTAAATGGTAAAATTCCTGGACACTGCTAGTTCTGACCAGGCAAATGGGCTGCTCCATGGCGTTTTTGTGATTTCCTCCATGTGTAACGTGTATATGAGCTAATTTCCCTTAAAAAGTCATCCATGAAGGCATTCCTTCCCTTAGGCAGATACCCCTAGTGGAATTTGCCATAATCAATTAAGCCACCCCACCTAAAAACCACATTTCTTTTGAGCTGTTGATGAGGATTAAGTCATTATGAAGAAGGATGAGAAAAGAAAAAGGAGAAAAAAAAAATGATCTGCGAATATAAATAATATAAAAAATAAAGATAGAATTTAGTCAAAAAAAGCAACTTTTAATAGTTCCCCCCCTTTTTTTTAGAAACACTGAGGGCTCTGATTTTATGAAACATGTAAATAATGGCATATTATTTATTAGCAGGATATGTCTGTAATTTTTTACAGAAAACAAAGTCATTTTTTTTCTTTCTTTATTTAGATAGTTTTTTGGAACAGGAGGGGATTTTTCTCAGTTTTCAAGAGGAATTTAATCTAATAAATTTGGCAGCTAAAGAAGTGCATTAAGTTATATACAATACAGATGTACCAATTTTTTTTTTTCACAATCGCTGGACATTTTGTTCTTTCTCTAGCAGCAAACTTCCCAAGAGGATTTTCAGCTTCCCACTATTTTAAATGTTCCCATGCCACATTTATACTGTAAATTCACAAACATGTTCATGAAACTTGCTCAAGATGAGAAACCCAGCCCAGCACTTCATGGTCGTATGACTCTTTCCTTATTTACAGTAATAACCTATGTTATCATCTCATCACAGAGGGAATTAGAGGATTTGGAGCTATTGTTGTCATCGTTTGGGGTGGAAGAAATGACCTTGACGTGCCTGTTAGAATATTTCGAAAAGAAGGGAAATTATGTGGTATATATTTTCTACTGTAAAATTTAATTTTTTTTTATATTTGTATGCAAATTTTTAATTTTTTATATGTATATACTTTGGATTTTACTCTTTCGTGTGTAAATACCCTCTGTTGTGATTATAAAAGGTGAAAATATCACTATGAAGAGAAATCTTTCTTCCAACTTAACAGATTTTTTACTAAGTGTTTCGTTTTTAAAATGTCAGACATGTATCCCTTGATGACACATGAAGTATATTTTGAGATCTAAAATATCTTTTTTCAGCAGTGCTTATTTTGCAACAATCCTGGCCGTACACTATTTTTTTAGAAATAAAATGCAGCTTTAATTTGATCACACATGATTTCGAAATTAAAAATTTAGATGCATTCTGTTTTTGTCTCCGGTGAATATATTTCATGCTTCACAAGCAGTTATTTTTCGTAGTGTTTTTTGTTTAGTCTCCTGTCAGTTCTTGATATATGTATAAAATTGTTTTTGGACATTAAAATTTCTTCTAGAACTTAATATTTAGCCAGTAGCCTTTTTTTAGAATCACTGGCTAAATGTTAAAGTAAATAATTAAAATGCAACTAACCATTTCAGTTACTTACATTATTTATTCCATGTAATTAACTGAAAAGCTTGTGTTAACCTCTCAGTTTCATTTTTTCACGTCACCCCCCCAACCTGTTCATACATATATGACCTATCTTAATACTGCCCTAAAATCCAGTTTCATCAGTTGTTAATTCCTCTTTTAAAATTTTCTCTTAATTACCACAATTTATTTCTTGTTCCATTTTTCATTCCTTATTTTAGTATTTATATTGTGTAAAAGGATAATTTTTTTTTTTAGATAAAATGATGAGATCGTAATGTGCATTATTCCATATTAATTGCCTTTACAGTGATGTAGCCAATTATTGTACTATGCATAGCAGCTATTTTATTTATTGTATGGAAGAAAGTCACAAAATAATGTTAATTTCATGTATTCAGTGCTCATGCAGCTAACCCTTACACCAGAAATTAAATTTTCAAATAAATCTGAATAGCTAGGAAAAGTCAAATTTGCAATGCTTATTTTAATTTTACAGTTAAAATTTAATTGGTTAAATACGAGATATTTAAGTTTAAAATTATGTAATATGTATTTTGCAGAAGTGTTATATCATTATATTAGTGCAGTTCAGAAATTATACTTTCAGGATGCTAATATGGAATATTTAAATTGTTTTAATTTGTTAGAAATGTTGGTTTTAATAGTTATATTGGAAGTTGATATTCTTTGTATAATTTTCCCTTTTCTTATTTAATTTTAAACTTAATTATTAAACTGTGTAAATTTCAATTAATTATTTTTGATAGAAATAAATTCATTGCACATAGTTAGTATTTGATGTTGTTATTTCTATTAAGATGCATGCACACCTTTTTAACTTTATGTGAATATTTATTAGACAGAAAAAGCAAGATATATACTTCAGTATATACAGTAATTAATAATAGGTCTAATTTTGTGATAGCAATTCACTGTCCAAGAATGATCATTGTGAAATAAATTATGATTGCCCTTTTTTGGAAAATAATATGTTATCCATAATTATAAATCAAATTTATCAATTTAAACTTTTTGAAAAGGAGTATGAAACAGCTATAATTACTTCCTTTGTTCTTTTTGTATATAAAATTTTAAAAAAATTAATAAGTTTATTTAATGAATTTGAGCTATCCATGGCTATTAAAATTGTTGTGTTTGAAGGAGTGTTCAATAGACCTTCTGGAGCTCGATAAAATTTTAAGGGGGGATCAATAATGATCAAAGCATTGATAGTGGAATATGCTTGGACAGTTTATTGGCATAATGAAGATTCCATTGATTACAGAAAAAAGCAAACTACACTCACTTCCAAAAGTTAAGCAACGAGAGGAAAATGCTAATTTCCAGAAGCCAATCAGAATTGAAGACGATGCAATTCGCTGCAGAGGTAGATGGAAGTATGCAAATATGTTAGGTAACAACTAATTGTGCTTTCATGTCAAAAAATATGCAAAAAAGGCAGTCTTACAAGAAGCCAGCTTTATGAAGGGTTACAAAAGTTGGTTGTAAGGGCTGTTAGAAGGTGAATAGAAATATTTAAATACCACAATAATTTAATTAAAACAATGATAACTATTGTGATAAAATTTATTTTACTATTTGAATGCTGTGGCAACTTCACCCCATTGGCTAGTATAGTTACGCAAGCAACCAATGAACTATCGACAACAGACAGACACTTAAGCCACATATAATAAAGATTCAGAGTACAGAAATACATCACAAAGTAAAGCAGCTTAAATTTTTATACATAAGCGTACCAATAAAATGCAATACATATTTGAATTCTTAAGTTTTCTATTTCTTTTATTTTATGGAAATAATTTTTAAATGCAGTCATCATTACTAATATTACATTTTATCCTGTTTTAAATTTTTGTTGCAAATATTGGGTTTTTTTCTTGTTTTTGTTTTATATATGACATTAAGTAATGTATACTAGAATCCAAATATTTTAATTAAAAGTGTATTTTTTAGGAATTGTAAATATAATTCCTAAAAAAAAATACACTTAAACGATTAAAAAAATTTTATTTTTAACAATGGTTGAATGGCATTTTTCTTACTTCACATATTTTTTAAATTGATTATATTTGAAAAGATAGATAAGAGTCAGAATTTTCAATTTTTTTTTATTTGCATGCTTAAAGATAATATACATGTGTTCCCTGAAATAATGGAAGTAACAGTACAAGGAACATGGTGCACATAAAAATAAATACATATGATTATCAATGGTCAGTACATTAATTATACATAATTTCAGTGCAGAAAGTAATGTAGAGGTGAAATAACAGATATAAGTACATTTAAAGTACTTATATAGGAATATGAAGAAATAATATTGAAGTACTTATATATGAATAGTACTGAGATTCAAAATTTTGTTATACTAAATATAATTGATTGGAATATTATTAGTATGCAGTGCATAACTGAATTACTTTTATACATATATACAGGTTTTCAAATTACACTTGCACATAAATACTACAATTCCTTTACTTTATTAGATTTCTCTTTCCAATCATACATCTTTGTTTCTTTCTTTGCTCATAGAAGAAAACTAATATGACTGAAATTCTGCATTAATCATTTTGGTGAAAATTTTTTCCAAACAGGATTATGAATCAAATTATAAGTTATAGGTAAATGTGAAATATATCATTTTCAAAAAAACTGTTACTCAGTTCAAATCTTTTTACAAAAATTATCATTTATGGAATATAGATAATATATTCAGAATATTTGTATATAAAATATATACTATAATGTATTCTACTGTATTTACTTTGTACAAGGAAGTAAAAAGTTTAGATGTAATTATAGTATAAATGTATTACACAATAATTCAGTAACGATATTTTTGCAATTAACTTTATAATTTAAATTCTTAGCCACATTATTGTTTGATATTTTTTCTTTTAAATATTCTTCTATAAAAATTTAAAGAATTCTTTCAGCTCTAGAAAGTAAGAAAAAAAGAAACTATTCTGATAGTTATGTCAGACAAGATTGCTTTTTTAAGGTAGACTCCCCCCCTTTTTTTTGTGTGTTTTGTTTTATTACTTTGTGTGTGTTTTATTTATTTGTTATATTAACTTGCAAATCAATAATTATGTAATGTAAAGAGATCTAATTCAATGTGAAAACATTCACAACAATAAGTAAGAGAGAATTCTATTATATCACACATGTAAAAAAAACCCTCTATTATGTCATGGATATAATATGTCCATGGGCATTGGCTTTAAATCGATGACTATGTTAATATGCTGATGTGAATCAAAATTTCATAAAGATAAATGATTTGCTGAACTATTAATAACAGTAGGACATTTAAATATTTTGTTTATAACTTTCTTTTTTATAATTAATTCTTAAATGCTTTAAAATTTCACCCGTTTTGTTTTAATAAAGTGTATCTTGGATTATAGCCTAGCTTAGCAAATCCTCCATGAAAGCATCCTTTCTCTTAGGTAGATATTCCTTATGAATAAATGCCCATAAGTAGCCAGATAGTAAAGTATCTGAACACTGGTAATTCGGTCCAGAGTTCAAATCCTGGCAAACAGGCTGGCTGCCTGGGCATTTTCATGGTTTTTCCCATGTGTAACATGCATATGGAACCAGTTCCCCTTAGAAAGTCCTCCACGAAGGTATCCCTCCTCTTAGGAAAACGGTTTAGGGCTTTGCCATTACTAAACCATTCCATTCATCCTAATGAATAAATAATCTAATCTGAATCTAATTGGAAGTGTATGTGATTTTCAAAAATTCTTCTAAGATCAATATAAATATTTTTGTTACTACTTATTTTATGCCTTGGTATAATACCACACAAATGGACGGCCTCATCAATTATCACAAATGGCTCAAAAATATGCCTGTTATTGGCCTGAAACCTTGATAGGTGACAGAATGATTCCTTATCCAGTTCAATCTCAGTTTTCATCTTAGTCTTGCATACTTATATTACAATCAATCTTTTGACAGACCTTTCCTGTCAACAAATTTTAAATGCTCACATTCTTCAAAACTATCCTTATCAACATGGCCCAGCTAGAATTGAACATGAGTCTATCATCATTGCAACTGGTCCACTGCAAACTATCCTTCTCTGCAGAGTGGCTTCAATACCAGAACATGCCAAGCCAGAATTCTCTCTAATACTACTTTGTCCAATGATATAAAAATATTGATTCTATCTTCTGAAAATGATACGGCAACTCTAATGCTTATACACATGTTGATTAAAGTCCTTATGTGGCCTTTATTTTTGCAACCGTTGGCCGTAGACATATACTTTCAGTTACAAAAATATTTTACATGATGCAAAGCTTCACGTTTTCATATTTTTTTTAATTAATTTTATATAGAATACAAAATCGTAACTTTTTACATGTTCTTCCAGCCATACTTATCATAGAAATTTTGTACTCGTTATAGAAAATAAAGTAGTTTGATTCCTGCATGACACAAATTGACAAAGATATTTACAAAATTTTGTGTATTTTGAATTTGCACTGAGGGATCAATTAATAGGTAAATTATGATAATTTGAATTTGATTTTTTTCCAGTAAATGCCATTTAATGATTTATTAAACAACTTTTTTATGATTTACTAGTGTTTATATTTATAATTTTGTTGCATTTAGTATACCAAAAGAATTTTCACACAAGTAATTTAGTAGTTTTCAAAGTCTAAAAATATGTTATTAATGTTCTCATGAAGTTTTATTACTTTAGAATCATAATTGGGTAATTGTAAAAAATTCATTAAAGTACAAATATTTTTCATTTTTTAATTAATGCAAGTTGCAGAGGAGTCAGACTTTTCGTGTTTTACTTACATTTAAAAAGTTATATTTCATAATTTTTATAAAACTGATGTCTTTAACTTAAAAAATGTGAAAACATGACAAACAATTACAAAAATAAAGGCTGGGTAAAGACTTCTTATAGTGTATATTTTCTATGCAATTTTGCCAAATCCAAAATCCTATATATATGTATACTAAAAGTATGTTACACAAGAAGGTAAGTCAGCTAAACATTTCCGTCTGTTCTGAACATTCACACACACACATATATGTATATATAATCTTAAAAATTACAAAAATCAAAATGCTAATTTTTTAAACTTGAGACTTAAGAGAGACTACTTAAGAGTTAATTACAACGTCAAAAAGAAAAATGTACAGAATTATACAATTTACAGATCAGTTAAACACAATCAAGATTTACAAATGATAAAAATTATGAATTTGTAGGTCACATGAATGAAGATTTTACGATATTAGGAGAAAACTTGTTGGCCTTTAATCCCACTTTTAGGATTATGGCAGCTATTTAAGGAAAAAAAAAAATCAATGCAAAATGATCAAGGATGTTTGCATCATGCCACTTACACAACATTAGAAGTCTTTTTACCATTGAATAGTACAGATAAGGACAGAATTATCAAAGTTAAGTTGAAATGTGATTGCCAATCACTTGAGAAGAAACGTGAGTAGGGTACTTTTTATCACAGTGGGATAAATGTCAAAATGAGCAAAACAGTGTGATAGTAAAGCTATGCACTACTGAGGGAATAATTACACAGATGAGACTTCAAAATCAATTTGTAACAACAAATTAAATTAGAACTACCTCTTAAAAATTAGATAAAAATGTGTTTAAATAACCAGTAAGTAGATGTCATTTGCATTACAAAGAATAGCATGCCTTATGATTAGCAACAAGTGTACCTCTAACTGCCCGACCTGTCAAGTGATTTAATTTGTACACAATTAATTTGCCTCTGTGTTTGGTGTATGAAGAGACTGGATGTATCCCTTTCCTGGATGTATACACAGATGGAGAGACTAGAGGGAATTTTTACAGAATGATACATGAAAAATCAACATGCTTCCACCGGGATTTGAACCATTGGTTTTCCAATTGCTAACTGAATATACTAACTGTTTACACCATGATAGTATGCATAAAGAAACACAATAATTTCCTACATTCTTCCGTGCTTAAAGAGTGACTTGCATTAAGCAAGAGATTTAATCAATGAAATTCAAATAGTTAGAACTTATTGTGTACCATATTTTTAGTTGGTTATTAAGATCTTTCACACCAAGAACCATAGAAAATAAACTGCCCTAACTAGGATTTGAGCCACAGATGCTTTCATTATTAAATGCATGTGCTAACTACTTATGCAATGAGAGCATGCATGGAAAGATGCGTTAATTCCTTACATATATGTAAGTGTAGTTTACATGTAATGTGTAAGTCAAATGTGTTTCACTCAAAAAATCCTCATTAAGACATACAGGAGAATCCTTGGGTAGGCAACCACGAGAAAGCTTATCATAATTAGCTAACTATTATACCATTTACATATAACATTTTTATCTAAAATTGTATCTAATTCTTACACTGATTTCACTAATTCTTGCTTAGAAAAAATTATGAAAATTGAATATTTGTTATTTGGTTTGCCAAAATATACAAATTAAAATAAAAATAACAGCTGCACTCATATTTTTTTCAAATATTCCGAATGAATTTAAAAATTGTAAATGTTTATACTTAAGCAACTATATATAAATACTAAAACATGGAATGTGATTACTACGCATTACATAAATATTTAGATTACAGATATATACACATGTATGATAATTATATAAATTTTTAAACATTCAAATTGCTGAAACATTTTAATAATAATTTGTTTGGTTATTATTGTCATATATTAAAACCCAGTTTTCGTGTCAGTTATAAGTTAATATTAATTACAGGCGTCAGCTATAAGAAAAACATTAATTACAGACCTACACACACACAAAAGAAAATGAGACAGACATGTTTCCATCAACAAAATTTGACAAATTCTTAAACTGAAATATTTTAAAATCAATATGGAATGTATTATAAAAATATAATATGAAAGACAAAATACAAAATATTTATTTAAATGAAAGAATCTAATAATTTACATTACATAAACTTAAAATCTTTCACCAATTTTCTCCTTCTTTGGATAAAAATTACAAGTCAAACATAACAGTACTAGTGTTTCAAATGTCAACATTGTTAATCTTTGGTTACATTAATTTACAATATACAAACATTTTAAGGATGAAGATAATATTGTATGAAAATAGTATATGACTAGCGGGCAAACCCGCCAGCTGAGCGGGCTGTGCCCGCTTGTTCCTTGGGATTCGAAAGTTGGACAGAACTACCAGTGTTTGATTTTCTAGGTAGCAAGCATGCCAGTTGAGCGGGCTGCGCCCGCTTTATTAGCGTATACATCCACAAGATACTGCATACGCATTCCCCATCCGGAAAATGTCGAAAACACCCACGCCGTTGACCAGCTTAGCGGGCTGCGCCCGCTTGTTCGCTAGGACGCCCGCTTGTTCCCCGGGATTCGAAACTTGGATAGAAATACCAGTCTTTAAGTTTTCTATGTTGCAAACCCGCGCGTTAGCGGGCTGCGCCCGCTTGTTCACCGGGACGCCCGCTTGTTTCCCTTATGCATCCAATATACTTCACATGCAGGAAATCACGTGAACACCCACGCGTTCGCCGGGATTCGAAATTTCGACCTAACTACCAGTATTCAGCGATTTTCCTGCTGGCAAGCATGCCAGTTGAGCGGTCTGCGCCCGCTTTATTAGCGTATGCATCCGCATTCTCGCATGCATCCACAAGATACTGCATACACATTTCCCATTTGGAAAATGTCGAAAAAACCCACGCCGTGTAAGAAACCGCCAGCTGAGAGGGCTGCGCCCGTTTTATTCACGTATGCATCCAGAAGGCAATGCATACACGTTACACACGCCGAAAATTACGAAAACACCCACGCGTTCCCCCTGATTCGAAAGTTGAACCGAACTACCAGTGTTAACGGATTTAGCCGCTCATTCGCTAATTGTCCTTGTACGAAGTGTAAATGCGTACGTGTGCACAAATGCATACAATGAGTGAAAACTGTATTTGCATTTGAAAATAAAAAAAATTAAACTGAACTAAAAAATCTGATATGTACAACGCATGACTTCCTTATAAGGAATACTATATTCCACGGAATTTTCCTGCATTTGAATAAGAAAAAATTAGTTAAAAGAATTAAAAAAAAAGTTTTTTCCAATTAAAACTCTACAATCGAAAAAAAAGTTGTGATATATTTAAATGATCTGTAATAAATAAATAATTTATAATTTTGTAAATAAATATTTTCTTGCCAAAGCAGGAAACAAAACTTTTATTCTGCAGATAATAGATATGACGTCATTATTTAAATTTAATATAAAACATTATATTTTAATCACACTTCAAAATAATGTTTGGATAACAAAACCTTACTAAGAAATTGCTGGTACAACAAATTTTAAAAATTCAAATATTATAATAAATCTATAACGATGTGTAAAGCCAATTAAAGAAATAAAAAAGGAATACTTTTCCGCAGACGATTCGGGACCGTTTACCAATGCGCATGCGCTTTCGTCGTGCGGAACCATCGAAACCCATAAAAAAAAATTTGCACCTGTCCGAAAAAAAAATGTACTGGAGCATTTTTAATGACCCCGCTAATTAGACTCGTAATAATCAAAACACTATGAAATTAACGGGAGACCTCGTTAGAACGTCTGGGAGGTTTAAGTTTCAAAATTTGAAGCAAATCGGCCTATTAGTTCCCGAGTTATTAATTTTTTGGGCATTTTAAATTAACATTTTTTTATCCTTCTTTTTTCTTAATGGCGAATGGCCTTGGTGATTCGGATCATATTTCACTCCCGAGGCTGTTGCCACACGGAAGCAATAAACGCGGTAATTAACGTATGCCCGGTTTTTAATTAATAACTCCGTTAATTAAAGTCGTACGAAGATGAAAATGGTATCGTCGGATTCCTTGATTTTTTTCCAATCCGTCGATATGCGTCTCGAATTTGACTTATAAGAATTTCAAGAGATATTTGAGAAAACGAAATTTGGCACGTAGCCAAATCCCTCTCATTAGGGAAAACGATGAAAGAAAGTCAACAAAATGGCAAATGTAGGGAGAACGTAGGGGAAAATTAGGTTTTTAATTAATATCTCGGCTAATTAAAGTCGGAGAATTATACGAATGGTCAAAATGGCCTCCCACGGACCTCCCGAATCCAACGATACCTTTCGCTAAGCTGGGGACCCAGCCGTTCGTGAGGAGATAAGGTTACAAACAAACGAACAAACACACAGACGCGCACAGATTTTAATATAGTAGACTAGCGGGCAAGCCCGCCAGCTGAGCGGGCTGGGCCCGCTTGTTCGTCCTGATTAAAAAGTTGGACAGAACTACCAGTGTTTAAGATTTTCTAGGTGGCAAGCATGCCAGTTGAGCGGGCTGCGCCCGCTTTATTAGCGTATGCATCCAGATTCACGTATATATCCACAAGATACTGCGTACACATTCCCCATGCGCTAAGATTTTCTATGTTGCAAACCCGGCGGTTAGCGGGCTGCGCCCGCTTATTTCCCTTATGCATCCAATATACTGCAAATGCCGGCAATCACGAAAACACCCACGCGTTCCCCGGGATTCGAAAGTTGCACCGAAGTACCAGTGTTAACGGATTTAGCCGCTCACCCGATAATTGTCCTTGTACGAAGTGTAAATACGTACGTGTGCACAAATGCATACAAAGGTGGACCGAACTACCAGTGTTAATTGATTTAGCCTCTCAACCGCTTATGGACCCTTGTACGTAGTGTAATTGCGCGCGTGTGTACAAATGCATACAATGAGTGAAAACTGTATTTGCATTCGAAAAGAAAAAAAATTAAACTGAACTAAAAAATCTGATATGTACAACGCATGACTTCCTTATAAGGAATAGTAAATTACACGGAAGCCCGCTTTATTAGCGTATGCATCCGCATTCTCGTATACATCCACAAGATACTGCATACACATTCCCCATTTCGAAAATGTCGAAAAAACCCACGCCGTGTAAGAAACCGCCAGCTGAGAGGGCTGCGCCTGTTTTATTCACGTATGCGTCCAGAAGGTAATGCATACACGTTACACACGCCGAAAATTACGAAAACACCCACGCGTTCCCCGGGATTCGAAAGTTGCACCGAAGTACCAGTGTTAACGGATTTAGCCGCTCACCCGATAATTGTCCTTGTACGAAGTGTAAATCCGTACGTGTGCACAAATGCATACAAAGGTGGACCGAACTACCAGTGTTAATTGATTTAGCCTCTCAACCGCTTATGGGCCCTTGTACGTAGTGTAATTGCGCGCGTGTGTACAAATGCATACAATGAGTGAAAACTGTATTTGCATTTGAAAAGAAAAAAAATTAAACTGAACTAAAAAATCTGATATGTACAACGCATGACTTCCTTATAAGGAACAGTAAATTACACGGAATTTAATTTGAATAAGAAAAAATTAGTTAAAAGAATTAAAAAAAAATTTTTTTTTTCCAATTAAAACTCCGATAAACACCTTTCAGTATGAATGAAACCATTTCTATATACAACCGAAAAAAAAGTTGTGATATATTTAAATAATCTCTAATAAATAAATAATTTATAATTTTGTAAATAAATATTTTCTTGGCAAAGCAGGAAACAAAACTTTTATTCTGCAGATAATAGATATGACGTCATTATTTAAATTTAATGTAAAACATTATATTTTAATCACACTTCAAAATAATGTTTGGATAACAAAACCTTACTAAGAAATTGCTGGTAAAACAAAGTTTAAAAATAAAGCGGCAATTTTTACCCAAAGTTCTATTCAAATGCTCTAATAAATGTAAAACGAAGAATAAAAGAAATTAACAAATAAAAAAGGAATACTTTTCCGCAGACGATTCGAGGCCGCTTACCTTATGCGCATGCGCTTTCGTCGTTCGGAACCATCGAAACCCATAAAAAAAACATTTGCACCTGTCCGAAAAAAAAATGTACTGGAGCATTTTTAATGACCCCGCTAATTAGCCACGTAATAAACAAAACACTATGGAATTAACGGGAAACCTCGTTAGAACGTCTGGGAGGTTTAAGTTTCAAAATTCGAAGCAAATCGGCCTATTAGTTCCCGAGATATCAATTTTTCGCGCATTTTAAATTAACATTATTTTATCCTCCTTTTTTCTTAATGGCGAATGGCCTTGGTGAATCAGATCATATTTCACTCTCGAGGCTGTTGCCAAACGAAAGCAATAAGCGCAGTAATTAACGTATGCCCGGTTTTTAATTAATATCTCCGTTAATTAACGTCGTACGAAGATGAAAATGGTATCTTTGGATTCCTTGATTTTTTCCCAATCCGTCGATATGTGTCTCGAATTTGACCTATAAGAATTTCCAGAGATATTTGAGAAACCAGAATTTGGCACATGGCCAAATCCCTTTTATTAGGGAAAACGTGAAAGAAAGTCAACAAAATGGCAAATGTAGGGAGAACGAAGGGGAAAAATTAGTTTTTAATTAATATTTCGGCTAATTAAAGTCGGAGAATTAAGCGAATGGTCAAAATGGCCTCCCACGGACCTCCCGAATCCAACGATACCTTCCGCTAGGCTCTGCACCCAGCCGTTCCGAAGAAGATAAGGTTACAAACAAACAAACACACAAACAAACAGACGCGCACGGATTTTAATATAGTAGATTATGAAGAAGATACATACTATATATAGTATGTGGTACTTATTTGAAATACAGTTGTTTTCTAGATTGCTGATATGAGTTACATACATATTTTACATTCACAGTATGAAATGAAAACGTATCAATTTTCGTCCCTACAACAGAAAATTCTTAAAATTTACCAACAGCAATTGATATTTGTAAATTATCTGTATTTACATTTTTCAATACAAAAATCAATACTTAACAATACTTTTCTAATTAATAAAATGAAAACAAAATGCTTTGTTATCGATCACATTAATATCCATTTGGTTAGATATGTGTACAGTATGAAAGGAGATGATATTTAGATTGCCGAATTCTCAGACATAGGAAGACAACACATAAATGAATGATCAAATGTGAGAATAATAATTTAAATCTAAATTTAGCTTAAATAAAAATTATAATGAATTTTAAGAGCTAGTACTCAAATAACTGAAGATCAAATTTAATTACTACTTCTCCGGTTTCCACTTCATATAAGGTCAAACTTCTAACTACTGGTTCATGAGTTTCTCTGGTTTCCTTATATATGTCAGATAATTTTATTTCAGTCCTTCCAAGGAATTCTTTATTCAAAGACAAAAAAATGAAAAATTATTTAGAAATACAGTAAAGTGGTACAATTTTTCATTTAAAAAAAGTGAATTTTTTTTTAAATGCTATAAAAATTATGCTAACAGAAATCTGTTCATATACTGTATGTCTCTTCATAGCCTATCTTCATGTTGTTCATTATCAAAGAGAAGCATGAAAGTAATATTATATTGTTACTGAATATGCATGTGACAAACAGGAAAAGAGCCCATGGGCCTGTTGATTACCCCTGTCACAGTATATTTCCAGTGGCATGTGAAGTATATGAATGTGTAACATGAGAAACCAGCTGATAATAATTTTAGTTATCATTGCATTTTTCAGTCTAATGATGAAAGGTAACACATTACAAAAAATATGATAATGAGAGGGATTAAGTATTTACATTAGTACTAAACAAGAGATAAAAAATGTCACAATAGTCATAATTATTCTAAAGAAAGTCTTACTGTGCAAAAGGTTCAAACAATTAAAATTTTTTGTGTTATATGCAGACACACATTAAAAATAGCATAGGATTCCACAATAATTAAATTATATATTATGATAAATATACTGGATTTCAACAGTTAAGTATAATTTGTAAAAGTGAAAGAATGTTTTCCTGGGCATCGAATAACAGAAATTTGCTATGTTTGTGCAGATTTTATTAGTTGATGGTACATTTGAGTAATATATGCATATCAGAAATGCATAAATACAACTGACCATAGTATGCATGTCTTATTTTAGTTTCATGCAATGAGCATGGAAAACTGGATGTTATCATTGTGAAAGTCATGGAATGATTTATCTTTTGAAGGCTGACAACAACAGTACAAATGAAATACAGAGTCAAAATAGACATGTATGATGAACAATGTCAAGAACACTACCTATTGTTATTAACAATTCAATGTAACAAATTCACATATGGGTTTATGATTGATCTCATTTCATTATTTCTGTATTTCACTAGAGAATTTCTTAAGATATTGTTAATGGTTTTACTCAGAAATGTCATAAACAAGTATGGCTATCACAAATTATGCAAGATGGATATTAAAATGCTCATTGAAGCTAAAAAAATACAATGCCATTTAGCTATCATTTTCTTATATCATTATGACAATGACAGGGATTTAAGTATTTTAAGCTGTGATATGTAATGAAATGTTAGTTAAATTTGTCAGTTAAATAACTGAATACAGCAATGCAAATAAGGGCTATTGGGCTAAGCAGAAGAACGCTTTTGTTGAGGACTTTCTAAGCAAAACTGGCTTTTACTCTTATTGCACATGAGATAAACCAAGCTACACAACCAAGTCTGTTTGCCTGGATTCAAACCTGAGTCAAACTACCAATATTCAGTGACTTAAACCTTTCTGATCTAACCAATGGTCAAGTAGTCAAGATCACTGAACGTTGTTTGTTTAACCCTAAGTTTGATCCCAAGTGAAAAAGCTGGTTGTATGGTTAATTTTCATTGATTTTCATATATGTAATGTGAATATGAGACAGTTGATTGAAAGATTTCCTTTGGACAATCCCCCAAGACGGCACCCCTCTCCTTAGGCAGATAGTCTCTTTGTTCTTTGTAATATTCAAACAACCTAACCTAAACCATTCAGTCCCTCATGGAGCTAAGTGTGTCAGTATGGAAACTAAAAAGCAGTCTGAGCTACTGATACACACATGCATTTATTGCCACAACAAGAAACTACAATAGTTCTTTATAAAATGAAGGGAAAAAATGCATTTAAACAAAATAACAGGAATGCTATGAGCAAATACTGTGTTTCAGTATAATGAGCCTGTATGCAGGAAACATGAACCCAGAATTATTTTTTACTTACTATCAATTTGAGATGCCTTCCTTATTTTCAATAACTTTGTAATCATTTGAGAAATTATGACACCCATTTCTCCAATGTTATAACTGCCTGATAGAGCACTTTAGCATTTGAATGAGCAGATTTGACACTTTTATAATACACCATACATTTTCAACAGAATGAAGGTTATGAGTACATATAAGAGAAGCTAATATTTGTATTTGCTGATTATACTTTTACTGTAATGCAATATCAGCAGTTTGTGACTTATTATTGTGTTTAAAATTAAGTTGGTATATTAGTCCTCCCCCTTAAAAAGGCAGGCTATTAATAATATTACCATAGATACATAGTACAGTATCAGAACCACAAATGTGATTGCTGCAGGTGTTTGTATTAGTTGGTAAAAATTAGAAAGATAATTTCCTTTTGAGTTCTACTAATACAAAATCCATTATTTGATTTTGGCTACAACAACATCTGCATTTCTATAATGCTTCCAACTAGTTTGGTTAGAAATTATGAAAATAATGGTTGCTACTGCCCTATTATAATTTTGACTAGCATTTATAGATAGTTTGGTGAGCATTAATAGATGGAAAAAATGACTTTTGAAAAGCACTCTAAAACCAACATAGCTGTTGGTTAATTTGATGAAATCTCTTCTACTTTAATTTGCCATTTGAAATTTTTAAAATCACGACAGTTCATAATTAGTTTTCCATCCTTCTTTTGCAGATTGTCACTAATCAAATTCTTTATACATATGAAACTTAAATTCATTACATATAATGGAAATTATGTAGTCACTATACAGAAATGCTGATGTGACTTGTTTCATTATTTCAGTAGTCTTTTTCAGAGTGGCTTATTTTGAATTACAGTTTTTGTAATTCACCGAGTAAGTAACGCAAGTGATCATTTTCCATGAAAACTCATAATGAGTATTTTAGAAGACATCTTTCAAAAATTCTGTAATGATTATTTTTTATAGCATTTTTAAGAGCATATCTTTATTTTTTAGAACATTTCCAAAACATTTCCAACTAAAATTATACTAGAAATTAATTTATATTTGCAGTAGCATAAATTATTCTGAAAACATTTATAATATATAAAATGTAATTATTTATCAAGCCACATTTTCCTGAATGTTTGTACCATGAGCATGCAATCTCAAAAAACTTTAAGACTAAAATTTATATAACCCAAGAATATATTATAAACAGAAAAAAATGATAAAAAATATTTATGTTTATTTTGCTGTGTTCAGACTTTCAAATGAAAAAAAAAAAAAAGAAGTATCTTACGAATATTTATATTTGCAATGACATATTAGAATTTAAATAAATAAACTAACCATTTGGTGAAAATAAATCTCTGTCAAAAACTGATATGCAAAGAACATCTTCATGGAGGTTTTTCACCACAAACTGCATGGATTCATTCCATCTGGGATTCAAAGTATTTGGAATTACTTTGGTTTTGTGTTCCTGCGAACCCATACTTACTTCACAGTATGGGTTACTTTGCCCTAAAGTTAAATACGTGAAATTATTATTACTCAGTACATTTAGATAAAAAATTTTTAAACTATCAAATTATCAAACTATTATCAACTATTTGTTCTGAATAAAATTTAAATGTATAAACTTACCATTAGAACATGCTTTCAGATTTATACCTTCTACCACAACAATTAGAAGTCGACCTACTCCTTGAATTGCTTGAGCTCTAACTGTTAAAGATCATTAAAAAAAATTATTTGAAAATCATGACATAATTTTTCAAATAGAAATTATAAATATTCACTTACTTGTCTTTTGGCGGTTAAGATTTTTCTTTTCAATTTCACAGTAATTTTTAGCTGCCAGTTCAATTTTCTTCACCCACAGTTGTCTAAATGAATACAAGATTTGTTAATATAATGTTATAATACGATGATAAGATAATACTTCTAAAGTGAAAAAGAAATAACGTATAGTATCCAAGACAAGATTTTTATTTTCTTGTTTGCAATACATCAGATGTTTTCAAATGAAAAAAAAAAGTTTGACATATTTCAATTCGTAAACCAATGATATATTGTTTAAAAGTTAAATGTCTAAATTTAACATATAATGCTAAAATTTTCCCGAATAACAACCTTTAAGAAAATTCTAAGTGCCCGACAACTTATTGAAGCAATATTTTATCTATTAAGAAGTGTATATACATAGTTATCACAAATGGTTTATCAGGTTTAGAAATCCTGTAATTTCCAACTAACTGAATGTAAATTTCTGCATGCTGATATTACAAAAGTTTTTGTTTTACTGGTATGTAAATTTTCTTGTGATACATTACGTAACAAACACGTGTTCCATTTTCAAAATGACAAGTTTACAGCAGAAAGCTCTTTGTGCATTTAAATATGCAAAATGTTTATTCATTATCAACTTGCATTTTGAATTGTGCAACTTGCATTTTAAAGGCAGTAAAATGCCAATCCATCAAGTAACCGCAACATTCTGTGAAGGTATCAGCATCCCAAGAACACTGCAGAAAGAGATTTTTAATGAAAGGCAGCAGAAAGTAGGAGTTCCATGTAAAGCCCACAAAAATCAATAAACTGCATTAACCATGAACTAGATGTTCTGCAGCCAATCATTTGAAGATTTTGCAATGGTCACTGCAAATGAACACCAGATCATTTACAGATATTGCAGTATGATATGATTATATCAAGAAACATAAATTTTGTACTTGCAATTCAAGAAGAATTGCAAGATGGCAGTTCTGCTACTCCTTTATTTTTAAGTGATGAAATGGTTTCATTTGTGCAGAATGGCAACTTCAAAATGTTAGGATATGAGACTTGTCGTATTCTCTTTGGGTGAAAACAAAATTCACTAAATGTCTTCTGCACCATTTCACTATGATTCAGAAAATTTCATATTCTAGCAAGATGGAGCTTTACCTTCTTTACTTCATATTCCAGCAAGATGGAGTACCAATGAGGTATGCCACTATTTAAATGATTAGCTTCTACCTTGCTGGATTGAGAAGATGATTTAACATTGTTCAGATGGTTACTAATGTCTCCTAACCATATGCCCAGGGATTTTTTTTTTCTTTTTCTTTTATGGGTAAGTTCAGGGTTATGTTTTCAAGTGCCCCCATTGCTAGGAGCTTTAACAAGGGATCCAAAACTGCATTACAGCTGCTTTGGTGATCTTAAGTGAGGAAATATTACAATGCATCTGGACAGAACTGAAGTGTCATAAAACAAAGCACATACTGGAAATTTATAGTGTTATGATTAAACTTTGAAATATTTTTATTTCATTTCATGCAGCACTCATTTTTTCATTTGTCATACTTTACAAAAGTAACAGTTTGAAACAAAATAAATCACTTATAACAACCCTGTATATAATAATAAAGCTAATAATTCAATTGAAAAGATATTATTGAGAAGTCAAAGCATAACTATATTTATCAAACACGATGAACAAACCTTTCAGTGATGCTGGTAGATCGAAAATGAATTCGCTCAGTGTTTGAGTAACATAAAAAGAATGTATCATCTTGATTATTTTCAGAGTCTGTAGATTTCACAGCCACTTTATTTAAGAATATAGGCTAAATAAGGAAATGATTTAAATTAATATAGTGAGTATTTGCTACTTATACATTATTTATACTAAGCAAAATTATTCAAATTACATAAAATAAATAATACCATGATGAATGCTAAGCAGATGTCACTCCTAAGTTATAAACCATTTAGAAAAATCATTTTTGTATTCTTCAGAGGAGTCAAATAAAAATGTAATTAATGATTCATAGTTTACAGATTCTAAAATTACTTTGGGCCTTTTATTGCAATATCATTCTCTAAACAATTTCATTTTTTGATTAAACAAAAGAAATGTTTTTTATAATAATTTAATTTGGCAACATGTGAGAGGTTCAGTATACATTTCAAATAGCACATAATAGTGTTTAAATGATATTTAAACTATCAAAACATACTGGAACTACATTTTTATATTGCTATTATTCACTACATCCATAATACTGCCATATACCTAAAATGGTGTGCATTTCAAAATCAAATAGTGGGAATTACTTTTGACTGACTTTCAGTTACAGTACAAATTTGTAAATCCTTTTCATGATAAATCATACAAAACCATTTATAGAATAAGATAGGCTTACATAAGACTCCTTTGAAATGCATGTATTTTTCTAAAAACGCTGAATTAAAAATAAATTTTGCTTAGTTTTAAAATGATAGATTTTTGCCCCAATCTTTAAATATTTCACCATCTTGAAATAATTTAAAACTAGGCCTCTTTTTTATGTATCTCCAAAGTATCTGGGACTAAATTAGGAGAGCTGCATCTCTTTCTAATAATTTTGATGCAGTATGCTTTACACTCCTTTCATGAACGTCATCCCTGCGGTGCATTCTGGACAATGCTCTCAGTGATACATAGATATATAAATGATATGTGTGCTAGTTCTCTAGTGGATATTAATATGATAAGTGCACGACTAATAGCTTTAAAAAGTAGGAAAATCATACACACAAATGCACGCACACACACACATACACACATAATTTTTCTACATTTTATCAGACATTTAAACAAAAATATAAAAATATAAATATTTGGACACTGTATCTTCACATCTGGGAGTATTTTGTTCTAGACATATTACGGATATGTGAAACTGTACTTTAGAGTAAATGCTATGTAGAACAAGATATCTATGAAACATGTAAATATGGTGAAGTTTAATAGATGAGATATTATCAGTATTAATACATAACAGTAAAGTATACTGTACTGTATATAATTTCAATAATGCATTGTTATTATAAAAATGAAAAATTTCTTCTTCACAATTTTTGCATTGACATAATGAGTTCTTTTAAGTTTAGAAGTATTGATAGCATCAATACTCTTTCGTTTGGAAGTCATTTGTTATGTAGATAAAAAATTTCTGAGCAAGACAATTCCAATAGAATGTCACTAATGAGAGCAGAGATATATTAAAAGCATGGCTGAAGAGAAAAACCTATGCACAGGGGATAAAGAGTCAAATGTTTTTTGACTACGAATAGCTGCAGTTCGATGCTGACATTTTCATATTCATCATGTGCTTAAAGATCAGTTAGGAAAAGTAGAGTTCTGAGTAGTGGCCTATAACTATGAGGTCCCAAAAATGACCATTTTCCTCTTTCCATTTAGTTACATTCATTGGAAGTACACACACATGCAATATAGTCACGATTACTGTGGAAATATAGGCTTAGCTAGTTTCAGTAGCTGTGCCATACCTTTTTTCCATGGGCTAATCTATAGTAACATATTATATTAAATATTTACCTGCAATATTTATAAATATTTCTAAAACTATGTTTCGACATTAAATTACAGATTATACAATCTAAAAGCCTAACTTTGCTTATAAATTTAACACATTTTGTCTTCAGTTGTTTTGTAACTAATATATTAAAACTTTTATTTTGTCACAAATCTTTTCTAATCGCTGTTGCTTCTGGAGAAACAATAGCTTCAGGATTTAAAGAAAAATTATCAGTAAAATAAACAAAAATAAAATGAAATAAAAAAAATTACTAAATCAATTTTCCTTAAAAATTGAAATAAAAATATTTTTATTATCATATACTGATTTTATATGTTCTTGATACATATTTTAATACACCATGTTTGATATTTTAGATGAATGGTCTTTCAGATACACTCAATATCCTTCTTATTATTAGAAAAAATTAGATAATTTCGAAAGATTTTAAAAATTGCTGTGCAGTTTACCTGTTTATACATTTTATAGTGACAGTTCATTGCTTTTTCAGATGTGAAAACATTTGTTATTCGTCCTAGTTCTTTCAATGGTTGTGTGAGCAGAAGAAAATCATTGAATAGGAAGGCGAGAAGTTCTTTGTTGCTCTTTACCTTTTATAAAATAAGAATTCAAAATATATTATTTAACATAAATAACATTGAGATAATTACTCAGAAACTGATACATAATTTTTTCACACTGCGAAAAATTTCAATGCATTAATAATATACATACTGTACATTCTACAAATTTACATCTACAAAGGGTGTTCACACATTTTTGTAATGATTTTCCAAAGATTTACATATAAACAAACCTTAGAATTTTTTTTCCTAATATGTTCAGTCTGATATCCCTTTTGTCAAACCATTATATTACATCTTGATTTCCAAGATAAAAGTCCTTTTCTTAAAACATCAAGGTTGATTTTATTCCATTCCTCCTTCACAATCTTTCAGAGTCCAATCAATGTTTTTGGATGCCGCTTATAAAGAGCTTGTTTTAAAAGTCCAAATGCACAGTAATAATTAGGAGACACTTCAAGGGACTTGAATGGGATGAATTTAAAGGGAATAGCTTCAATTCCAGTTTCATTTCTTATTTTTTCAAAAAATAGAGCAGTAGATTTAGAGGTGAGGTATGGCTTGGGGCCTTATCCTGATGGAACTTAACAAAGCGAAGACTGTTTGGCTAAAGAGATGGAAATTTTTCCTTTAAAAATAGGTGCTAAAACATATTTCTGATAGTAATCCGAATTAATTTTGACATTTTTTTCCACTTTCCTTATTTTAAGTTTTCTGATATAAGAAAATCCAAAAATAATCATAAAATCTTCAGAAAAACTTTCCTTGTTTTATCTGAATCAACATATTAAGTCTTTTTCTCTTCTTTTTCGGCAGTAAATCGATCTTTTTCTATTGCAATCAGATAAGCATATCCACGCCTCATCAACTGTAACTATATATTTGCATTTTTCACCTGCCACATAATTTTCATACAGCAATTTGCACATAGTCTTATGCTGAGAAACATCTTTTGGCGTTAGGTGATGAACATGATTTTTTTATTGTTTTGATTAGCTTAAAGTCATATTTTATAATTTTGTTCATAGTTCCTACAGAGATAAACAAATAAAACTTTAAAATGGGATTTTATTTTGTATGCTGTACATTTCAGTATGTTGGGGCATAATACATTTATTTCATTGGTGTATGAATTTTGCCTTTCAAAATACTTTATTTTGCTGATCAGCTATCATTGATTGATTAATATTATAAATGCAAATTAAAATTTTATAGTTTTTGCATTAATGTAGTGATGCATCCTAATTATGCAAGGTCTACAACTTAGCACTTTGCATCTAATTTAATGCCAGTCAGTGCCTTCTCTCTTCTCTAGGTAGCATTTCCAAACATATGTTTATATACAAATATGGTTACCTGCTATATCTCAGATTTACATTTAAAAGTTATATGGAAAATTTTGTATCATCCTGTATATGTGAAAATTGAAGATATGGGCAAAAAAAAATAGATGTATGTAATATTAATGTAACTATTTTATATGACATATGTCTAAAATTAGAAGTAGAATCAGCTTCTAATATTTCTGTTTTCTGTAATAACAATAAAGTAGGTGTTCTTTCAATGCAAATATCTGGAACTAAAAATATGGAGAAAATAACATCAGCAGTGTGTGAAAGTCATATGTAAGTGACTATGGGTCAACAACAACAACAAAAAAAAAAAAAAAAAAAAAAAAAATATATATAAAGTTTTGCAGATATTATGCAGCTATACAGGTGTATAGAAATTAGGGTAAGAGTAAGTGAATTTAAAATAAAAGGAAAAATTTAACAGAACGAAAAACATCCTGACAAGTCATGACAGCTGATAAATATGTTGCTTTAGCCAAACAGTCTTCGCTGTGTTAAGTTCCATCAGGATTCTTATGCAACAATAAATATGTTGCATAAGAAAGATTTCTGAACAAGATAGAAAGTCCTGCCATTCATTAATAATAGAGCCCACATATAAATTTCTGAGGAAGCACCACATAGAGAACTTCATCAAATGATATCTAGTAGAGATGCAAGAGAGAAACTGATGCCAACTTAAGCTTCCAAAAATCCTGCTTTTTTAGCTTGAGTCAGAACTTGTAAGATGTGGAACTGTTGATTAGTAGAAAGCTGCCATATAGTTTGAATACAAATTTGCCTGTATTTAAATGATATAAGGAACAGAAGCAAAAGAAGTCTAAAAAAGCATTCAAAAGTGAATGTACTTGAAAGACTGCCATTTTTACACATGATTTAACTTAATACTACAGAGGGTGTCCACATATTTTTGTAACGATTTTGATTTTATCCCTGAATTTAAATATTAATTTTAAAATACCAATGTGACTGGCATCAAAGGCTGCATTTTTGCACTGTCTGAAGAGAAATACTCTTATTCAATTATTGAAAAAAAAATGTGAGAAGCATGGTTTTCATATTTCTACACATAAAATAAGTGAAATAATTAATATGAAAGGAAAGAAGCATCAAAGTTTACATCTGACTGGAAAAAAGCCAAAAAATGCATACCCAACAAAGCTCTTATTAAATCTAAAGTTGCATCTCATGTTTTAAAGGAATATCCAGCTCCCCAAAGACCTATTGCAAAATCTTTTAAATTTAAATTTTTAAAATGCTACTTTATTGTTATTACAGAAAACAGAAATATTAGAAGCTGATTCTACTTTTAATTTTAGACACATGTCATATAAAATAGTTACATTAATATTACATACATCTATTCTTTTTTGTCCATATCTTCAATTTTCACATATGCAGGATGATACAAAATTTTCCATATAACCTTTAAATGTAAATCTGAGATATAGCAGGTAACCATATTTGTATATAAACATATGTTTGGAAATGCTACCTGGAGAAGAGAGAAGGCACTGACTGGCATTAAATTAGATGCAAAGTATTTTGAAAGGCAAAATTCCTACACAAATGAAATAAATGTATTATGCCCCAACATACTGAAATGTACAGCATACAAAATAAAATAGCACTTTAAAGTTTTATTTGTTTTAGGTAGATTATAAATAATGAGCAATAAAAGCATCAAGAACAGACAAAAATTATAAATTAGTAATTAAAAATGCATATTATAATAAGAATTTTATTACAATCTCTTTAATTATTCTGCATTAATTTCAGCTGCAAGAAGCAGAGTAAAAATTTTATATTGCTAACTAAATTTTATATTGCAAGCAAAGTTTTGATTTTCTGAAAATTCAGCACTGCAAATTTAAAAGGAAATTTTTCTTATAAGTGAATGCAAATAATATTTTAAACAAAATTTATACATTTATAATATATTTGTATTGGAGAAATGAATTTATTTTATTATTGAACTTATTTGTATTTTCTGCATGTATCCCAGAGATCTCTCTCTCTCTCTTTTTTTTTTTTCTCTTTTATAGCAAATGAGCACCATGAATCTTTGCAAATTTTTTTCTTTAGATAAAGCCATACTTTTTGGTAACAATCTGCTGTCCTTTAATATTAATTCTGAATTTATTTAGTTAACACGCATAAAAAAATTATTCGTTTATAACTTTTCAGACATTCATTCTTGTTTACGTGCTACTCATATTTGTATTGTTTACATATTGCACAATGAGCAAGCAGTTTTGCAATGAACAAGCATAACATTCCTAATTTTTTTAAACTTATATATCATAAGGGGGATCCACATACTTACATTCACTATAATGGAGCTTGTAGCATACCTGACTTACTTTGCATTTTTACTGATATGGGTACTTTTATTAAACAAAAAATTACTGAAGATCCAGGTTTGGACTACAGACAAAACATAGCCAATATTAGTATTAATGAACCAAGCTATTTGGCTGATCATGAAAACCATCTTAAAGCATCATAGATTTTCAAGAAAGCAAACTGAAAAAGAAAAAGAAAAAAAAAAAAAGGAACTTCTGGACCAAGAACTAAGGGATGAAAAATTGGCCTTGGACTGTCATCCTGATAAGTTCATACAGAAAATAAACTGAGCTACACTGGTGAAATAAATTAAGAGAATTTGCATATTTTATCGAATTGCATGAAAAGAACTGAACTGAAGGAAAAAACTACTGCTTCTAGATAAAAATGAAAATCTTGTACGACAAATACATAAATGTACACGTGTGTGTAGGCAAAGCCAGCAGAAAAACAGGCTTTATAAGAGCGTGATTAAGATGAATTCCATTCGCTAGCACACCTCAGCAAATTTCTTGGTGTTATCTTGCAACAATCGGTTAAATTCACATCGGAACAATAAAAATGAGTAACCTCCAACGTTTAGATGATGGAATGAGGTTAGATGATGGAACAAGGGTGACTGCTTCCAAAAGACTGAATGAGAGAGGGTTGTTTGCCAGAAGACCGGCTCTTTGTGTCCTGCTCACGTCCATGGACAGGAGGGTCCGATTAGCATGGTGCAGGCAGCATAGTGATTGGAGTACAGAGCAAAGGGCGACTGTTCTGTTCACTGACGAGTCCCGTTTTAGCCTAAACACCGATTCTCACTGTACTTTCATATGGAGAAAGTCAAGGAGCCGCTACCTACCCTGCAATGTCCTCGAAATCAACAATTATGGCGGTGGCGGTGTAATGGTCTGGGCAGGCATCATATTGGATGGTCACACACCTCTCCACGTCTTTGACAGAGGCTCTGTGACTGGTGTGAGGTATAGGGATGAGGTCTTGGAGCCCTATGTTTACCTTTTCCAGAGTGCAGTGGGTTCCGAGTTCATCTTACAGGATGATAACACGAAGCCACATAGAGCTCTTCTGGTCGACGAATTTCTCGAGAGTGAGGATATTCATCGGATAGATTGGCCAGCCAGGTCTCCAGACCTCAACCCGATAGAACATGTCTGGGACGCTTTGGGGAGGGCAATTGCAATTCACAACCCCCTTTCGAGAACCATCCAGGAACTGAAAACAGTATTGCTGAATGAGTGGGACTAATTGCCACAGGCACTGATAAACTGCCTTATTTCCAGTATGACATCACGCTGCGAGGCCTGTATGAGACCCCCTATTAAGACCCCCATTCCTGTATGTAAGAGGAGACCATACCCCCTATTAACCCATTTCTTTTGTGTCTTCTACAACCACTGTTTCAGACTTAAGACTCCCATGAGTGTTACACACGAAAATGCGTGTCTATTATAACTGTTGAATGTTTATTTTGTTTGTATTATATCAACCATGTTCACACCAAATTTTATTAAAATCTGTCCAGCAGTTCTGGAGATCGTAGATCAAATATGAAAATTCTCTTAATTTATTTCACCAGTGTATCATATAATGTGCAAAGAGAAATGTTACCTAGATGTAAAATTAGAACTTAAAATGTTTTTGGTCACCAGAACTTGTGGAAATGAAGAAAATATGTGACATACTTAAAAGAAAGGCATGTTAAGGCTCCTAAAAAAAGATTAGAAGGAGACACCCTTTAGAAAAAACAGAGGAAATGAAGCAAACCTAAAAGTATTTTTGTACCCCTTTTGCAATACGTGAATTGGCTTTAGCCCTAATTGCTGGAAAGTTAAAAAATCTCAGATAAAGATAATATCCGTAAGTAATTCCTTAAATATCTTGTTGAAGTGGCAAAGAAGAAAAGTTTTTAACCATAATTGGGAGACAGGATTGGTTCCCTTGCTTTGGAAAAAAGCCACTATCATTCCACTACTAAATAATGATAAATAAACATCTAGCCTGCTCAATAGTTATATGCTTATCTCCCTTACTGGTATCACAGACAATGCAGAGACTTTGAAAAATTAATTAAATTGTTACCTTGAGAATTATAATCCACTTCTGACATACTGTTGCAAACCATTTATAATGATCTCAAATTGTTTGCTTCAAAAACTAGAAAGTCTACAGAACCAAGAGTTAAGACTTATCACTGGGAAAGTGAAATCCACACCTACTGATGCAATGTTGTTCTTCATAAAAATCAAACCCATTGAAAATATTATTCAAGAGAGAGCTTCAGTACTTACAAAAAACTTATTAGACTTGAGAACACGTTTTAAAGGGATTATCACCTCAAAAATAGAAACCTCAAGACTCAGTATGGATTTGTTTAGAGGGATTTGGCCCATAAAGAAATATTTGAATTTCATGAAGAACTACAACTGCTGGCAAAACCCAGAAATCCCATAGAACTAACAGATCTAGAGGCAAACTTAAATTTGACTCGATTCATATAAAAAAAAAGATACTTCAGCAGATCTACTAAAATGTTTTAGAGACTTGAGACTAAAAATCCTGAAAGGAGTGGCTGCAAGTTTATATGGATGAATTACAGCTTTCAAAGCATGAGAACATTTACCAGGCTTGATTCTTCTAAGCCTGTCACATAAGCTTTTTCTCAAAATTATTTTCTTCTTGTGCACCATAGCTGGAAAGTATGGTACTGACTTTGGCAGTGAAGTGGAGGTGATCTGCATTACACTTAAACAGTGAACTCCCCATTGGAGCAGATTTAAAAATATAGTATTACAGTCATATTCATTGGCTGCCATTCAATCCATCAATTCTATTTTGGCTCCATTATCATATGAGATTTCCCAATGTCAAGAGCTGCTGATTTCTTTGAAGGTCTCAGTATAAACATATTGTTTTGCAGTGGGGCCCTGGCCATTGTAATTTACATGGTAACAATCAGGTAGATTTTCTTGCCAAAAAAGGCTGCCAAGTTGTTATAGTGCAGACAACGAGAAACCTCTTTCCTCACCTCTAAACTATTTGTAAGACAATTTATGCAGTCAACATACCAGGATGAACACCTGTGCAAAATTGAGAAATTGTCTTTTAGATGTATCTCATAAATAAAGATGGGAGGAAGTGGCTGCTTTTTGACTACTCACTGGGCTTGATTGATTGGCTACTCATTTGTGCCATACTAGCATTCTAATTGATATTGCACGCCCCTTGTGTGACAAAAATGACTGGGAGGCTAGAAGACTCTTGGGACAATAACCTCCAGTTATCTCTTAAACTTTCTGATGTTGTTTCTACTACTTGTATTTATTCTTGTCCTGCCATTACTACTTGTTTTTATTCTGTTTCTATTACTTATTTTTATTCCTGTTTACGTGCCCCGGCATTGGAAATTTAAAAAAGAACAGGTATACATCAGTAGCAAACAGGGCTAAATTTGTGAAAATAATGCTTAACAGATTTTTCTGGTATTAAAAACAGGAAACATAAAAACAAAAAGGGGGATAACACTTTTCTTTTTAATAAATCCAAAATTTTAATTCCATATATACAGAACAAATGGCAGAATTAGCATAAAGATTCAATTTATGGAACATCTTATTCCTAAGTATTTCTGCAAATTATTTATTTATTTATTCTTTTGCACAACAGCACAAAAATTATTTGATACTTTTTATAAAAAGAGTTCTCTACACTCTTGTTATAAAAATCATTAAAACATCGAAGCTTTTACTCCATCCAAAAGTTTCTCTATTTTATCATCTTTCTCTTGTTCTGATATTATTATTTTTTTTGGATCAGGGTTGCCACTCAAATAGGAGAATGAAATTCCCTGACTTTTCCAGGTTTTCCAGGTTTTAAGAAAATTCCAGTCTATCCGCTTAATGCACTTTGGCTGTGCTAAGAGGTAAATTAATTATGGTACCAAAGGAAAACACAAAATTTGTCAATTACATATGACTTATATATTATCCCCAAAGATTACTATTATAACTATAATAGGAGTTGTTTTCTCCATTGGGGAATTGAGATCAGAAACTGCTCAATGTGGATAAATTTTTTTTTTTTTCCTGACATTTTGCAGCTAAACGAAAGAAAGAAATCTATTTAATGATATTTTTAAATAAATCCAGGTATTTTATATTTATTTAGCTGTATACATAAGCAAAAAATATGTGGATTGAATTTCGTGATTTTATGTCATCATACTGCTAAAATTAGTTTCAGGATTATGCCGGAGAAAATTTCTTGAAATTTTAAAGTATTATTTACTAATAATAAATAAATTTAAGGGGAAGAAGCAACATTAAATAATATGAATAGCATTAAAATAATTAAAAAACTGAATTACAATAATCAATGATATTTTGGCGAATACAGTTATATTAAATCGTTAGCCTAGATGACTAATTACTATTTTTTTATTTTACTGCAAAATGACAAATAAGGCATTTATTAAAAAGAGAAAAAAAATGTTTAAAAGATTTTGCGGTAAAATCCTAGTATATATGGTACGGCCTTTGTCACGATTTTGAAAATTGCCGCCAACACCGAAATCGCCCGTCTACTCCTCATCACAATGTCGCCAAACACCGTAAGTACGGTATACAGAGGCTACGGTGTTGGCAAAACTCACTTTTTTTGGGAATCGCTGTATGAAATTCCCTGACTTTTCCAGATTTAGACTAAAATATTTGAATTCCCTGACTTTTTTGGTCAATTTTCGAATTCCCTGACTTTTTCCGGTTTTCCCGGTAGCGTGGCAACCCTGATATATTCAATCTTGATTAACTAATTCTTAAAGTTTCAGTTTATTTCAATAATTTATATAAAATAATTAATATGCAAATAATTTAATGCAATAATTTATATGCAAATGATCCAGATTTAGCATAAAGATTAGAAAGGAGTCTATGTAAATAAAAGATATGACCTCTAATATGTGAAATTTACTAATCCACACAATCCTTGGTTACAAGATTTGTAGATTATCATGATTTTACTGTATTATTATTTTTAGACTGAAAAAGCTATACATATTGCATATCATATTGAAAATGAAACAGACACTGCAAATATACACAGTCCAGTCACATTAATGTGACCATCTGTCAAAAGCCAGAATAACCACCTTTCGCAGAGCGGACTGCTGCGAGACGTGCAGGAAGAGAGTCACATAGGTCCCTGAAGGTGTTCTCTGGGATGTTGAGCCATGCCGACTCTAATGCCGTGGCCAGCTGCGCTAGATTACGCGGTTGAGGATCCATGGCGCGAACAACTCGATCGAGATGGTCCCACAGATGCTCGATTGGGTTTAAGTCAGGTGAGTTTGCTGGCCAGGGGAGGACGGTAAACTCATCCTGGTGCTCTTCGAACCACGCACGTACACTGGCAGCTGTATGGCACCTCGCATTGTCCTGCTGGAAGATGCCATCATCCTGAGGAAAAACAATGCGCATGTAGGGGTGAACATGGTCCGCAAGGACAGATGCGTACTTGTATTGATCCATTGTGCCTTCCACAATGATCAGTGAACCTAGAGAATGCCAGGAAAACATTCCCCAGACCATAATGCTCCCGCCTCCAGCTTGGACCGTTCCGGCAATGGTTGCAGGGTGGTTCCTTTCAGAGGTTTCACGCCTTATACGCCAACGTCCATCTGTCCGATGGAGCATAAAACGCGATTCATCCGAAAACGCAACCTGTCGCCACTCAGTGGACGTCCAGCTGCTGTACTGGCGTGCAAATTCTAGCCTTCGCCGTCGATGAACAGCAGTCAGCATAGGTGCACGAACCAGGCGTCTGCTTCGGAGGCCCAGACGCAGCAATGTTCGCTGAATAGTACTTTGGGAGACACTTTTGGTAGCCCCTTGGTTCATTTTGGTGGTCAGTTGCTCAACGGTAGCCCGTCTATCTGCCCGAACGCATCTCCGCAACCGTCGTTCGCCTCTGTCATCTATGGCCCGTGGTGCACCACATTTGCCACGTCGCTGATTTTGGACAGTCCCATTTTGCCATGCACGGTACACTTTTACCACGGCGGCACGCGAACAGTTCACAAACTCAGCCGTTTCGGAAATGCTTCCACCCTTGGCCCGAAAGCCAATGATCATGCCCTTTTGGAAGTCGGATAAATCGCTTCGTTTCTGCATTACGCCAACGATTGAAATGTTTTCCGAAGCCCTCACACACCCTTTATATACGCTCAACTGCACTGTGCTGCCACCTGCCTTCTGTGATTGGTTATTTAACTCTGACATGGAAAGTACGTGGTGGTCACATTAATGTGACTGGACTGTGTATTTACACACTTTAAATATTAAAATATAATACATGTGCATGAAGCTATAATATATAATAGGAAATATTTAAGTTAAAAATATGAATTTAAAGCATGGAAAACTTACTTTATACAAAATACCTGCATGTAGCAATTTTCTCTGACCCAAACTATTTGTCAATGAATTGAAGGTGATTTGCTAAATGAAATAAAATAGTATTATTTGCATCTCAACATCAGAAAATAAAACAATAAAAACAGAAAACTAATCAATACAGTCAAATTATTTTAATTGGTCTTTAGCTGTGTGGATAATATGCCACTTTGCTTATCATATTTCTTTTTCAAAGTCCCAAACACTTCAGTTATTTATTCATATGACGTATTCCATTCATATAACTTAGAAATTTAATATTTTTAAATACTCCTATTTTCAACTGAAATGTTACAAATGAGATCACTTCAGAAATAGGATTACGATTGTAAATGTGCAGAATTTAAGAGATTTTTAATTTTTTACCTGCTCTTTTAAACAGTGAATCTGATTAGAAAATTTGATTCACCTAATTTTTTTATCAAACTTTGATGAAATAGAGGCATTATTAATTGAAAGAGCAAAGATAATGCAATGCTTCAGTTTTTAAAAACTTCTAAAAGCAATTTATATAATGATAATTAAATTGACAACCATTTTAAATAAAATGAAATTATGCTATTTGAAAATAAAAATTTAAAAAAAAATTAATTATATTTCAAATTAAATTTAATCATTCATCAAAATCATATTTCTTTCATTTCTTTAGCATAAATTTTGATACTAATAAGAGAATTTTAGTTTATGTAAGTTAATTTAAGATATTATCAAGACATTACACAATTTATGCCTCTACAGGAAAAAAAAATTACATATAGCTAATTAAACATAGGTACGCACTTTACTTGATAGAAAAACGAAACGTATTTTACAAATTAAAAAAGTTTATAAGGTCAGATGCCACTATTATCACCTTGATACAACTTTCAGTATTAATATATTATGCAGATTATAATTATATGTTTTAAGATTTTATTATACTTCAGATCAGAGCTGACTCCAAGCATAGGTAGCTGCTTAGGATACCAGTTTCCTAAAGTTTTCAACTAAGCTGTTCTCATAAGCAATAATTAAATAAAATCATGCGTTATTTTGAATTACAGATATGTTTGATTTATGGTTCATTACTACAGATTGAAGATGCTGGAGCTAGGTTTGCTTTAAAAAATGCTTCCTGAACTTACTTCAGCTAGTCCTTCACAAAGTACATGATTCTGAATCCACTCCAAACGATCAGAATTTTCTCGTTCTCTCACACCTTCATTTACTTGGTTGCATAATTCTTGAGCTAAGTTTAGAGCTTCCTTCAGGTATGAGTGATCAGGATGTTCTTCAGATGTATATTCATGAACCTAAAATTACCATTTTAGCAATATTTTCATTCAGCTTAATACTTAAACAAACAAATTTAAAAATACAGATACTAAATATATAATACAGTTCTGGCTTTTAAATGAAATTTTAAAATATGCAAATTATGTGTGAAATGTACTTATTTTACAAACTTAATATTTTATAAATTGCAGCTTTGCTTACATCAAATTCTTAAAATTTGATACTTTGTATATCAAATCCTTACAATCTGATATATGCTTTTATTAGGCAGATTCAGGCATATTAAAAATATATTTTTACTATTGTTTTAGATTTTGGTCATCTGTAATGTACTCTCTTAAAAGCTGAAGCAAATTTTATTTTGAAACATTAGAGTGCATAGAAATTTTGACAGACAGCCAGAACCATCTTGTAAGTAACGTGTTTTTAGGGTAAATTTTAAATTATATGCCATTAAAAATAATTCAACTTTGATTCAAGACGTTTTCCACTATTGTTTAAAATTTGTTCTCATCTTAATTTTAATTACCATAGAATTTTTTTTAAAATTTTAATTCAAAGAATGAATCAGCTCAGTTTAGACAACATAATCTAAATTAAAATTTTCCTGCAAAATATGGTAATTTAATGGTGCCAGATCAGGAAAATATAGTGAATAAATAACAATTTCTCAATTAAATTGTCTTAATTTTCTGTAGCATTTCTCAGGTCATGAGCAAAAATGATAGGAAATCATGTCCTTAGCTACAAAATTTTCTTTTATCAGCAACTTGCTTTAGTTGTTTACAATACACAAATGACTTCGTTTTCAGAAAATTACTCATAAAAGGTCACATTTTTTAGATTTCACTTGATACGCAGAATTACTTTCTTCAGAGAAAAGCTTCTTTTTTGCTATTTTATTTTTATCATAACACTTCTTTTACATTTAATGTTCTGCTAAAACAGCGATTCCCAACCTTAGATCATTCCTCCTTCCCTTTTCAAAACGCAAAAAATACATATACATTTATTTAGATTATTTTCGGAATTTTTAGCAGCATAGCAGGCAGCATGTCCAGTCAGACTGACCAAATTTCCACCTGAAACTATAAAATTCTTCCCTAGGAGTGAATTTCCCCATGTTTGAGTTAATAAAGTTAGCAGGCAAAACGTTAAAAAAAGTCTCTTTGGACGTATTTTAAAATCTGAAACCCTTCAGTTTTTTTTTTTTTTTTAGTCCAAAGGGATGTAGTCTCGAAGGACTATTACTTTCGTTTGGGCGTTTTGCGTTGTTTCACAAAAATGTCCGATTCACTTTTCAATTTAGTGCTTATGTTTCTTTGTTGGTAACTGAAGTTGCATTGGGTTGGCTATTGGAATTTTTGGAATTCTATTTTGTTGGTTACTGGGTTTGTACTGGATGGATTAATGGAATTGTATTGGGTTGACTATTGGAATTATACTGGGTTGGTTTTTGTGTTCATATTGGGTTTAGTTTAATGTTTGTTTCGTTCGGCAAGTTATTATATTATTAAACAAGATCCCTTTGGACGTAATCTAAAATCTGAATCCTTTCAGATTTTTTTTAATATATATAAAATAAGTTTCTTTCACAATATTTAAAACCATATTTCATTAAAACAGCACTTCAGAACTTGATAATCACAGACATTATGCATGGAAAAAAATGAAATTCAACTGTCTTTTCCAAATACCATTTAAAATTATACGTAATCTCATATTAAATGACAGAATTTACCAATAAGCTTAATGATGCAATGAGCCAATTGAAATAGACTTTTAATTCAATTTGGAAATGCTTTTAGATGATGATGATGGTCAAATGTAGTTAAAGTAATAATTAAAAATCTCTAGCAGAAGGATTAGTAGCTAAAGCAATAAATAGATTTAGGCTGACCATAAACTAACTATTAATGCATCCATACGAGCAAACTATTAACAGAAAAATGATATGGCCATACAAAGAATTCTTTCAAACAGCACAGAATATATTCAAGTGTTGAAGTTTAGACTGTTGTATTATTATTATTATTATTATTATTATTATTATTTTGAAAACCTAAACAGGAAGGAAGTTTAAATGTAATAACACTTTTTAGGTACTTCAAATTCTTTCTGTATGAACTATAACATAATGCTGAATTTGATTATATATGGCTCATAGATTATAAACCCTATGGTATAAAATTTTAAAAGAAATTACAAAAATTAATAGAAATTTTAATGAAAGAGACTATTCATAGAATTCTAGTGCTGACTCATCAGTTCTGTTTGAAAGACAAAATCCAATCTTAATGCTTTATTGACAATTTCAAAGAAGCGGAAAGTAATAAAAGTTGCCTTAGCATTTAAGAATGGTGCAAAGGCTCTTTGAGCAAAAATACTTTAATACATTCCAATCCAAGCTTTGAACAACGCATAATAAACAGCTGGTGTTTATTACATTCACATAGTAAATAATCTTGATAAAAACACATTGTCATGTGAAATGAATATTTGTATGTGTGGATTATAAGTCAGATAACAATGAGTGTGAGTTTATAAATGCTCATTGCATATCTGCTTGACTTTTATTCATTCTGAAATACATTTTATCTGCTAATTACTGTATGTTTTAATTAATGCTTAACAGTATGATTAAATAGAATTAAAAAAACTAGGGAAATAAAACCGATAAAATTATTTAATAAAACACACAAATTTTACATTAATGTCATGACAGCCAACACAATTTACTTACTTTTTGGATTAACAAAGGATATTTTGTGATTCTCTGCATAGGTTTTAGAAGAAAACTACTCAGAGGCATACCTTTTGTGCGAGGATCCATAGTACATTGCTAGAAGATTATTTAAAAACTATTAATTTGCATTTACATAAAAATATGGACAAAAAGTATAAAAAAATTGAATGGATTTATACTGCTAAATGAGATAATAATTACATTTGATTAAATAAAATTTAAAATTACTTACTTTTGTTACTTCTTTGAACTTTGGACAATTATCAGATTTATTCTGGATTAAAGCTGCAGCATTTAATTGGCAGCTGCAAAATCTAATGTATGGAGTAAAGTGTGGAAGCTAAGTCGGGGAAAAAATCAAATTTAGTGAGAAATGCAATTTAAAGCAGGAAGGTAATGATGAAAAATTATTATATTAAATTAGAGATTTCACAAATTACAAGATAAAGATGCACTTACATTTTCACATAAGAGATCACCAATTTTTTGAATAATATTATTTGCACTCATTCGACGTCTTACTCTCATAGCTCTGTAAAAATTAATAAGTTTATCAATTATTAAGAAAAGAAACACAAAAATAAAAATTTTGCGATAAGTAAAATGAAATGCAGCACAAATTGGGAGATCCGCACTCATCAGGATTTCGTCAATTCTCAATTTGGGATTTTTCTGGATTTTAGATTATCAGTTTAATAAGATGACATGCAGATATTACAAAATTAAAAATATGAAATTGTTATATATGAAATAATGAAGCATATATGATGTTAAGGGATTATTATAATTAAAATATACAAAAAAACTTCAATATTTATCTATTTGCTTTATTAAAAATTTCTTTCAATGTAAGTTATTTAATTTGCTTTTTTTTTTTTTTTTTTTTTTTAAAAATTTTTTTTTTGTGCTAATGCTTTCTCATTAATTCTATAGATAGATATAGTTTTTTCGTCAGCTACAAAGTTTGATTTTTCAAATCCTGTTTTTGCCGTGTCGAGAATTATATTGTCAATCAAAATATTTTCATTCTCAGCAACTTTTCTGTCATTTTTTCACCATTGATAGTCATATGCTCTGGATTTAAAACAATATTACAGATTTTACAGTCTGTTGATGATTAGGGTATTGTCACTGCAATGAAAAACTTATGTAATATCATTTTTATCTATTACTACTTGCATTTATTTCCTCATAAATTCCATGAACTGGAAAATTTCACTTTTTTTTGGCAATATCTGAAAAACCTTTAAATTTACAGATAGCATATTAAAGCTTAGCTAGTGTCCGTAATTATATGCTATTGCCGATATATCATGAAATTGTCGACTAAAGACATGCTGTTCTGCGAAATTCTGTCTTGTTTCTATCGCATGCTTACAAAGTTAAGCCTGAATTATATTAGCTTATTATTTATTATACTTAAGCCTGTTCCCCTTACATGCTTAAGGCTGAGTTTCAATAAATAAATTACTACATAAGGCTTATCCAGGGCAGGTGCTAGACATTTTGCAGCTCGGTGCAGTCTTTGTATGTTCTAAATTAAAAAAAATTTTGCATCCCAGTGCCTTCCATAAATTCTAAAGATTTTGTTGCTTCATGCTTCTCTAAATTCTACAAACTTTGCCATCTCTAAATTATGTCACCTGGTGTGGCCACAGCAGCTGTGGCGCCAGTCCTAGGCTTATTTGAATGACAAATCAGCTGTTCGTAATTCAAACAGCACTAAACATAATCTTTCGAATACGAATTTAATTCACAAACCCTATTTTTTGCACATGGAAAGAAATTTCTGTTAAATTTCTCCTAGTGTATACATTCAACACTTCACAGTTAGCTGAAGTTTGTAATTATCGCCAAATGCTATGTCAACATAAAAGTCTATAATACTCTTTAGTTTTCAATTACTAATATCTTTTAAAAATGTTTAGAAATCAACGCTGCTGTGTGTTGTTACTCATGTGCTGAGGGAAACAAAAAATAATAAATAAAGATTTGGCAGATTGGTATCAGGGATATGAAGGTGTAAAATTAACATTGTTTTGATGTATGTCAAGTGGAAAGGTGGTTATGGAACCTAATTAATGATTGTAGAGATTTATACTAATAAATGATTGTTTCTTCAGGCATTTTATTTAGTGAAGTTAAATTAAGAATTGGGATTCTCCACATGTTTTACTGTAAAAGATTTCAAATGCATATATGTAGAACATAGAAAAAAGTTCTGTCACACACAAGGGGGGGGGAGGTTGCTTGTAGTTTTGAGGTTTGAATTTTAGATCATCCCAGACACTGGATGTCTTTGATTTGAGCTTTATACCATATAACTATAAATATTAAGATGATTAACTTACACGCTTAAAATATACAATATAACAGTTTTTAGCATTATAACTTCGAGTTTTTGTGAAACAATTTTTTTTGCCATGATTTATAGTACAATAAATAACGGCAAAACAAAAGTGCATATAAAACCATCCACATGCCTTTTACAGTATTGGGCTCCATAGTTGTCATAGTTTCCCAGTCACAAATCTGCATTGTTTTGTTATTTTCATGTGTATCTATTTTATAAAAATTCATATACAAAAACAATATGCAGATATAATAATTTGATTTTTTGCAAACATTTCAGTGCATTTGTCTCAAAGTACAATTCTCATATTTTTGACTTTTGCATGGAGATAGTGACATCCAGCAAACCCTACACAGGCCTAGAAGTCTAAAATCTTTCCTAACATAAAATGAAACATATTTTACATTGCATTCTTTGGTTTACTGAGAAAAATAACTTAGTTTTTACAGAATCCGTTGCAAATGAAAGAATCTTCACTAAACAATAGAACTGATGGAAGAAATACAGCCAGGAAATAAATCCCAATTTTTTGCAGTTATAAAAAATTAATTATATTTATATTATTAAATAAAAAATCAAAACTAATTAATTAAAAATTTAATTTAATTAAATATTAATTAAAAAAAGAATTTTTATTATTTACACACATTATTTAAAAGTACTACTTTTGCATTCTGGGGAAAATTTTATTTTAAATAATAGCATATTTAGTAGATTTGAAGTTTTATCTATTTTTAAACTATGCAATGACTGAATCAGATACAGCTGAAAATATTTAATATAAATCACCAATTTAAAATGCTTTATAATTTTTTTTCACATTAAAATTCATAAATTTTACTTTGCACAACCTATGACAGTTGTTGCTAGTAAATGCATTCATCTAGTATTTCTGTACACATTTTCAAACAAAAAAAAAGTTATTTATAGAAGCCACAGTTATGAAAATATTTTATTTCTTTAAGAAAATAAATAACTTTATGTCTCCAAAAAGCTTTTCAGTTTCATAACATTTACTCCTACAGAAGGAGGACAGAAAAACTTTGGTTTAAAAGTCAAATACAAATTTATTACACTAAATTCTTTTTTCTCAAACTAATATTTGACAATGATGAAAAACTTGTAACATTTTGGAAACACCAATGATTTCTGGTGCAGTGAATTTCATTGCTATGTCTTACAGTGAAACCAAAATCCCAGTGCTAACTCACGGTGGAGAAAATTACAATATGAAGATGTTGTAAAAGAAGGAAACAATATTGACCTACAATAAAATTATCTCTTATGCTCAAAGATTTGAAAAAAAAATAAAATTAAATTATAGATGTAGAAAGACATGAATGATGGATATAGGACTTTTATCAGATGAAAATAGCTTTGATGATGCAGTAACTCAAGAGAAAACACCAAGAGAAGTACTTTAAAAAAATAATGAACAATCGGTAATGAAAATAATTAAATATAAATACAGATGTCAGTCAAAGCATTTCATATGTGAGTTCACTCTATCCTAACTTTGAAATTTGACTCAAAAATTAAGATACAACATGCAATAACTGGCATACTTGTTCTAGAACAGTGGTCTCAAACTGGCAGCCAATGGGCTGTGTGTAGTCGAAGTTTTACACAGCTTGCAAATACATTGTAACAATGTATTTGTTATAAATATGGTGCTTGCTGTTTGCAGACATAAAGATACTGACTGCAATCAAGTATGTGACTGCTCTTGAATGAAATATAGATAAAATGAATAGATGTGGGCTTTGTCACTATATAACTGTATGCCAGGCTACATGTCTGGGGTAAGGTGGAAGAATTTCCCATTTTGGTGCAATCAGTACATTTAATTGGCCGGCCAATAGTTGTTGGTGCTTCAAATATTCAGATTTTTAAAAAAAAATAATAAAGTTGGTACTTCTGATGCATACTTTTCTTGAGTCAATCAGCTAGTTGGTTGGCTGGGTGCACAACTAGATGGTTTATATTGCTATGTAACAGAGACAAACTACTGTATGGATTATAAATCCAGCTTATTTGTACTTTTTATTAGATCTACTGTATATGAATACCTAGGTTTAGAACTGTGCATAACTTCTGAATGTTTCTTTTGAAAGAATTTAGTATTGCTTATGCATTTTTGATAAATATTTAGCAGATAAAATTTAAAATTTACGTAAAAATTTTTATTTTGTTAAGAATAATTTTTATGCATTAAAGCAAAAACAAAAATACAGGCCTGTCAGCTGCTTTTAGATCATGCATTCAGCCTGCATGCGATTTGAGTTTGAGACCACTGCTATGTTATGCACTGTAATTTTCATATTGAAGATAACAAGTGAAAGAAAAATATTAGACAATAAAGTTTACAATTTTAAAAGTCTGTAAAGAATACTTTTTATGTACAGTATGCACACAGAGACTTCCTTAAAATACCTTAAAAGTTTTGTATTGCAAACTATAAGCTCTTTCCAATTTACAAATATAGAACGTAATTCTTCTTTACTCAAAACAGATGCTTCTCGAAGTGGTTTTTGGAATGCCTAAAAAGAAAAATGAAATATTACATTGAAATATTTTTAAGTGATAAATTATTATTAAAAAAAAGAGAAAAAGTATTTTGTAACAAGAGGACAAAGAAATATTTTATTATGATAGTTACTTTAATTTCTATCAATGATACAGCTGATAGATTCTCTGTTTGAATCTTCTTGTTAAGACATTGGGTTTGATATTGACTTAAATTCTGAAGTAGTTCATGTCAGAGTAAAAACTGATCATCATCAAGCGCCCTTAATTAAGGTTTGTCAAGCATACAGACTTGTAATTTTAAAATATGCCTTTTAGACATATTTATTATTTATCTACAAATGCCTGGCTTTTAGCACTTAAACCAATCTTGACTTCCAGTACTTTTTCATTACAGAATTAAAACATATTTAATTGTTATCTACCTTCAGGGTATCTAGAATCATAAACAGAGCATACTAGAGAATTTGTGAATCTAATGTAAATTAAATGGGCATTAAAGCAATCACATCATGTTAAAAGACAAAATGATGTGACAGCTGTAGCACATAGGGACACTACTATTGTATACCTTTGGTTTAGGAGATACTGCCAAACCTTTCCTCTAGTTTATATATATAATTTTGAGTCACAAATCTTACTAAATGATTCCATATTTATTAATCTATTAACAAAATGAAATGGCATTGAGTTTCTGGAGGACATTAATTCCTTTCTTTTCCAGAAAATCTACATATTCATTTTCTCTCTACTCCATAAATATAAGCTGGTACACATTTAGTGCTATAGATAAGTTGTGGACTCTCATATCAAAATATCAAGTTATATTACACATTTTTAATACTATTCATGATTGTTATTGTTTTGAAATTATATTAAAATAACTCTATTTAAAATAATATTTTCTAATATTAAAATTAAAATTCCTAGTGTTCAGACTTGCCAAGTCTAAAATTTTAACACTGCATAATTTTGTGATTTTATTAAATCTTGTTTAGAAATTTTGTGTATATTAATAAAAAAATAAGTACTTCCAAAATAAAAAAGACAACCATTTTTTTACCTCCCAAGAATATAAAAATATGTTTATATTACATATAAAAATTGGATTACAGAATAAAAATTATTGATTTTAGATAATTAATTTATTTTGCATTTTTAATTTCTTGGATCTTTAAACCCTCGAAACAGTTTTATTTAAATTTTCTGTATTTATCTGATGAATGACCATTTATTTTAAACTGTAATTTCAAACCTGTTATTTCAAAATGACTGTAATTTAAAAGGATTATGAACATCTACGATCTTTTTGCCAGAAAGCACTTACATCAAGCACAATTGACATATCTTCCACATAAACTTCTTCAGTAGAAATTAATTCATGAATGTGATGTTGCCTCTTCTTTTCTTTTGGAGACAAAGATTCAAAAGCCAAGAAGTCCAGAGAACCTGCAACATCTATAAATGCAAGGACACACATACACATATAAATATATCTGTATGCTAATAGCAGGAAAAAATGTTTAAAAAAGAGGGGATTGCTGAATAATGAAAACACATTTTTGCTTGGATCTTATTATGAAGAAATAAAAGTTTTATTAAAAAAGGAAGCATTTGAACAAAATGTTCTAAAAAAATTAGCTTCAAAAATTTAAATGTACACTTCAAGACTGCAGAGAACAACAACTATTTTTAAAATTCCCAAATCATAATTATCGCTTGTTTTTACACAATGAAAAACACTTTTTTAATAAATAATTATAGGTTTGTGAATATTAAGTTTTACATATTGAGTCATCTGGAAAGTTCTGCAGTTTTTCAAATCAATGTGCATTTTTTCTAATTACTTTGTTACTGTTGATAAGTAGTGACCTTGATTGAAGTGGATGTTTACATATGTTCTTTTCTGCTCGTTTTGCATAATTTTAATATGTCTTGAGGCATAATTTTTGCTTCAATGTCTTGCTAAGAACGGAGAACCCAAAAGTCATACTAAGCTTTTCTACTCATTTTCATCATATTATGCTCTTTTATTTTTAAAAAAGAAAACTGCTCATAAAATTTGTATTTTATACAGTCAAAGTGCTGTTTCTGATGACACAGCTAGAAGGAGGTTTGAAAAATTTAAATGCGGAAATTTCAGCCTTGAAAATGATGCCACCTTTCGACAACCATCCCCTCAAACAAGGACAGATTAAAAGAAGTTAGCTCTGAAAATCCACGGTATATAGCTCAGGAATATCAAACAGACACTAAATATTATAAAAATTACACTATATGATTATTTGAAGAAGACTAGATATGCAAGCAGCTATGATGTTATGGATATATATACTTTTACAGAGCAGAATATGCTTGATGGAGTCTCAGAATGTGGCTGAAAAGAAATAAAGAAGCTCCTTTTCTGAAACGGCTTATTAGTGAAGATGTGAAGTGGTTACTATATAATAATGTTATAAGAAAACGGTCCTAGACTATGAAATGGCTTGTTAGAGATGTGAAGTGGTTACTATACAATAATGTTACAAGAAAAAGATCCTAGACTAAGTCAAATAATGCTTCGTGTATGGTGGGACTACAAAGGAATATATTACACTATGAATTATTGCCACCAATCAGGAATAAAGTTAGAAAAGTGCTATTCCCAAATGGCAGTTTTGAAAGCAGAAATCAAAGGAAAATTCCCAGAACTGACCAATCATTAAGGCTGTCTTCCATCACGACAATGTTTGGCCCCACATTTGGATGAATAACAGACAAAGACTTATTAAGTAGGCTGGGATGTTTTATATAACTTGCCGTATTCACGGCGCCTTGCCTCCTTCGATTCTCATCTCCTCTGGTCACTTCAAAATTCTTCGAACAGCATGGAATTCACTTCTTCAGAGACTATCAAACATCACCTTGATAACTTCTTTATAAATAAATCCAATGACCTTTTTAAAAAGGTATTTTCCATACTTATCATATCAAAAAGAAGAAAAAAATTTAAACATAATAGTTAATTTGTAGTATTAGAAATAAAAATTCTCATTTGAAAATTTTTGGAATGCTAATACACTTACGCTGCCAGTTGTTCATGATTCATAATACTGTTGGGCAACTGCATTCAAAGAGAACTCTGGTTGAATTTAGGAAAAAGCAGTCATACTTTTAATGTCGTATTTCTGATTTAAAAAAACAATTCTGCTATCAAGTGTCTTGACACTGAGTTATTCAGTGTCAAGATATAATGCCTCTAATGTGAGATAAAGTTTACGCTTTTAAACCTTGAGAATGTTTCATTATTTTATTTACTACACCCCTGCTTTTCCTGTCAAGATACATTTCCCTCAAATATAATTTTTGAAAAAATGAAATATGTTACTTATTTGAATTTTTTTAGACATGCTTCATTTAGATGGAAAAATTCTTCAGCCAAGAATCACATACCGAGAAGTTTTCTAGATGTATCTGCCATTATTTTTATCCCTAGTTGCTAGCAATGAAAAAACTTTTCTTGACAAACGAGCAAAACTTATTTAAATATTTTAATAAACTTATATAATTTTTGACTGAATATATCTAACTAAAATATAAATTTATTGTTCATAAATGTCAATTTAACAAAATTAACAAAAACACTTTTTATTTATTTATTTTTGAAGAATTTTCAAAGCATTTTTGCAGAAAGAATAAAGTTATCAAAGATTTTACAGACACTGCTCATTTTATTCTCAGTATTAATTAACAATACATTTTTTTCAAAGAAGTTTTCTAATACGTTTTACAACAAAATAATAAAAATAATAATAAATAAATAAAATTAAAATATAAAATTCTCCATGTAGAAGTTCATTGTCTGCCCTATTTAAAAAAAAAAAAAGAGGGGGTGGAGGGAGGGAGCACATGCAGTATTATAAAGCAGAAGCTGCTTGTCCTTCTTAGAACCAGATTAAATCATGCTTTGGGGCTAGGGCCCCACAATATTCTAAGTTTAGTAAATATTTAAGGATATATTCTTAAAATAAACATCTATTATTTCAACATTCTTCTGACACTCATTTCAAATCCATTCTGTATTAAATAATACAAAAATACTTCCTATTATTAAATTTTTGTAGTTCTAAAATGATTGATATGTGAAAATATTCACAAAAAGTTATAATAAATTTTGTTAACTTAACCGTAGCTATCAGGGTTTTAAAGCACTCAAAATTTCAACACAAAATCATGTAATATGATACATTTGAGACTAAACTGACTCTGAGAAAACTGTTTTGAGACAATCAGACAAAAATTTATGTCAGGTTCTTTCGAAACGCATACGGCCTTTTATATACATAGCATCAGATTTTTATGCAAGAAAGATTCTCCGTGTCGTAATGTCAAACTTGTGTGAAAATAAATAAAATGAAATAAACAACAACAACAAAAGTATCACCCTTTACTGAATAAACCTGATAAAAAAATGGAATGAAAAGACAAGACAGAAATGTTTTCAACAGCTGAAAAAGGTCAGAACAAGAATAAAAATTATTAAGTAGAACTGACAAATTTTGTTGAATGAGCAAGATTTGAAGGAGAAATACAGTTTATAAAATATAGGGGAAGGGGCGCTGAAATAATTTAAAGAATTATTATAGGTACAACAATAATTATTAATGAGAAATTATTTAATTTCTCGTTTTTCTGATATAAAATTTGTAGAGATTTGTTTTTTTGTTGTGTGCGTGAAGCGGGAGACATGAAACATATGCAATGCCCTCACCGGGACTCAAAACTGGACCTCTCGAATACGCGCCAAGTGTGCTAACTGTTACATCACGAAGGCATACAGAAAGGAGGGCGAAAATACTTTATATACTTCCCCCTTTTAAAGGGCGACTGGGAATTACGGGACCCAATCGCCAAATCGTGGTGGTGCAGAATCATCATTTTTAATTCGGGCGCCACTGTAGACTCATGAGGATTTTTAAAGCAAGAGCCATGAAAAATTAGCAGTCTCCTCGCCGGGCCTCGAACCTGGACCTCTCGAATACGTGCCGAGTGTGTTAACCGTTACACTACGAAGGCATACTGGAAAGAAGGAGAAAATACCTTCTAAATTCATGTTCTTCAATGTAAGCTTTTAAATGCCTCTGAAAATGAATAATTCAAGAAGAGTTACAAGAATGGTTCTCGAAAAATGATTTATCTGAAACACGAATCTTACTAATATAGCAGAAACTCCGCCAAGAATTCTGGCAAAGTCTGAAACTTACATTGAATTTTACTGAATTTTTAAAATGCGGCATCCGGAATTATGCTATGCTTACTACAAGTTTCCTATAGAATCAAACAATTTACGCACATTGTTACATCAACATTTCGCTCAACATAAGGAAAGGCAGGGCCAGCTTAATGTACAGTCTTGGTCTCCGATTTTCTGACGGCGCAGCGAAGTTCTTCTCTCAAGCGACAATTAAATAAAGACTTATTGCCCTCCGAATTAGTGATATACTTAATTTATGCAGGTCACCAACTGTACTAAAAGAATAAGGCATCAGAATTGCTAATATCGGACCTGAGGAAACGTGTTAACTCAACATTTAATAACATATATGAGGAAACCAGCGTTAGTTAACTTATTTGGTGTTGTCTCATGACGCCATTACTTAGTCAAAGGGTTGATAATTGCGCCACCGCTGTTTCAGTGCTTGTGAAGACAGAAAATGAACTTAGCCGTTGAACCGAGACCTGCGGCATCGAAATCACACTTCATAGAGCAAAAGTGTATTTTAGCCTTTGCTACTGCTGTTTGGATCTGTTTCCAGGTGCGAGTGCCGGTCAAGCGCTCCGATCGGTACAATGGTTAGCAATGCTGGCTTAATCTGGATGCATTTGGAATTTTTATGTGGTACGGAGGCACTTAAAATATTGGCGAGCTTAAGTTCTTTCGAGTGGTTTGGTGGTAAGGGAAGAGGAAGACTAAATCCTCGGAAACTGGGAAACAGTCGTACAGTTAGTATGTTGGGACCATACCTGTGCGACCAATGGTGAAATTCTGGTATCCCGCCCACATTTACCTTTGGTCACTAAGATGCTCCACAGTCCCCTTGCAGCATTTGTAATACAATACAAGAGAATGCGTTTAATCGCTGCAGTGAGCTCATGCTGAGGTTATATTTGTGAGCCATGCATGTTGGTGCACTTGATCACTGCATTGGTGAGCTGCAGTTCTAAAGCATGGGCATGCCTACATGGAGCCTTTGATGAATTATGGTACGTGGCCGGGAGTGCCGAAGTGCAACTGACATTGCTCATCGTTTTTCTCAAGTGTGCGGAGTTGCGTGCTCTTGTTACATTTGTACCACTCGTGAGAGAAATACTCCATTGTCTTGCTTTAAGATTTAGTAATTGTATATATCTTGTAAAATGGACTGATTTGTTTTATTTCCAAACATGCACAAACATTCCACTTTTAGTGAGATTGTTATAAATTTAATAGCGCACCGTATGACATATGAAAGTTTTTTCTAAATTAGTGAGTTTAATGTAAGTTAGCCAAGTAATATATGCATTAACGCAAGTGCAATTAGATGCATGATACATTTAACAAGGTGGGTTGAAGCACATTCATATATTACATGATATGTATATTTCTGTTTTGCTACGTTTTTCTAACCCTTTTGTTTTGTTTTGTTGGCTATTGTTGTATCTGAGTTGGTTTGGAGCAGCCTATAAAAAGACCACAGGGCGACGGTAAGTCTGCCAGGAGGGTCGGTCTGCGGCCCCACATTACATCACATGATACGTATCAGACAATAATTTATGTCATTCAATAATGAATGTACCCCTTATGATTGATGTTGCAAGATAGTGCTTAATGAGGTAATAACGAATACCATATCTTCATACAGACACGCAGACCATACAGCCAATTGCCATACTGTTAACGAAATACTTAATGAGTCTTTGTGAAGCAGCACTCATTCCTGCACCAAAACAATTCTTAGCTCCAGCATGTTTCTCAGAGCAAATGGGACATTGTGAGTGCGCTTCCAAAATGCATCCTTATTGAGTCGGATTCAAGTCAAGAAACCTGGCTAGCCAATCCATTTTCCAAATAAACTCACTCTGAATATATTCATACACCAGCCGACTCTTATGCGGACGAGCATTGTCGCCTATAAAAAGAATTCACAACCAGCTGTGTCCCTGAGAAATCATATAAGATCTATTTTCTATACTTCTCCAGAAGTAAGAGAGTCTTTGCCAAGTGATCTGTACAGACCGAGACTCCTCTGGCTCCATTAGTGGTACTTTTCCCTGATATTACAGGGGTAATATTGGTTCCCAAATTCTCTCTAGATGAAGACAAGCCAAGAATCAGTATCTAAATTGAATATAGATGTGTTCCTGAAAAGAACTTAGGCCTATTTAAGTTGGATCGAAGGCTGATTATCATGGCAGACGCACTGTCTTGTATGAACAGAATAAACAACCGTCTAGTTTTGCGATACTGTTTTTAATATCTAGCCTAGATCTTTCTTGAAAAATCTGATGTGTACATCACATGACTTCCTTGTACGCAATATTAAATTACACGCATTTTGCATTTCATTTAACCTTATTGGATTGAATTAAATCTACTTCGTCGATAGCGCATAAACCACTATAGAATAAATGCACTCTTTAAAATTCACTATATTTGCTTATTACAGCGACACCCTGGCTCTAGGTTCACTTAACAGCGTCACATTTCATTCATTTCATAACTCGAAATACACAAAAATTCTATCACTTGAAGAATTATCTAATCGTTGCTACATGTTCTATTCAAATACTATGATAAATCTAAAATGATGTATAAAAGAAATTAGACAAACAAACAAAACAAAAAAGTTTTCACAGATGAATCAGTATTTCTCATTCAATTAATTCAGATCTCACTTCGCGACAAGGCAAAAATACATTAAAAACTCAAAATGTCTATATTAAAAATTAGGAAGTAAATCTTAAAGACTTTATTTCCTCGAATAAATTCCAGAATGAGTTAAGCATGATTTAATTCACAACAATAAGAGAAGACGTTATCTTTGTTGCTGCGAAGCTGTGTCTCTAGATTGGCAACATATTCACTATTCTGCTAAGTTTCAAATGTAAACAAATATGGCCGATATGACCAAAATAATTAGGCTTCGCAACACTTAAACAACTTTTAAATTGTTGATAATTCTACAATTATTACATGCAGGTTAACTTAAGACATAAAAACCTTAACCCGAAGATAAGAGCAACATAATTCAATCATTTTTAAAGCAAAAAAAAAAAAAAAAAACACAATTTAACAAAATATAAGAATAAAGAAACTGAGATCACTGAGCAGAGTAACAGAGAGGAGATATATATTTATGTACATTTGGTGCCTCCGATTCTAACCAAAAGAGAAATTGCAAATCTACATGTTATAGCAGTCCTATATACAAAATTTCAAAGTTCTGAGGTTACTCGTTTTCGAGTTATATGAGATACATACGTACGTACGCACAGACGCCATGAAAAAATCTCTTCAGAATCGATTTTAAATCAGTTTTATAATTTTTTTGGGGAGGAAAGAGTCCTTACGTTTCGATATCACAGAAAAACATCGTTAAATTGCACTCGATAACGGTCAAAATAGATATTTTCGTTGAAATATTATACCCAAAATTTTTCGCGATTACAATACTTCCTTTTTACTTCGTACAAGGAAGTAAAAAATACAGCTTTTCCCGTAACCAAATTGCTTTTTACCATCTGCTCATTTGCAAAGCTGTTGAAAGGATAATTTGATTGCATTAAAAACCGTAAACACAAAGCTACATTTATTTTTCACTCAAGCATAAATAGAGGTATGCAGCTGAATAGAGGCCTAAGATTTTAGAGGGCCCTTAGATGTTCTGCTATATTATATTTACACGTTTAAATATTAAATTCAGAAAGAAAACATAAAGAGGCTAGGACTTTTGGTTCTATAAATATATATAATGTTTTTATATAAGCAAAAGCAGAGTTTTGTTTAGCTCCATATGGGGGGGGGGGGTAAACTTCCTTCCAGCTTCAGTTCTGCATCATTCCGGATGCGTGGCAACAGGAACTGCACAAATGTCAGTTGAAAGAAATTCAAATACAAAACCCCAAAAAACACAGCTGGATAATATTATTCCGATTCTCATGACAAGACCACTTTCAAGTCGTTAACGATGTGATTAGTGATTCTGCTCAAGTTACAATATAACGATCAAGCTTATTGCGAAAGGAATTTTCGAATTTCTGGAGGCAAGCCAGAAATAAAGGCTGCAGAAACGAAGCAACGGGGCATCAGAACCTTCTGTAATTCATTCGATTTCTTAATGAAAGGGGGGGGGTCGAGGAAATGTTTTTGCAATATTGCCACATATCAAACGTTTTCCAATGCAAGAAAAAGTTAGTTTAAAGATGAATAATGCTCCTAGATTGATTGCTGACTGCATATCTGCTACTGCTTTGATTAGATAATTATTGACATAGCTCTCATGCAGTATAAATATCGTATAAAATTTAAAAAAAAAAAATGAGACATTTTAAATTCCATTTCTTTCTGTTCAAAATTCTAATTTATCGTTTTCACAGTTTCTGTAAAATTCTATACTACATTACTTAATCCCTACTATCTTCAGGCATTTCCTCCTGTTACCGGAATAGCTGATTAGCGAGCATGTGCATTTTTCCCCCAGTATTAAAATAGCTGGCCAGTTAAATTTTGAGGTGCAAATTAATTCCAGCACTTATTTAAATATATTTAATTTAAAGAAAATTATTTAAGTTCTTTGCGTAACAGAATCTTGTTCAATATGGTATCTTAATTAGCAATCAATGAAAATATATTTTCAATTAAGAAGATGATGCTCGTTATGATGATCCTTCGTGTCTAGCAGGAAAAGAAGGTTATAAGGCATTTCTTCTGCCTTCTTAATATGTCTTCGTGGTGTAGTGGTCAGCCCACTCGGCGCGTATTCGAGAAGTCCGTGGTTCGAGTCCCGGCGAAGGCACTGCTCATTTTTCATCTCTCCTGCTTTCAAAAAATACCTAATGTCTCTACGGTGGCGCCCAAATTAAAAAAGGTAGTGGATGATGATTCTGCACCACCAGGATTTGGCGATTGGGTCCCCTAATCCCCAGTCACCCTTTTAAAAGGAGAGAATATAAGGTATTTCTCCCGCCTTCTTAGCATGCCTTCGTGGTGTAGCGGTTAGCACGTTCGGTGCGTATTCGATAGGTCTGTGGTTCGAGTGCCGGCGAAGGCATTGCTAATTTTTAATCTCTCCTGCCTTCAAAAAATACCTAATGTCTCTATAAGGAAGTTATAACATATAGTCACTACAGCAAAAATTGGTTTAATACATACAGTTAGGGGCATACTGTATCATTCATTCTTACGGAATGATTGCTATAACCAGTATTGACTGTACTAATATTTCCAGGATGTCTGTCTAAGAATCGAGATAAAGAGATATAGATTTGACATTCAACTATTTAGATAAATACAGTAGGTTTTTCTAAAAAAATGAAGCTTTAGAAGGCAGGAGAAATACCTTATAACGTACATATTTTTTATAAAAGTTACATGGTCATACAATTTTGTTTAAGACACTTCAATATAAATAGATGTTTTAATGTTAAGATGACATTTTTTGTCTTTTAAAATTTTTGAATAATTAATATTTGTGAGCTAAGTAAAGTATCGTGCATTATTAGTTTGATTTCTTTTTTTGTTTACCTATTATGCTGTTTGTAACTTAACCAGTCATTATTCTTTTCTTAAAAATAGCATATAATAATAATAATTATGACAAAAAACTTAAAATTGGTGTAAATTTCAAATAAAATTTAATATAAAATTTTAAATAAAATGCCTGTTAATTTACGGCATCTCTCTTTAATCTTATATTTTGCCTATTTTTTTTTTCTGAAACTTGTATTTTGCATGACATATTTTCTTTTCCCATGCACTTATTTATTTGTTTTCAATATATAACCCAAAGAAAAGCAAATCTCATAAAAATGTGATCTCCAAAAGTGAAATAAAAACCAATTGATGCTAATTAATGTCTTATAGAATTCTGACTCTCCTTAAACTTTGTTGACTAAAAAATAGGGAAAAAAGTGGGAGAAACATTTTATAATATTTCCTGCAAAAAGCTTCTATTAGCGTTTCCCAACACATTACCCTATAAACATGTACTTGTATTGCTTAATAACTACACCAGCTCCGACAAGAAATCGTCATTCGAGAACTCGAATTTTTTTTTTAATTACATTTTTTGGAGTGCTGTAAATAAAGGGTAGCAGGGGGAGCAATTCTCCCCCCCAGCAGGGTATATTCTGCTTTTTTTCTTAACCATGCCCATTTTTCTTTATAAAATGATACCAATTGAAAAGAAAAATAATTCAATTGTAGAAGTATATGAGTTATTATAAGCTATTCTAATTTCATTAAAAGACAGTCTTGAGAAACAGTTTATTCCTTTCAAAACTCTCAGGGGGTAGAAAGTTTCTGTTAAACACAAAGAGGGATAATGCACAGCCTCTAGCACGATATCTACATTGACCATGACATTTCTATGCATATTAGTAACACCATATTTCTTTACAAAATGATATCAGTTGAAAACGAAAATAATTCAGTTGTAGAAGTATACGAATTATCACAAATTATTCTGAATTCATTAAAAAGGTAGATTTTAGAAACTCATTCCTTTCAAAACTCTGACAAGTTTTGAATTATTTTTCAGAAGATGGCTTGGAAAAAGAGTACAAGAATATTTATAGAAAATGCGCCTCGTTTCTAAGAAATCTGCACTGAATACTTGGGAAGATAGATGCA
>KK117351.1:174142-231610 GCA_000611955.2 Stegodyphus mimosarum
AATGCTAGGGAATTCTTCTGTCAGTGGCTTTCAGTTTTGAGGACATTTTCCTATGTCTTCAATATTTACAATTTAAAGGTGACAAAGTAGATGATTCAAAGCTGTTTAACCAGTTCTGAAATGCCAAGAATTACACTAGAAGATCTGTGTTGGATAAAGACTTTACACTAAACCAACAGTTATCTTCTTTCTTTAAAAAGTGTCAGAACATTAAAAAATTTTCATAAATTTTGAATATTTGCCACTTTTTTGATGTTTCAGACAGCAATCTATCTACTGAAAGTGTGCATTTTCTCGCATAACTGCTGGATGGACAGAAGAAAAGAACAGATTACCTATAGGCTCAGGCAGAGAAATTCTATTAAGTATATAACTTCAAGGAATTTATAATTATATTTCTAAGAAAGCAATTTAGCTCTTCTGTCAGAAGTATATTCTGTTGAAAAATACAATTTCTAACAATTAAGTCTCACTGTTTGATGTTTGTAATTATTTTAGCTATTAGTATGTAAAACTTTCATTGCACTAACTTTATGATGTTATCATCAAATTAGAGTATGCATATTACCCCTCTGTGTAAAATACAAGTAATTCGCCTTTTCAAAATAAAACACTTAGGTCTCCTTTTAAAAATGCCTCACTTTCTATCAAGCAATGACTGGTATTAAAAAATCATGAGTCAATAATCATATGTATGAAGGAGTGAACAGGATGAAAATAGTGGGCCTTCTGTCAAAAAAGCTTTCTCTTCTGAAACCTTTAGGAAAGAGCAACTCTTGAGACTAGGGTTCCAGAGGCAGCAAAGAGCTAACATGTAAGCCATCAAATGTGGCTGTAGCAGTTCTCTGACACCTAGCTGAAAGTGTCAAACACTGACCATCATAGAGCATCATGGCTCTAATGTAGCATTCACACAATAGTTTAAGCTGTCACAGTCAAAACAGCAAAAATCATAGCTTTGCCTATGCATGTAGAACAAGGTTCAAGCCACAGCCAATCAAGGAATGTTAACTTTGCACATGTGTGAATGTAAAGCTGGCACAGCGAAATCGATGCCAGTTCATGTTTGCTTCACTCTGATTGGTTGATTTTTAGGCCCTCTTAGCATAGAGTGGAAAAATGAGAAGATTTAGTCAAAATCCTTATGCCAATTTTCATTATGTAGCAAGGTATAGTTGCCTAGCAGTAAGTTTGGTGTATGCCATTTGTAACCGTAAAGCCTTACTGTGAAAGCTCAGTAAACAACACCCTTTCCAAGAATATGGATCTGGTCTCCTGAAATTGTGTACACAAATTGCAAATGAAATTAGGTATTACAATGAATTTTTCTGAATTTAGTAACATAATAACTAGGCTCTTCTTAGTATTACGTTTTTCAAGTTCATTGTAATATCTAAGCCCTTCTTCCAATCAAAGAGCAGTTCTCCTCTTAATTCCTTCATCTATGCTTTGGTGGTTACTCATTTTTCTGCACAGGGATTATTTTCAATATATACGAACAAAGTAAGAGCAGAACAACAAATGATTGCTTTTTAAATCGATTGCTATCAGAGAACTGTGTACTACAAGTAAAATTATATTTGACACCAGTGCTATTGCTTTATTACTTGATCATATACTTTCGAGGTAGGCCCACTATTTTTTAAAAGAAATTAAAAAGGGGGGGTATTTATTTTCTTAATTTTGAACACATGTATGTGTAAAAAATAATTTCAAGCAGAGTTATATAACAAAAGTGAAATAAAAGTAAATTAAAACAAAAATAAACAATAATTATTAAATATTAAATAATGGCTTATTTCATTTATTATTTTTTGTATATCATGTACATGAGTCTCATCAAAGCAGGTTATATCTTGATGATTGCTTATTTAATTTTTTTAAAAATTTTCTACAAATTTTGTGTATCATATTCCCATTTTATTACTTTTATTTTAAATTTAAAAAAGAATTCTTTAATATTTTTTTTTCAATTCATCTCAAGATATAATTCAGAAATCTGACTCTGACAATTCCTTTGGTTGCTTCTTGACAAAGACCATGGAATTATCAAGTATTATTCATTATTTAATAATAAATTATCATTGTTTTATTTTTGAATTTTATTTCAGTTTTGTTTTTTAAGTTTTCACTTCAATTACAGAAATGTGCAAACTATTTTTAATCTGTACCCTTCCTCTTAGATAATATAATTTATAAATACACTACAAAGAGGCAGGTTTAGATCAACTTACCATTTAAAAAGGTGACACAAATATATATCTTTACAATGTAAAACATGCAATGAAAAAGTTAAAAATATTTACTTATTTATACATGCTACATAAAATACAAGGTGAAAAAATATCAGGTTATGGAGTGGAATATGAGTTATACTAGGTAGCTACTTTATAATTCTCAACTAAAAAAGCTCTTTATTTATAGATAACCATGGGTTAGCAACATTTCTTTCTTGACAGATTGCACTCTTCCATAGATAGGGAAAAAAGTAAAAATAGTTTTCTAGTGTTAAGATGCTTATTAATGTTACACCTGAGTAAGCATTTGGACCATGTAGAATACCTTGAACATGTTTAGTTCATTTATGTAAGATTATCTTATGAGCAATCCCTTCCTTTTCTGTAAAAGAACTTCGGAAATGCAGGGTTAGCTCATATGTAAAATTGTGCTTATTTAGGCTAACGCAAAACATTTCTTACTTTTATTTGGATGGATTAGAAAAATAGCTAAAACTTTTACATGGAGGAAGTAGAGTTACCTTAATCACTTAATATTAGATTTTAAAGAATTACGAAGGGTACAGGTTTAATTATCATGCAAGGTATGAATGATTGCGAACAGAAGCTGTTTGCATATTTTTTAGATGATTTTACTTTGCTATAAAAAATACTGTCTGCTCGGAAATGTTTTTTGAACTGCAATATTTTTCAAAGTACAGATTATCGTCTGCTATTTGATAATTTTGTTTTCATGCAAAATGGCATTTTTAAAGAAGCACTGGATAGAATGTTACGCTTGTGTGATTTCCGAAGATAATTATTCGCATCTAGTTATTATAAAACAGAGTGAAAGCCCCAGTTTTTCGATACCTAAAGCTACAACGTTTTCAAAAAGAAAGGGAAGAAAACTTGAAAGTTTGGCTTCAAGTGAAAAAACTGTTCCAAATACATATCCAAGTAAAAAACAGAAATGTTTTGAATGTTGTAAAGGTAATATCTATAATCTTAAAAGAATATTTACAAAATCAAAGGACAGTTGTAAAATCATTAAAATGCTCAGTGTCAACCAAAGTGATTGATGCTGATTTGAATCTTGAAAAGGAGAAGAAATATAATGTGCATTATCTTTCTTCCAAGATATATCAGAGAATGTGCAGCAGAATTCTGTATGAGAAACATTCATCCTGACAAAAATGGAAAAATGTCACTATAGAAGAATCTTGGGTATATTTAAATGGCTGTAATAAAAAGAGGTGCATTTATCATCATCAAAGAGGACAACAAAATCTTAAAACATAGTTCAAAGATTCTAAAGAAAGTTTTCAAAGGGATTTATGATTGTTGCAGGTATTTCATATAACAACAAATTAAAAATAAATGGAGTGGAGAAAAATGTTAAGATCAACTCCACATATTACAAGGAACGTATTTTATACCCAGTTTTCAAATATGAAATACCTTCTCTTTACCCACAGTGTCATCAATCAGTAGAGCTGCATCAAGACAAAGCAAGCAGCCACATGTCAAAATCCACTGTTAATTTCCACGAAAAAACAGAAAAAGAAACAGGTATCAACGCCATACCATTCACTGACATCCCTAATTAAATCTTCTGATGTATCATCCTCAGACTTTTGCTCTTTAGAAAAGCAGATTGTTCAAACGTTGGACTTACAACCCTCCATGGACTTCAAGAGCTGTTCAAGAGGAATGGGATAAAATCTCTCTTCCAATATTACAAAAGGCTCTATTGCCTTGGAAATTATGGTGTAGAAAGATAGTGAAGAATAAGGGTTATCAAACAGAACATTTTAAACATAAAAATTTTAGGTAAATGCAATGAAAGTTGTCTAAAAATGTGTGAACAGTCTGTATTCTCCTTCTCTTTCTGCATGAATGTAAAATATCAGTTGCCTTTTGTTATGTACAGTATGCAATGATGTTGGTGATGAGACAATTAAGTCTTGCTTATAATGCATGACAGATACCCAATCGGCAAGCATATAAAACTGCATTTTGAAAACTGAAGTTCAATTTACCTACCTTGATAAAACTAAATTTTTACTATTAAATGAAATTAAAACTCAGAAAAATTTCTGACAAAACACTTCTTAAGCACAGTTAGAGATTCAAAAGTTTCCAGCAAAACTATTCAGCTTAAGAAATTAACCCAGCTGAGACTAAAAGAAAATAGTAACTGATGAAGAATTTAAGACAATTACAGATAATAAAAAAAATCTTCTTTCACCTTCGGAAGCAAAAAAGCTACAATTTGTTTATTAAAAGTGTTATAAAATGAGCTGAATTAAGGGAAAAATATTAACAAATCAATCTAAATCCATAACAGCTGAATATCTTTTCATTGAAGTGCATATCAGAATATTTGATGCATTACTAAATATCTTAATTTCTGAATTGGTAACATTTAAACAAAACAAAACAAAAAAATACATACATAAAATAAAATATTTAAGGTAAATAAGTTGCTGGCTAATGCATACAGTACCAATTTTTTACCAATCAATTAGTGACCTATTATTAGACCAAAGAGGCGGTAGCCCCAAAAGCCTATTATTCTCAAAACAGCATTTTGTGGCATTTTACTACAAATAGCAAATCACTTTTTTAAATTGTTGCCACCAAATATTATCGCCCTGTATTATACTTAAAGAAATTAAATAATGAAGAATCTGCATGTATGTATTGTATGTATGTTTCTAGCATTATAAGAAAATGACAATACCTACACACATCAAATTTTGAATAACTTAATCCTTCACCTGAACATGTGCACATAGAAGCCCGAATTTTTAATTTGTTTCATACTCTGTAAAACTTTAATGAATTTTTGATTAACAAATACAATGACTTCAAAGTGAGCAATGGCAACACTGTACAAGGAAAAAAAAATTTTTTTTTTCCAGCACATGAGACTGCATATCAGAAATTCTTAAAAGATATACTGCTTTTAAATATTTGGTAATATTGCTTTTGAGTTGAATTGAAGTTTTGATTGTTTAAATGCGAAGAACATGATATTTAATAAATAAAGGTAACAAACAAAATATTTAAAAAAATGCCCATTTGGGCATAATATAAAATCTGAAAGCTTTCAGATTTTTGTCAATTGATTTTTTTATTCTTTTATTTAATTAATAAAGGCAAAGCACTTGAGGGTTATCCGCTTAAGGAAAGAGAAGCATTTTGTAGACAACATTCTAAGAAGACTTGGCTCATAAGATTATGTTTGTGGATAACTTACTGAAAAAAAAAAAAAAAAACTGCTTAGAATTTCTTTTTTCAAGCAAAGAAAAAACTTAACTTCTGTGTTTGTTGTTATTTTGATGTATTCGAAGTTTTAAAACTGTTTGAACGAGTTTATAAGGTATGTATTATCACATAAAATTGTTATTACACATTTGCCTATACATATATTTGCATACTGTAGCCATTTGGCAAAAAAATTTTTTTTTTCAAAAATTGGAATAAAAACTTAGTTCAGATTTTTTTTTAGTATTTTTCTCTTTTTATTTGATGTCAATTCTAATGTATTTTTGACTTAACTTAAAAAAATAAAATTAAAAAAAAATCATGCATTCAAGGGTTAAAAAAGAAAATGATCTGCCATACACTCAAACTAAGGAATGGATCTTTGGACCAGAACTGTTATTTAACATGAAAAAAGTTCAAAATTATGGGTAATTAGAAAAGTTTCTTGAAAGGAAGCTTTTTAAATGACTTTTCCTACAAGTTTAAAACTATCATCACAGTACTGAATGTTCATGTTGGCATAAAAATATCAAAATGTTAAAAAAGGTCTATCATCATTTGAACAAAATTAAAAATAGAAAAGACATTTCAGACATTCTCAACACACAGATCATCAGTAAACTGTCAAAAAATAAATAAATAAAATTAAAGGATAAAAAAAATGAAATGCCAAATTGTAAGCAATATTTACTCTTTTGACAGATGCTCTAATAAATTTGTGATCTTTTCCCATCTGCAGTTTTATTAATATATCTCAGACAAAAAGCGTTTTATGGTTCTTGTAGTTATGGAAATCATAAAAACAATGCTAAACATGCCAAACGAATTGACAAAAAATAATTTGGCATGCTTACATATATGTGTGTGTGCGTAAAATATAAAATATGAAACAAAATTATTAAACTTAATTGGAACCAGTTGGCAACAGATCTTTATAATTTTTAATTAAATACATCCTGCTTCAAGGATATGCTTTGCACCATTTTGTGTCAATCTTTCTCTGCACTACAAAATCTTTAGAACTGCAAAATCTTTAGCTCAACTGCTGCTCAGAATAAAACAAAAACTTCACGAGGTTATAAATATGACTATGGTTATTATGTATCACATTTTTCACTTGATTGCTCTCCCTATGACAGTCACGTCTCTTTGCTAAGCTTCTCTTTATATGCAGACTGCATATATAAAAATTATGCGGCACATTTAGCGCTTCTAATTTTGTAGGTTCTAAAAATATAATCTCTATAAAATTAAGGGGTGTATAGTGCAACTACAATGATGATGTGCAACAAAAAAGAATATATGCCCTAAGAATTAGTTACCAAGGAATAAAATTATGTGTGGAATTTACAACTACATCTGTCTTCAAGTGTCATCTTTCTAACTACGCAGTAAAGCCTTTCTAAATTATAATGCAGAGAACATCACCAATCTGTCGCAGCTTTCTCCAAGTCATCTGATTATATACACACACATCAATTAATATATTTTAAAAAATACTTTAAAGTTACATATAATTTACAAAGCCTTTTGCTAGTTTAGAATCCCTTTTTCTACTTCAGAGATCATACGGAAAAATGTTCAGAACCTTTATAATCAAAAAAAAAAAAAAAAAAAAAATCACAAAATGTAACAATTTTTCGTTGTTATGGAATGTTTAATAAAAACTTTCTTGGAATTCTGTATTCAATTACTATAAAACTTTCATTTTTCAATCCCTCCAAAAGCCAATAAGATGAATGTTTTTCGTCACTAACACAGTGTAACTTACATATTTTTATGCTACCTTTTGATAAAATTACAGTACATATTCAGCTTAAATTTTAAGATTTAATATTCAGTAAACTACATTTCATACTATTACTATGCCAGACAATTGTGACAAATATTTCTAACAAAAGAACTTACTCATTTGGACACTTAGCAATTAGGCTTGTATACTGCAATTTTTGCATTTTATATCGTATTATTAGTCCAAAGGGATTTAGTCCCGAAGGACTATTACTTTCATTTGGGCGTTTTGAGTTGTTTCACAAAAAACGGCGTATCACTTTTCAATTTAGTCCTTGTTTCTTTTTTTTTTGACGTAGCTTTATCTTCAAAAATCGTCTGCATTGCACGGGAAAATAAAAAGGAATTTTAATTACAATTATAAATAAATAGCCAAATAAATGTGAAATTTGTAACAATATTCTCTAAAACTTTAACGAATTTTTCATTAATAAACTCAAAGATTTCAAAGCCAGCAATACCAACGTTGTACAGAAAAACATCTTTATCTCCAGCGCGTGAGAGTGTGTACCGAAATTTCTAAAGATATGCTCAATTTAAAATTATTTTGCGATATTGTTCTTTAACTAAATTTTACTGCTTAAGTGAGAAGAACATGGTATTTAATAAAGAAAGGTAATACACAAAATGTTAAATAAACGCCCCTTTGGACGTAATTAAAATCTGAAACCTTTCAGATTTTTTTTTTCTTTTTTATAAAATTTTCTTAAATATTAGACTAATTTTCATTTCTATTTCAATAATGAACGCTGTCGTTCATATTTTTTTAAATATCTTATTTATTTTATATTAGTGATTAAAAGTTTACAATGAATGTGCATTTATTATTCTTCAGTACTAGTAAATATAGTGTTTATTTTAAAATTCTTATTGTATACTTTTAATTTATTAGTTCATAAATCTCATTACCTGCTACTTTTCAAAACATTCAACTTTTTAATCCCATCCCCCAAGTTACAGTTGCAACAGTCACAGTAACAGAATGTCTGTTCCAATTAATTCATTTTCATTATCTAAAATTTGTTTTTAGTAGTTGTTATATGCTAATAATGATAATTACAGCAGCACTTGAAAAATTTCTACGCTATATTACATAACTAATTTTTTGGTATTTTTGTGTCTAGAAATTTACAGTTTCATATTTGTTTTTGTCTTTTTTATCAGCCTTGTTGTTCAGATTGGCTACTGTTCTGGTGTCATTATACTAGGGAAGTATAATGAATAATAATTTAATATTTTTCTTCTTTATTTTTATCAGGGGTGTTTTTATGACTTTTTAGTGTTGACTTCTGTTCCAACAATATTAGATTCTGAAGCAGCACACATTTACTCATTAGTTAATATCATTATTATACCTCAAAACTTAAAAGATGCTTATATTTTATAATTTTGAATTTTTGATTTGTTATTTTTATACATTTATCTACACACATTATATGGCCAACAATATCCAGACACCAATTTGGAGAAGTAAGTAGATGTGATTGTTATAATAATTTGAAACATCGAATGAAATAAAAATTCGGAAGTAGATCATATATACATACATATATATATATATATATATATATATATATGTTAGACAGGTAATGAGAACTGAGTAATTTTAAACATAGTATGATCACTGGATGCCACTATTTCAACAGATCATTTCATGAAATAGGGACCTTGTTATATCAATAGTAAGTGATATAATTATAAAGTGAAAATACCTGGGACATGAAATGGCAACCAAAGTGGTAAGCCTCATAAACTTAATGAGTTAAACTTTACTTTACTAAACAATCAAATCCTGAGGAGCACAGTGATTAAAAATAGTATTTCCAAGTGGTATTTGTTTCCAGTTTGAGATTCAAAGTGCTTTTTGACATTACTGCAAGCACTGGAATTGGTCATCAGGAGTTGGAAAACATAAGGTTTCAATGTCCTGCTGTAACTCAGAAATCCACCATTAGGGCAATCAGTTCCAAATATTATATGCAATAGCGCAAAACCTAGAGCCAATGGACTGTGGAACAGGTGAAACAAGTTTTTTGAATTGAAAAGCCTTGTTATTAATTCTAGCAGTCTGATAAACACATATGGATTATGCAAACACTTTATATCCAAGCAATGTGTATGAAATATTAAGTTTTATGCTGGAAGCATCATATTTTGGGAATGTTTCTAGAAGTTTGATCAGTGTTCTTTAGTTCCTATAACCAGAAAGGAGAATGCTTAAATGTATCTTGATATTTTTGACAAATCTTCATTTCTATCTCTCTAACAACAATTCAGGGTGCAACAGTTTCTTTATCAACAGGATAACTGTTCCATTCATACAGGGAAGACGTTTCTGTGGTTGATGATGATGGGTATTGGAAAAGATGGGTATTGGAAAAGTGAACTGGCCTTCACAACACACAGACCTTAACTACACTGAGCAATATCTGATAAGAACTCGAACCTAGAGTTTGAGTACATCACGATTCAAAATGCGCGACTTCAGTGGTCAGACTCATTGTAGCTCTCTTATGTAAATGAAAGACTATTCCTTTGGACATGCACTAAAAGCTGGTGGAAAGTCTTCTCACAGAAGTATACATATGACCAAGTGGACTAACAGCTTATTAATACGAACCACATGAATCTCCGATTGTACGACTCTCTCTATTTGGCCATACAGTATATTAACTCTCTATATAATCTACAGTGCTTTCTAATAAGTAAAATGTCATCAAATTTGATAAAGAAAGTCAAATTTTATGCAGAAACAAAACATCAATACACATAGAATCTCAGTGACAATACAGTATATGATAAAGATGATAAATACAATGATGATTTTATACCATGAGTTATCAAAATCAAATACATTATGCTACTTAAAAAGAAAAACAAGAATTGAATTATAAACATTTGTTTATTTGTTAAGCATAATTTCATTTCCTAAATCTTATATTTTTTTTATGAAATCATTAACTACAACTGGATATGACATTTTATATGAAAATTTTATTCTACATACACAAAATTAGCATGCACATTTCCTTATTAATTAGTATAACTAACATGATGACACAAGTAATGAAAAAAAAAGTTTGACACAATTTCTGAACAATCACAGTTACACATATATTGTACTGCAGTAAAATATGCATTTTACTAGCATTAAATTTCTTCCGTGCATAGAAGTATAAGATTATATAATATGGCAAAAGTCAAGGAAACTAAATTTAAAAAAAAAAGTGAAATGAAAGAAAACAGTTTAATTTTTGATTAACGTGTAGTTAACATAGCATAACAGTTTAGTAACTTATTATTGCACAAAACTCTCATTATCAAATTTAATTAATAATTCTTTATACGAGAAAAATATATATCTGGGTCAAGTTTTATAATGCATTATGTGAAAACAAAGTTTAATAACTTTTTAAAAGGGTCAAGGGTAGGACACAGAATAAAAGTGAAAGAAAAAACATCATGGAAAGAAAGAGAAATAAAAAGAAAAAAACCTACCCTGGACCCACTACCATAAGCCAAGGGAAGGAAATGCAAAATAAAATTTCAAAAGTGTTAAATAAATATTTTATGACTGAAACTGAAATGCAATTTAAATATTGCAAACATAGAAACCATGACTGCACGATAATGTCCACATATATATTCATACATACAGAACTGTAATAATTATGGTACACAGCAGAAATTCATGATAACTGAACAATAAAATCTGAATTCTAATACAGAAAGACGAAACACAGTAAGTCCAAGCATAATATTATATTCATTTAAAATGAGATAAACGTTCTCATAAACAAAATAAAAATATATATTTTGAACTGACTAAAAACCTGTTATTATTAACTTTGCTACTCAATAATACACTGGCAGTAGGTTTCTGCAGCAGTTTTTTTTTTTTTTTTTTTTTCCATTACAAATTCAACATAGTGTCCTCAATTACAGAAAAGATCTAGCCATTGAAGTAGCACAGTGAGATTCTGAGGAAACAGAGAGAGAGAGAACCAGTCCTGCAGCAGGTAGTGGGCCCCAGAACACAGCAGACACCTCCTGCAAAGTACAGAGTATGAAAAATAAACCATGACAGGAAAACAGACCAGCTCAATAGGTAATGAAAAATTCTATACTGCAGATTAGATAAATGAACAAGAAATGACTACCAGATACGAACACGAAAAATTAAAGAAGGAAAATTTAGAACACAGATTCAAATTAAAGAAAATTTAATGTGGAATTCAAGATATTAAAATATACTTTGCTTAGATATAAGAATTTTAAATGACAGAATTAAGGAATTATGCATGTAATTACAAAATTTAGAAGCATAAATCTTACTTCTGAAAGACTAATTTCATATTGTATAGAAAAATTGGTACTTGCATATTAACCACTACCAGGAACGTAAGTCCGCATTAAGGTACAGAGACAACATGCCAATACTTAACTGTCTCTTTGTTCCAACTGTACTTTTACCTTCTTCTGTTAATTTTTCATTCTTTCTTTATTTTCTTAGCTTTGGCATATAGCAAAAGTTACCGGCTATTCATAATCCTGAACTTTGAAAGCTAATTCTCATACAAATGACGTACTACTAAAGAAAATACCCCGTGGAAATACAAGATAGGAAAATGCAGATAGGTGACTAAAATGAGCAGAGGAAATTTATTTGAAAGAAGCCACATAACATTTGAATACCTATGAAGCTGACTTATTGGTGATGCAAAGAGTTAACATCAGTCAAATTTCACTATATAATATTATGGCACATTAAACAGTCATACAATTATCTTCTAAAAGTCTGGCTTACTGGGGCAAAGGCCACAAGAATTGTGTTAAAGTTACCTTGGAGCCAACAAATTTCACAGTGGTTAATATATAAGTACTAAAAAATGTTTGAAATCTGTACAAAACAATAAGAAATGCATTCTGAAATTATTTATTAAAAATTTTAAAAAATAATGATAATAATTCAACAAACAGATTAATAATTCTATATTCAATGAAAGAAAATATAGCCTTAATTAAGAAAAATGATTCTTACAGTTATTTTGAGCAGGATCTCTGGATTTATTCAACACTTCAACATAGTTTGAAGGAAATAATCCAACAACACCACTGAGTTCTCCCTTCCACCAAGAAGGATCATCAGTATTGACCAAAGTTATAATATCACCTTTCTGGAATGTCAGTTCATCATGATGCTGCCCAGCAAATGGATACAATGCAACAACCTGATCTAAAAGGGGGGGGAGAAAAAACATTTATTTCATTTATATAATAACAGGACAAACAAAATGTACCATAAAATGAATTTTACTGATTAATCTCATAAATAAAATATTTGTCACATTTAACCATGTTTATTGAAAAAGTGTAAATCCACACAACAGGGTTGCCACTCAAACAGGAGAATGAAATTACCTGACTTTTCTAAGTTTTCTAGGTGTGTTTTAAGAAAATTCCAGCCTATCCGCGTAATTCACGTTGGTTGCTGTGCTAAGAGGTAAATTAATTATGGTACCACTTGAAAACACAAAAATTTGCCAATTACATATCACTTACATATATATATATATATATAATCCCCAAAGCATTAGTATTATAAATATAACAGGAGTTATTTTCTCCACGGAAGATTGAGATTAGAATCTGCCCAATCTGGATTAAAAAATCTCTTTTTTTGCAGACATTTTGCAGCTAAACGAAAGAAAAAAATCTATTTCATGATATTTTTAAATAAATTCAGGCATTTTATATTTATTTAACAGCATACATAAGCAAAAAATATGTGCATTAAATTTCGTGATGGTATGTCATCATACTGCTAAACAGGATTATGCCAGAAAAAATTTCCTGAAATATGAAAGCATTATTTACTAATAATAAATAAATTCAGACGGAAGAAGCAATATTAATTGATACAAATAATATTAAAATAATTAAAAGCTGAATTACATTAATCAACGATATTTTGGCAAATATAGTTATATTAAATGGTTAGTCTAGATGACTAATTACTATTTTTTTTAAATTTTACTGTAAAATGACAAATACGGCATTTATTTTAAAAAAAAAAAAAGTTTAAAAGATTTTGCGGTAAAATCCTAGTATACGCTATGGCCTTGGCATGATTTTGAAAATTGCCGCCAACACCAAAATGACACATTTAATGCTCATCATAATCTTGCCAAATCTTATGTGCACCATACATGGAGGTTAATCTAACTTCCATATACCGTATACTAAGATTAAACCAAATTTGTTTTATACGAAAATACATCTTTTCTTTAGTTAAACATGCACTGCACATGTGCCTCTCTCGATTCTTGAGGTTATGGAAAACAAAGTTGCTGGGAGCTTACTTTGCTTTTCTAAAGGAATATCTGATTGGAGCTGCGAAAATTGGCTCTATGCCAGTTACTCGAATGATGCTCACGTGATATATAATTCGCTAAGAAAGTGATTGCTTCCAACGTCGGGGCAAAATCCGCTTTGGGGGGGGGATCACTGTATGAAATTCCCCGAATTTTTTGGTCAATTTTCAAATTTCCTTTTTCCAGTTTTCCAAGTAGCGTGGCAACCCAGACACAAGTAAAAACACAAAAACTTGTAATTTGGCTCTCAGTTTAAGAGTATAATTAATTAAACTGCTCACAGCCAGTAATGCTGCACTGTAAGCTATATATCTACTGTATCAAAGTATACTTCTCAAGAGAACTTTTCAAGAAAAACATATCTGCATTATTATATTATACAATGGGTAAATAATAAATATGATCAATAGCAACTTGTTTCACCAGATAAAAGAACATGATAAAAGCATCAGCAAGAAAAATCTATCGGAAAAGCCCTTAAGATTAGTCTAGTACTTCTGAGACAGCTATTATACTGCGATACCAGAAAAAGAGGCGATAAAAGATGAGTGATAGAAACAGAGATCTCCTTCCCCTGTTATCACAGATTTTTTTTTTTTTTTTTTTTTTTATTTTTTTTTTTTTTTTGCTTCAAAATTACTGCATAACTGTACTTCAATACTGATAATAGTGCATGATATTAAAAATGATTTCCCTCCTGGAGTTTCAAAAAAGGTTAGGAACATTAGCTAAATCACAAATTTTTGAATGTATTTTGTTAGGTAGTTCATAAATGATATGTTTTGGTCTAAAATGTTCAGTAAGTTTAAATGAGCATTATTGCTCCACCTGCTTCTTAATAGAGCAATTTAAAATTTTATTCTTAAAAAAAATTACATATAAAACCATTTTATGACAAAGAAATTGCATAAAAATTTAAATGTTTTTGGGAATTCTAAGAAATTTATATTAAATATGTAATTTTAAAGTAACATTATTTTGTCGACACATTATACAAGAGCGCCATTAATCCCCAAATTGATGTTGAACGTCCTGTTGTCCGTATTACAACTATAACATGCAGACATGATTTAAAATGTTCTAATAGAACGTTGTAAGGAGCTTTTTATAACATATTTTTTACATGTTACACGAGAGTGAAATTAACACCACTAGTGGGCATGTTATCAACTGTTTTAGAACTGTCACATGCAGTCATGATTCGGAACATTTTGTCTGAACATTCCCAACACATTCGTGAAACACTTGTATTGAATGCTCTCTGACCATTCCAGTGTTATTAGAGATTTTATACTAGTTTTCAAATAAATAACTTTTCTAAAAATAATTTATATGAATATAACTGTTTTCATAATAAATATTATGTTTTTTAATCAATATTGCAGCAAAATAAAAATGATCAACAAAGACATGTTTCTAAATTGAATATTTTGGTGTTTGGTTGCTTGAGTATGACAAAGTACACAAGGTTAAACTGCCTGAGTGAAGGGATGCCTTCACGGAAAACTGACTCGCGTTATACCTAGGTAAAATCAATCACTTGGGTTTAGGTGCAGGTTAAACTACCTATATTCAGCAGTCTTATCACTCAGCCACTGGTAGGACAGAGGTTATCTGAAAGCTAGGTACTTCCTCTAAATATAACTTGAATAGCATATACTTTTATAGCAGATTTATAAAATATTTTGAAAAGCACCAATGTTGTATAATGAAATGATATACATTCTAACAAAGTTGTTATCATACGTTGGGAATGTTTTGAAAAATAGCAAAGTTGTATCTTAAAATATACATCCTAAGAACACAGTTGTGACAAGCACCATTTTTGCACATTGTGTAAAATATACTTTATAGCATATGTTAGGAATGTTTAGAAAAATACCCACTTGTGTGTTGAAATACATGTGCTAAGAACATGGTTGTAATGCCCACCATTTTAGCATATCATATAAAATGTAATTTTCTCTTCTTTAGTGGAACTTTAGCAGTGGCAACTCCTTGGAGCTGGTATATATATAGTGTATTTGCTGGCATATAAAACAGACTTTCTTCCTTTGAAAGTAGGTCTGAAAAACAGGGTGTGTCTTATATGTTGATAGTCAGTTTTTGATTACATGAATTTTTGGAAATTTTCTCTATTCGGAGTTATGCGATTTTTCTTCTTGTTTCTTGCAGAGTGTGGGAATATTACAGTTACGTAGGGTCCAGTGAATGGCCATGCACTGTTATCAACGATTATAGCTGGGTTCGTTTAAACTTTCCAATTTTTGTGAATGACTTTTAGGTGTATGAAATTTCTACTGTTCAATTTTCTTAAATTTGTTGGCAAGTTATGGCTCAAAAACAATGTCGGCATTGCTATAACATAGCATAGAAGCTACATGTGATTGCATATGCTAAAGAACATGTAAACAGGGCTGCAGAGAGGCATTTCGGGCCACCCTCAACTGAAAAAATGATAAGAACTTGGCAGAATCAGGAAGAGGATCTAACAAAAGCAACTCACAATACACATAACCTACGAAGGGGAATTGCACAATGGCCTGAACTTGAGGCAGAACTGAATACTTGGATTTTAGACCACAGAAAAGTGGGACTTTCAGTCTCTACAAAAATACTTATTATCAAGCGAAAGCAATAGCAACTGATAGAGAGATTGCCGATTTTACTGGATCTGGTGTTCAAGATTCATGAAGAGAAACTAGCTATGTATACGGATTAAAACAAAAATATGGCAAAAGATGCCAGATGAATATGAAGAAAAAATTATTGAATTTCATCAATTCGCCATTAATGCAAGAAATCGAGAAAATTTTGAACATGCACGAATAGGAAACATGGACAAAGTTCCTCTGACTTTTGATGCACCCTTAAACAAAAGTGTAGATTCCAAAGGTTAAAAAAAAAAAAAAAAAAAAAAAAAATTCAGGGCAAGAAAAAAACTCATTACATGGTTGTTTTAACCTGCTGGGCTGATGGGACAAAATTGACCCTGTTACTGATTTTAAAAGGAAGACACTACGCAAAGAAAAATTGCCTAAAGGAGTGTTTATACATGTTCATGCAAAAGACTGGTTGGATGGAGGATGAATGAAATTATGGATAGATAAAATTTAGTCAAGGCACCCTGGCAGACTCTTGAAGAAATTTGCCCTACAAGTATGGGATCAGTTTTGTTCACAGAACAGAAGATGTTAAAAATAAACTCAAAGAATCAAAAACTCAGCTGTAATTCCAGGAGGCCCAACTAGTCAGCTTCAACCTTTAGATGTCTGCATTAAATAACCATTTAAAGGATTTATGAAGGGGAAGTAGAATGGTTGGATGCAGTATTCAAATTTTGAGGTTACACCATCAGGAAGAAGGAAGAGGCCTAGCATTTCACAAGTTTGTAAATGGGTCAATGCTTCATGGGATGCTGTGAAAACAAAGACAGTGATTAAATCATTTAAGAAGTGTGGCATCAGTAATGCACTGGATAGATGATGATTGTTGTTGATGACAATTTGTTGTATGAGGACTCAGATGCTGATTTAGAAGAGGTTTCAAGTGACTCCTCGGCAGATGAGTGTTTGGGTTTTAATGAAGAAGATTAAACGGTGTTCTTTCTCAGATAGATTGGATATTTGCAGAAAGTATTACTTCATATTTGTATTACTTTATGTTTAAAATACTGTATATTCATTATAGTGATCAGTAATAAAGTTTTATCCTCCAAAAATGTGTATAAAAAAGGAGGTGCATCTTATCGGCTGGTGAGTCTTATACGCCAGCAAATAGAGTAATTTTTTAAATAGATAGTCCTGAGAACACCAAAAACACAACCTGCAGTGTTCTTGAAGCATTATAGACACATTTCACATTAAGAAACAATATTGCCATACACTCAAGTAATATCATGAAGCAGTTATTAAATCAACACCAGACGGGAATCTTAGGACTTGCTCACTGAATCTGTATAATCAACTCAATAACTGAAAAATTTTGGCGCAATGCATGCACATTAGTAAGTACTATGAGTCTGCAGATGAGCTCAAGAATAACATTTATGAGAGGGATGAATGACAGAGTTACTAGTTAAATTTACTTCAAAATTTGGTGAATTTAGGACAGAACATTTATTACTTTATTGCAAACAAAGGAAGACACACTAACTATGAAATTAACATTCTCATAGTTACTTTTTATTACTGTTTAACATCTATGGAGTTGTATGCATTCTTTTGATAATTCCTTCTGATGAAAACCTAGGTAATGTATAGAAATATTTAAATTGGACATCAATGTAATTGTTTAATATGTAGTGTACTTTTCATTATTTATATTTTCCGTATTTTTTTGACAGAATATTCTAACAACAAAATACTACACAACTTGAATCAGTACATCTTGTGATGTCACTAATCAGACTTTTATGCAATAAAATATATTCACAAATGGTTAGCCATAAGTTAACTAAAGCCAAATTTTTAATACATTAGTTTCTGCTATCTTAAGACTATGAGCCAGTTATAATTGAAAATGCTCAAAATCTGTATCCACAGAAAAATTTCGAAAGAGTTTACATGTGGAACGCTTGGAATCATGTTTCACATTTTTGTAATTTTAAATTAAAAACTGATTGCTCATTTGCAATTAACTTTATTTGCATGGAAATATATAAATAATTTTAAAACTTTTACTAGTTAAATCTAATAGTGTATTTTAATTACCTATTCAATCTGAAACAAAAGTTTTTTAAAAAATAATTTCCACTTAAGTACCAAAATAGCTATAAAGAACTTGAAAAACAGGGCAGTTTTCAGTCATTAGAACTTTAATAAAAATTGTTCTACACTACTTAAAGTCAACACCTTTCAGTTTTATCCAAAAAGTAGAAAATGATGAGTAAAAAGCAAGCAATTACTAATACCTGATTGTTGAGGGCCTCCATTTAGATTCTCATTAAACCTAGAATAAAGCATTGGTTCAGGAGTACTTCGATTGCTACTTGCACGACTTCCACTTAGTTCCTTTACATAAGAAGCTGGAAACCATCCTACTTGTCTTTTTTTACCTTTCACCTGTACTCCCCCAAAAAATATTATGTAAATTATTATATATAGAAGTATAATTTTTGTGTAGAATGTTCACATAAATGAAAAGTTTAAAACATACGAAATACTAAATGATAATAAAAGTGACTAACCTGAACTTCTCCTTCCCACCATCCATTAGGTGTTTTCTTTCGCACATGAACCAACTGTCCTTTCTCTAGTGAAATTTGTTCAGGACCAGTTGCTTTATATGGAGCTATTACAGTTACTATTTCTCCTTTTCTAAACTTACCCTTAAAAATAAATGCGACATTTACTTGTGTCACAGACATAAAGAATAAGCACTTGATAACTAAATATTGTCATAAATCATTTTAGGTACATGGTGAGTTTCTCTGCAGAAGTTTTACAACAATGTAAATTTTCAGAAATATTATTAAAAGAGAAACTGCATTTAATAATGCATTATTTAATACACAATAAAAACCTTTCTCAAATGGAAACTTACAAGATGCATGTATGGTAGAATTCGCCTTATCTGAACTTGTTACTATGTTTTCAATTTACGTGATTTAAATAAATATAAAAATAATATTACATATTTTGTATTTTTAAGACAATGCCAAATTATTTCAGTTAAATGTATATGATAGGTATACTGCCATACATTGTAGTTTGTAAATCATTTGGTAAGCATCTAGCCTACAAATATCATCAGGAAAGTAATCATATACTGAATATAAGCCAAATGTTCTAGTTTATTCTTTAACACATTGCTTGATTCTAACAAATGCTTCTTTTACAAAGATATACTAAACAGGCACAGCAATATTATGTCAATATTCTCTCTGTACAAGGAATTTTTGGCTTACAACATGCAATATAACTGCAGTTAGTTACTAAGAGAGTTTCTGCTAACTTTTGAAGTTTCTTGTATGCAGTCTTTTTTCTATGAGATTAATATGAGAGTTTTTTGTGCAAATATTATTTATATTGAATTAATATTACTTTTTTCTTTTAACGCATAGCATTTTCAAATGAAATATGATAAATAAAAAACCCAAATCTCCCCCTTTACACTTTCGTTACTGGCTTTTGGGGGGCGGGGGGACTCAATGTTTTTCAAACATTTAGATAGGTGTCGTGCTATTTCCTAGTTAGTCTGAATATTTATTCAAGTATATGCTATAATAGCTTGAAGTTATGGGACAGGTAAGGCCAAAGAAAAAACATTTAAACTACGATCTAGGTTTGTATATAAAATTACATATGAATTTCTTTTAATAAGATCAAAGGCTAAAAAAAAAAAAAAAGTTTAAAAAAATATATCAGTACAAAACCGCATTAAAATAAACATGCTACATAAAATGGAATTAAGTTCAATGACAATGGCTTCATAAAAAATTCAACAAACGTGTCTCATAATTATAAAGCATTAAAAAAAAACCCTCCATTTTCCCCCTTTCTTGTACTAAGAAAATAAAACAGCTCAACTCATATATACAATGATCAACTGACTATCTGTGTTTTGACTACCACAATGCCTGCCTGTCTGAACTGATTGCAGATTTTAAATCATCAAATTAAATCCAATATACATATAGGACATATAAAAATTATTAAATTAAAAATATGTAAAAATGGTAATGAAACATTTATGACCTAAAAAAAAATTTAAAAAATTTCTATACACACATATAATTTCTTATTCAGTTACAAAGTTCCATTGCTCAAGTGTTGTAATTGCCATACTGAGAATTTTCACTAAATTGTCCATCATAATTTTTTCATTTTTAACAATTCCTTTGCCATATTTTTCACAGTGACGATACTTTGAGGATTTTAAAGCATACTTCAACCATCAGCTGATTGATGACTGGGGCATTATCTAACATGATGATGATGCTAGTTACAAATTGATGGTTTAAGCATCATCACCATGATTGAAGGCTAGTTACAAACATCATCATCATCACCATGAATGAAAGGTGGCCATAAATTAAGCCAAGAATTTTCTAAAACATTTACAAGCACACTATCCTGTGATACTGCCAATGCTCCACACAGTGGATTTTATGTTAAAATATTTTTTTAAAATCTTGAATGATCTTGCCATTGTTCAGAAATTTTAGCACAGAGTTTAAAAAGGCTACTTTAAATCTGCATTTCAGTGCATACAACATTGCAATATTCATTAGCTGAATGATGGATATATAATTTGGTGGAAGGAAAAAGACCTTATTATCATTTACTGAAACTTTACGTGAGTAGGAGTCGAACACTAGTTTATAATCAAGACAATTTTTGTATCATGTAAACCAACAGATGCCAAGTCTTAGAAACAAAATGATTTTCAAAGCAATTATTCACTAATGTTTGTGTTATCCCTACTCTTTTATTTGAATGATAGATATGGAGAAAATCCTTTCCGCTTTTAAATGCATAATTTTTCTTTTTGAAAGTTTACATTTGTGTCTTTCTGAAGCATGCCAAAATTGTTAGTCTCTCTTTGAAATCCTTAATGATAGTTGCGGCCTATTCTGCAAACATTGCCAAGATGTTTTGGGGCATTATTGGAAGAAAAAAAAAAAACCAGTTTCATCTGTATTATAAATTTGCTCTGGAGATAACCTTTTGGTATTAATGAGTTTGAAGAATTTATTTGCAAATTGCTGGGCTGCTTCAGTATCAGTTAAAACCTTTTTTGTATGGAAATTTTCACAGCCTTATACCATGCTAATTCTTACATTTGGTTAATCAAAATGTACTCAGTTTTTATATCCATTCTATCATGAAATATTTTAGCTTACTAACCCCATTGATGGCATGCCTTCATTGTGATGCTGCTTCACTCATCACCACTTTGTCATAACAGTGACTTTAGCATAATGGATGATTTTGTTATTTGTTTAAAAGTGGGAGCCAGAAACCTCCAAAAATTAAAAAAGTTCTTTTACTGTTTTTCGAGTGTCTTACTCCTCACATTATTTTAAGATGGATGTGCCTTTATCCATTTTTTTGCATCAGTTCTACTTTTTGTTTGACTGACATTGAAATACCCTTTTGCTTTGCAGATTCTGCAGCAGCTCAAGAACTAAAAACACCTTTTAACATAACTAAAAATTCAAAATTTAATTTGGATAAGATAGCTGGAATAATAATATAAGCTGGCTCAAATTAAAAACTAAGAAAGAGTGCAATTTGCTATACTGAACTTAAGTTCCTTGCAATTCTTCCATGGTGCTATGCCAACAAAAGACAAAATGAATAGCATCCGACTCAACACAAATATGTCTCGAGGCTTTACTTGTGGTTTAGGTCAGAAAGAAAAATGGACTCAACCTCTTCCCCCCACAACCACTCAAGTGCTATAGTGTTATCGCAGTGTAATCTATAATCATGGTGTAACAACAACAATAAAACATATTACCACTAGCCATGGTATGATTCTCTGCACAGCAGGTGTTTCAAAGTGACATATAGAAATTTCAATTACTCATGAGAAAATCTGCTTTTACAACACTTCACTTTTTCTGGAGTTTTATATTATCCATTCATAAACTTTATAAAAAAGGAAAAAATTAAAAAATTCTTTTAAAAAAAACATTGCAGGTGGTCTAAATATCAGATCACTTCAGATACTGAACATTATATGATATAGTATTATAGATAGGTAAAAAATTAAATACCTGACAAAAAAAAATAAATAAATAAAATAACAGCACGACTATGTTAGATTTAAAAACTGTAATTTGTACCCCCAAAACTGTATCATGCTTTGTTGAAAATTACAACATATTAAATTAGAAGGATTTTTCTATTCATTAAGTATTGTGTTAAGAAAAAAGAACACTTTTTTTTTAACACAATACTTAACAAATGGAAAGGCTGATAAAAAAAAATTTATATATAAAAACCTCATGTGAACTTCATGAACCTCTTGTAAGCGGTATTTTAAAAAGCAAATAAGTTGATGTAGTATCAGACACACACACGGAAATGTTAAAACAATAAAACAATTACGCTTTGCATAATGGTTAAAAAAATTCCAATATTTTAAAATTTAATCACTAAAACACATCTTGAACAATAACAGCATAGTCTAATCCTTTACTAAATTTTAAAATTAAAATTTATTAAATTCTAGCAACAATGTTACTAAACTTGGGAGGAAAAAACAAAAGAATCTGATTATAAATGCTTAAATATGTAAATTCTGTGACATTCAGCATGCAGCATACCAGTAGTTTAAAACATCTTTATATATTAGCTAAAACAAACTGTATTTAACAGATACTTTTGCTCACCACATTAAGTGCCAATTAGCCAACAATTTATTATTTGAGTTAACAATGAGAATATCAAGGAGTGCATGAAAAATTTACTAAGTGCCACGTAAGAGAAGATGGACAAATAAAAAACATAACAATGTGTTTTTAGCAATTTCATGCAGTGGAAATGAAAAGAAATATAGCATACATATTAGCACTTTACCTTAGGTTTTGGACTATATACTGACATCTCGTACTGTAAGCATGTTAATGTTGAAAGCATTAGTTTGTTAATTCATGGAAAACATTTACATAAAAATACATATAACTAGATGCATTTACAAACCACATTATGAAAAAATTAGTAAGATTTATATTTTATGTTACAATATTTAAACCTTTATAATTTAATGAAGATGTAGAATTGTACAGAGACATTTAAGTATATTTTTTGTAATATTAATAAAAGCATATAGTGCACTATCAGTACACAAAATCATTATAATAATATTGTACTATCAGGACACAAAAGGAATAAAAAGCACATAACATACCTCTACAGATGAAAAAGCATCAGTCTTAGGCTCAGCCTCATTTATAATAGCAGCCTAAAGAAAAAGAAGGGGGGAAAATCTGCAATACCTTACAATAAAGTAACAATACATATTACCTTAAATATTAATATACAAGAACTTAAACCCCAATGAAACCAATTTACAGATTCAATAAAATGCATTAAACTAAATAATATAACTTCCAAGGCAAACATTTTGCTTATATACTTGGAAGAACAAAACATTAATGTAAAAATTAGGGAAAAGAGGGACAATTTAGAATGGTACATATTTTATATAAAACTCTATTGATTTAAAAAAAAACAAAATCTGAAGAAAGGGAAAAAAAATTGCTACCAAAAATTTTTTTGTAAGGAAATTGCTATTTAACGGTAAATATTTTTGTAAGCAAGTTTCTATTTTTAAAAAAAAAGGAGTTCGGGAATTTTTCAAATGAAAACATAATTTCACAATTTTGATTTTCTTAAATGAAACATGATATTGATGAAAATATATAATTATAAACCTTACAGAAATTTAGCTTAGGTTAACTGGCTAAGACTAAGCATACAAGAGCTATCTGCGTAAGGTGATAGATGCTTTTCTAAGGAAACTATCTCTTATTCACATTCTATTGGGAAATCACAGAAACACCCATGCAGTCACCTATTCGGCAGGATTTGATCCCATGACAAATTATCAGTGTTCAGCAGTTTTATCCATTTGGCCACTACTGGGCCACAAAATACGGAATTTTCACATATGGAAATATCAAAGTTCCATACATTTTAGATCTGAGACAGAATTACTATAAAAGCTATTCTTAAAAAGTATGTAAACTAAATAGCTAAAAATGTATTTCTTTTTTTAACTAACCTGTCCTTCAGCTTTCCTCACATAATTACTTGGAAATATTCCAGTTCTGTTCCCAATAGTTCCAGTCCACCAATCGCCTTCTTTTTTTGTTACTAAGATAGTTTCACCAACTTGGAAGCATAAGTCACCTAGTTCTTGAGACTGATATGCATACGTTGCCACGTAATATTCTGGAATTCCTTCTGTAAAAAAGGCAATTTAATCTTGTTAAAAATCTTTAACATATTTGCAGAAATTTCATTCTCAATTAAAAAATAGAAGAATTTTTTTTTTTTTTACTAATCAACATATAAATTTTAAAATTTATTTTAGATTTCAAAACAGTATCCAGGAAAATAGTGTTTTAAAAGGGGAAGAAGTTGGTCAATGTAAAAGTAAGTACTCAAATAGCTTTGTTATAGAAAAAGAAAATTAGGCTTAATTCACTGAACTCCAAATTACTGCAGACAATCCATGCAAAGTTCTCTGACCAGCGCATGTATGCATACACACATATATATTAAAAAAGGGGGCAGATAAAATATCTGTCATTTTTAATGCGGTGTAGCCTATTACTAAATGCATTCATTTCAGAATGTATTTAGTAATGGATACCTTTTTCTGCCAGGACTGAGTTCATCTGATGAGAGCTTAATGTAAGAAAGTTTTCCTACAGTGGGGATTAAGCAGGTTAAGTGAAATTCTTTTATTATCTTAACAAATTAACAAGTTCAATCTTAAAGAACTGATAACTTTGCACAGTACTTATTGTAGTGTCTAAAAAAAATGTCAGCATTTAAAATTTAATATATATATGCAAATAATGAGTTAAAGTTGTATTTACAAAGCTACAAATCTAGCGGTAAAGTAGCTAAGATTAATTAAATTTAATTTATCAAAACTTATGATTATTAAATCCATATGAAGTAAAAAAAAATGAAAAAGTAAGTGTGAAAAGTTTATTGTGATGCAAGGAAAAAACTTAATTTTTTTTTTTACTTTTAATTAAATTTCTTATTTGCAAATAATTTTTAAGTTTCATTTGTAATTATTTTTTGTAAAACGTGATTTATTTCTAGAATTTTTAACAGCATTTAATTGTTTTTCCTCATTCATTTTTAGTCTATTCATTTAAAACTGATTACTCTTTTACATTATTTTTTGTGTTTATGTTTTTACTTTTATTGGGAAGTTATTTCAGAGATAGTTCAGTTTTTTACATAATTCTAAATTAATGATTGCAGTTTAATTATTCTCAAATAGGCTGAAAGGAAAAATGCTTTATCAGATTTCCTTAATTATTGCATGAGGAAATGAAAATTAGTTAATGCCCCCTGAGTATTAGTTTTATTTAAAAATCAATAATTATTATCTTAAAAATTTATTAATTTTTTATTCATAATTTTATGACCTTAAAAAATTTTGTTTTTCTCTTGCAATAGACTTTTCATACTCACTTTTACATTTTATTTTTATGCAAATTAATCTTGGTTTAATAATAAAATATTCTGATATATATATTACAGTATCAAAAATTTCATTTTAAAACAAAATTATCCTAATATTATTTCCACGCAATATGCTGCTGAAAATTAATCAGTTTATTGATTAGAAATTTAACAACCAAGTCCACAGAGACATCAAAGAAATGAAATTCAAAACCAGTAAAATACAAAATTCCCTATAAATATGTAAAAAATCAATCAATAGTTACCAAACCAAAAGAATTATAGACTTCTTTCATGTCTTTGTGGACCTGGATCTAAATTTCTTATCTCTCTCTCTCCATATATATAACAGGATTTTTCCAAAAGTAAAACAGAAAAATCCATGCAAAGTTTAAAATTATAATGTTATACAATTTCATATTTCGTAACAGATCCCATGTATTACTTACAATTTTACACAATGAATGTATTCTTCATGCATAAATTAGCATGGATATTTCAGAGTTCAGCACAAATAATATTTTTTTTCCATTTTTATTATTGATGCCATGTGCTTCATTCTGACACAAAATAAATTAAATTTTCATTTTATATAATTTTTACATTAATTTTTTGTTTTAGATGTAGGGTTCCTAAGTCCATGTCTAAGATGAACGTCGAGGAACCTAGCGAACTATGTAGTGACTTATTACTGAGTTCAAAACAACTAAGACATACATTCGAGAAAAGTTAAAATCCCTTTTATTTGCTCAAATAAGAATAACAGTCAGCCTCTTCTCGGGCTTTAACTAAGAATAAGAAAATAGGAAACTAAGCTTTAATTAACTAAATGTAACTCAGCTGAAGCTAAACACAAGTATCTAACGTAGTTGGCCCTTAAATTAAACCACCAGTGAATATCAATAGGCACATATAATATGGCCGAGCATAACAGCTTCAGGAGTGACTTACCCAGAAGGCAAACACGCACTACTAAGGACTCCTAGCACTCTCTATCGAAGTTCATTGAACCTTCCTTAAATACTTCTTCTAACTCACTTTAATTCAACACAATTTTAAAAACTCATTCTGGTAGGGAGTTGTAAGTGGAAACAAGAACTGATAGGAAAGAGTTTCAAAATAAAACTAAAATATACCTTATATAGAAAAAGTATGGAAATAATTATTAAAATATTACAATAGAGACAGACCAAAAAAGTTTTTAAACCATCTGAGACTATTTTTTAAATTTATATCATAACAATTCTGAATATATAAAAAATTATTTTTTTCGTTTTTTTTACAGACATTTATTAGATTAAAAAATATTTCTGTTCTCAATACATAAAACTCATTATAAAAATTTCCAAAATGAATAGTTTTAGCAACCCCCCCCCAAAAAAAGGAATAATTGTTAGTAACTGCATTTGCTGCTATCACTTGGTGTGTAAAAAGATAAATACCACTCAAAGACAGCCATATTAAACTAATAGGAATTTAAAGGTAATAAATAAAATGAGTTTCAAATTTAGTTTTCAAATATAAGAAATGCTTTTGTATCTTAAACTTGTTAGTTATGATCAGTTTTTATTATTTTGAATGAAAAACTGCAAATATTTTTTATTCAACCAATGCAGACGGATTAAAAACAGAGAGTCATTCAGAAAGTTCTGATATTTTTACAACTGAACTTGGATGGCGCAAGCAATATCAAATTACATACACGTGCTTCAATGTTAATTAGGGATGCAAAAATAATGATTATTATCTGTAACCTCTTTCCATCTGGAAACCAATTTAACAATACCGTTATTAAAAAACCTGGGTTTCTAACAGTCCAAATACTCATCGATACCAAATTACACGCCAACAAATATGTTGAACATTTTAACAACTAAAAAATGCTACTTTTGATACAAATGGTAATATGAAAAAGTTACATCTGGACTATAAACTGGAGGTAGGAGCTTAAGATCAAATTTCAATGACCTTAAGATTCAATCAGCTTAAGATCAAATTCCCTTTTATTCAATTAGTGGACAATAAAATTATATCTTACCATGAAACAGTAGGACCCTCCTGCAGAAAAATTAACTCAACCCTAAACTCTGGTTTAGGGTTCAGTTAATTTTTGAGTTAATTTCTGAGAAGCTTCATAACGAATTACAATTATTCAATATATAACAGAATAAATACTCCCTCATGAATATTAGGTTGGCTGTTCCTTTCAGAATGTTACTAGCTGATAACCATTTTATAATTTGAGAATAAAAGTTTTGCATACTCTCACATCAATTCATAACAGCACCTGTCATAATTTTCACAGCCAAGTCATTCTGATATCTAAATAATGTAAAGAACAAATGGCAATATATCACAATTTACAGTCTTCAATGAAAGCATAAAGAGCCAATTTTACAGCATTATTTGCCTTTCCTATTCAGATAAGTGAAAGAGAAATTATTTGGCTGTTTCTGCAGTATCATTGATTGCCTATTACAGATATTCTTCAACTATAACTCATAAATGTACTTTACACATATGTAGGCATCTTTGGGAACTTAAATCATCTCATAAAAAAAATATTATATGAAAACTCATTGGCATATATATTCTTTACTTGTTAATCACCTGCTGTTTTTAAACTATTATTCACAACATTTATTTATTACAATACAGTAAAGACACCTTTATAAGCATAACACTTAAATGCCAATAATTTTCTTGTTTTCTGAGGCAAAATTTCTCAACAGGAAAATGAAACTGTCAAAAAACAACAGAACTTCTGAATGACCTTTTAATTTTTATACCAACTTCAGTCCTTTAAAATAAAAAAAAGATGACTCGAAAATCAGAATTTTCTAAGTCTGCAGAAAAATTTCAAAGGACTGAGTCCTTTCTCCTTTTACTTCTAACTTTTTAAAACCATCAGCAAAACCTCTATGTACATCAGACTCATTAATTTAAGATAATATTGCACAAAATGCAATCAGATAATAAACTACCAGCTATATTTAATTAGGATAAAAAGCTGCATGTTTTCATTCAATAAAATCTTCCTCGTGTATTTCAAATTTGTTGCCGCAAATATAAGAATTTAATGGGGGGAAAAAAATCACAAGTTTGTAGATCATTTAAATTATTTAATTCTAAATAAGTATTTATTAATGTAAAAAAATGAAATATTTACACAGTTAAACATTAAACAAATGTGAACAGTACTCAAAACAAAACTGAATAACAGTACAATTAAATATTTTCTGCAAAAGTCATTTCGTCTATCATCATACCTGGTGGAGAGGTATCAACTACTGGTGGCTCTTGCAGCTCGTTTCTATCAAAAGTGTTATCTTGTAAACTGTGAATTAAATAAATTTATATAATATTTTTTTAAATGGAATGATAAATCTTAACTTTAATTACATTGCACTAATAAGATGAAGAAAGAATAATAACTTAAAGAAATCAACTAACTTTAAATATTTAGTATATAAAACACCCTGAGTACATAACATAGACTTACTTCTCATTTATTTTCATAGGACCGGATATTAATTTAACATAAGATTTGGGGAACCAACCAAGCTGAAAAATGCAAAATAACAAATGGAAATCAGAAGGAAGAAGTAAAAATACTGTTTTCAAAGGTATACACATATGGTCAATTTCATTAGTAAAATTAATTAAAATAACATTCAGAAAACCATGTAAAAATAATTTTAAAGATATAAAATTATAATTAAAAAAATTAGAAAAATATTTCCAATACATGCATTAATGTTTAAACAAAGAAATATTTTAAAATATTAAATAACATACCTTATCCTGAAATTCTCCATACCACCACATATCTTGTTGTTCCTTGACATTTATAATATCTCCTTTATTAAAGCTGAGGTGGTTTTCTTTCTTAGCCTTCCAGGGAAATAATGCTTGTGCTTGCAAACCATCTGGCATACTCTGACCCTGTAAAGAATGGAAAATATATGCAGCTTATTACAACAAAAGGAAGATAAACAACTGACTACAAAAAACTTTGTTAAAAGAAATTAAATTCAAAATTTAAAATATAGCTTTTAATGTCTTTTTAAATGTTAGAACATTGTTTCCTAAATAACTATATATTGGTCTAAAAAAAAAGAGTAATGACAGATAATACGCTCTTATAAACATTAGCAACAATAACTGCATCTACTAATAATAGTAATACCAATGTCCACAATGTGTCTAGTAAATATATATAAAAAGGGAGTTCTAAGTAACAGATTCTCAGTTTTTAGAAAAAAGTACAAACGCTCATAATCCACTTCCTGTTATGCGTAAAATTAAAAGTTTATAACAATCATAAAGTACAAACATGTTTCCTGAAATTTATATTTCATCTTCATACATGTATCAAAGACTATGGTATGCAGTAAATCCTTGCCACATACAAGAGTTAATACATTGCACAAATGGCAAAATCGCATTTTGCAAAGTTACTTTTTTATGGAAAAAACCAGTTAGGTATAGTTCAGATTAAGAAAAATGTATAATTTATACAAAACAAAATATTACTACAATTAAAAGGGGAAAATGAAACAAATGTTAGTTCGAAGAATTTCTATTACTGCTTACGAAATATATTTTTTGATAAGAATATTCTTTTAAATAGCTGGTGATTTTTGCTCAGGACAATGTCTGTCCATCATGACTCATTAAATGTTTCACGGTAAGGAGCGTAAAGTTCTGTAATACCTCTCATACAGTGCCCTTTTCTTTATTATTTGGGCCAATCTCCATTAGACAGTTTCCGCCTCTTTCTGCAAGTTCAATTAAACTCTTGTACACAGCAGAATAAGAGGAGGGCAGTTTTATATCTCAAGTTCTACTGAGCTGATTGACAAAATTCAAATTGCATTTTTTATGTCTCGAAAGCACAACTTAGGATATACATTAGATTTATATATAGGTATTTTGACATACCTATATATAAATACTAAACCTCTAACATAGGTATTTTGACACAAAATCGGACTTTTTCTGAAATGACAGAATTTTGTTCCACATTTCAATCCTATGGACTGAAATTATGCCTAAATATTAAATTCAGTAAAATTCGGTGTGTAATCGACAGAGAAATTAAAAAATTTACCATGGCATACTTTTTTCAGTTTGCACCAAAAATAATTCACTTGGCGAACTTCTTAATGTATGGCAACGTATTTTATTTTCCCTTTTTACATTGTACACAAGGGGGAAAAAGTCACATTGCTCCTAATTTCAAATAATTTTAACAAACTGCTTAAACCGCATTTGATGTTTTATTGCTTTCAACAAATATGCCAAATTTAAAAACGTGCCAATATATAAATTCATGTATATCTTCGGAAATTTTGAACAAAATACATTTTTGCAGGTTTAGAAATACATCTACTTGATAGATGATGCTAAAAATTTTATTCATTATAATTAAAAAAAATAAAAATTATTCAAAAATACAAATTTAAAAAAAAAAAATCATAAAAAATGGGCGAATTTATTTGGAATGAAACTAAACTTCGAAATGTGAAAGGAAGAATCAAATACAAATACACACACACACACACAAATATATAAATCTAATACATATCCTAAGTCACACTTTCGAGACATAAGTACAATGGGAGATATAGAACTGGCCTTCCCCTTTTCCTTTAAGGAGTGTACATTAAAGAATCTTTATCTTCTTCACTATTGTTGCTTTCACTACCAAATGGTGTTAAAAGACCATCCAATTCTTTGTTATTCCCCGACCATCCTTCTCGACAAATTATTTGACTTTTTCTTCTCACATATTTGAAAATTCTTTGCTGCCTATATTGCTTTAGCAATCTATATGATTTCCTTGGCTTTACTTTCAATTGATAGAAATCCTTTCAACATTGTTAACAACTTCTGGCTACCACTGATGCCAGCAAGCCTTCGTTATTTGGAGAATTCACTTGTTCCCATGTGAGTTTATTCAATACTATGCAGTATCTTACATTGTTTTACTTCCAAAATGCCATTAGTGTGTCCCACTTTCCTTTGTCAAGTGCTTTATTTGAGAGATGTAAACATGCCTGACATAATAGGCTTTGAATGTTTTTATGATTCCTTGATCCATTGGCTGGATTAAGGAAGTAGTGTTCAGTGGAAGAAATAAAATGGCTGCATTTGGATGTGATGTTGTAAGGGCTTCAGTTCTGTGTCCTGGAGCATTATTGAGAATTAGGAAAACTTTAATATTCAGATTTTGCTGTTCTATGTAATATTCGACCATAATGAATGAATTTTCAAACCAGTCATTAATGAATACTATTACACAGCGGCCAACATTAACAGCGTACAGTATATAATTGGAATTCTCACATCATACAAATTAAATGCAGACAATTAAGATAATGTATATATGCAAAGTTGCATTCCACAAGGTTTACTATACATAAAAGCAAAAAGACTATAGTTTTACCTCTATTTCATTCAATAATTATACATTTAAGAATCAAAACTTTCTAGAGAATTACAATAAGAATTTTGAAATCAACTATTACTTCTCACTTTTCATAATTTAAAAATATTCCTGAAGCAAATGCACATAAAACTACCATACCAGCTAACATCATGACAATGAAAATCAGAAGACTTATGGAAACAATATAGAACACGAAACAAAAAATTTACACACATACAAAAAAAAAAAAAACATATTTGTTATATTATATAATTGTGTTTTATTCTAGACTGAGAATTTTAGTAAGCACCAAGATAATTTTGGTACTGATCTGAGAACTGCTTACTTTAGCTATTACATACCTAACTAAGGACTGGCCAGCTTTTTTCAAAATTTCTGAAGGCTGGTACTGACTAGCTCTCAAAAACAGCATAAATTCAAAGTAGATGATAGAACAGTAATAGAAAATTAATTATATTGCTTTCATTTCACTATTAAATAAATAGGAATACTTTGAAGAATTCAATACACTATCAGATGCTTAAAGGAACATAGCAAAAGTGCCTGACTGCAATAGGAAGATAGACATTTTTTTTGGCATTATTTAAAGCTTCAACTCTGGGATAAGGATATACATATTGATAATTCTTATTACCTGTCCAGGAACTGGAGAGGTTTCTGAAGTAACAGGCGATACTTTAGGAAGCTGTGTGAAAGATGAATTTTCAGAATGCTGAAGAACATCTCGAACAGGATTGCTCACATTTGAAACTTCTGTACCATTTTCAGGTGCCTCAGATATACCTCTAATTAATAAAAACACAGAATATTATAAAAAATACACAAGCAGAAATCAAATAATTCCCAAGTAAACATTTATAAGGAAAACTGTAATTTTATGTACATAAATGAAACCAAGACTTTCAGTGTTTTTTTTTTTTAACCAACAGAAGTAATATTTTCAAATTTTGAAAAACATGGCTATTTACACATCTTTCACTGCATTATTCTACTGAAAATATTCTTATAAAACTCTTATTACACAGGGAAAAACAATAGAATTTTGGTAAGCTGCCCACCTCAGAAACATTGGTTGTATGGATTAGTGAATTTTGCAGATTATAAATCATAGGTTTTTGAGTTTTGCTTACATTAAATCTGGATTTTTTGTATATCTAAATAACTAATTTAAACACATTTATACCTTAAAAATTATTTATTCCAAATTTATTGAATTTGAAACTATTATATTTTTTTAACTATAATTACACAGAAAGAATGTAAAAAGAAAAAAATGTAGAGAAGAGTAAGTAAATAAATCTTTGAATAAAAATGCAAAGAGTTTTATGTACGAAAAACTGTATACTCACCAACAAATTTATTTTCAAAGTAACTTTTAAGCTTTCAGTTGAGAGGGGGAAAAAATCAAGTATACACTGTTTACTAAACTGTAACAGCACACATTTCCCTAAATTAAATTCCCATGCTAACTCTGTCATTATGTTCTTTGTATGAGCAAATGAATCAATAATGCTTCACAAAGAACTAGAATTTAAATTTTTGATCTATTAAAATTTTAAATCTTTACCCTCTCTTTATCATATTTTCAATTTTTAATATCAGGAAAATCTTTACATGCTCTATTTTAAGATTCTATCTCTATATGCTACTGGTGTTTAAACATAATTGTTGTGCAAAACATAAACTGCAACACCTAAAATATTGTGGACAAATGAATTCTTAAAGACATGCTATAATAAGATTTTTAAACTGATCACATAAACTAAAAATTTATATTAAAAAGCAGTGGAATATGAATCCATAAATAGTGATTTATCTAAAGCAAATAATTGGCTAACATTCACAATCAGTATTATAGAACAATTGGATGTGGGAGCCAAAAATGCTTAATTCAATAATTCCTTCTTTTAGTCAAAAGATGTTATAATGCAGTGCATTAAAAAAATAATAATTCCTATACACATATAAAAAAACTGCAATTCTCTGAAGTTGAAATTGTGTTTGTTTACATTCAAATTTGAATGTGAATTATAGACATCATGAATAAAGCTGTTGCAGATTATTGGAATTCATATTTTATATTTGATACAAATTTGATGTTCCATTCCAACTGCATATATAACAGTAAAGAGCTGAATACTATTTAAAGGTAAGGACTAATAAATTTTCCTGTTAACATGAAATTAATAATTTGTTGCAATATAAAATTTACAAATTTTATTAATTAGTCATACATGCATGAAGGCTGTCCTTTATTATGAGCTGTTTCTAAGATAACATAACACTAAGTTTTTATTTATAAACCAGTATTCACCATCTTCCTATCAAATTAAATATATACATGCAGAATATGAACACTTTAATTTACTGGCACAGTTAGCATTTTATATGACAGAATATATCATATAAAATGGCATTCATGCCAGTAAATTAAAATATTTATGCTTTATATGCATAACATTTAAATTATATACTGATATTATTCTAAATCAAATAGTGATATGCTTTAGAACATAACTATTCCTTCAAAATATTGAAATGCAGTCCATAAATGGAATAGTTGTTTTTTAAAGTCCATAAATGGAACAGCTGTTCTGCAAAATTTATAAACAGAGCTGCAGAGACATTTGGCTAGTCAACGAATTGTCAACTGCCATTTAAACAATTAATACAACTTTAAATGCACCAATATATTTTATATCTGTCATGATACTGCAAACTGATAAAATGCTGATTAGTGCTGTTCTTCACTGAATTTCTGAGAAGAAGAATACTCATTTTGCTTTAAAACACAATCATCTCAAACACATTATGTTCTTGTCTTATTACATTTCTTGTTCTTCTTATTCTAATCTAACATTATGTAGACCATCCATACTTATCTGGAACACTTTTACTCCATGTGAAGCTGTGGATAACTAAGAAATGGGGATTTTCTTCAGCTGAAGTTTGGGCAATATCTTTTCATAACATTAATTATTAAAAGGCAGAGGGAAGTACAATTTCAACAATACTTTGCCTTAACAGTTGTTAAAATAACAATAAAAGTAGTTTAAACATACAAAAGTCCAGATTTAGTCCTTAACAAGAATGAACATTTTGCAAATTCTTTTGTAACTCCATCATTATTTAGCCTGAGATGTAGATCCTAATTACAGAATATAATGGCTCCTTTTAATTTCCCTATTGTTATTTCAACTCTGCATTTATTACAGAATACATTTTTTAACTTATTTGGGATTTGCAAACTGATAAAATGTGAACAAGACAAATGGGTGCAAAGAGGGGCATGAAGGCATGTTTCATATAACATATTGATGCTTGAAAGGTAAGCTTACACAACATAAAAATTTGTGACATTTATTTACTTTATTAATTTGTTTTATATAATAAACCATGCAAAAGCATTACATTTTTGTATGGAAGTACTGCTGAGGTAACTTGCATGTTTGACCATCAAAAGGGAGCTAAGCCAGTTTCAAAATACAGAAAATATTTCAATTAAGAGAATAACCCAGCCTGTATGCTGGTTAATGCAGGCTAACAGAAATCCCAACCATTGGCTCTGGGTTTAAATCATAAGTACAGCATACATATTTGTGACTACAGTACTTTGTAGCAAAACAGCATTTAAAATCTGCTGAGATGAAACCTTTGGCAAGATTGGAAATATGAAAAGAAGGGGTATAAGACCATCTGATTCTATCCTCCCAGGGCCTCTTAGTCAATGGACAGTATACAGCTTATCTTATATCTGGACTACACTAAATAATGAACTAAATAATGAATCGAGAATCTCACCCAGTAACATCTGGTCCTTATCAATTCTCATTAAAGTTAAGCATCTACTGTATTCAATGTTAAATAGTTCTTTAGCTCCAATTTTACAATGATATATTTAAATTGCAGCTTAAATTAAATTCATAAAACAGGTTTTCTTAACCTTTTTACTTCCTTGTACGAAGCAAAAAAAGTTTTATAAATTTTAGTTGTGGCAGTCTTCTTCCAAAAAAAGTAAGATTTTATGTTGTTGTCAAATATTTATGGAATATTGCTATCAGAAGATCTCTCAATGTTTTTGGAATAGTGGAATGCTCTGTATTAAGCCTTAATTTATGACAATAAAGCTATTATAATTAAATGTTACAAAACAACAGAAAGAGAACAAATTTTGCTAAAGAGCTGGGAAATAAAGGATTCCGTCTTAGGAAAAAAGCTACGTAGGCAAAGTACGTGCTGTGTATAAGCATTTTAAAACAGAGGGGTAGAAAGCCTTTTCATAGACATACTAAATATTTGAATGGGACAGCCAAATTGATACAAACTGGTGTTATTTATATATGGAATTAATAAAAAAATAGCAGCTAGCTGATAAAGATAAATCTAAATACATTGATCATAAAGTAAGTTCAAAGCAGAAATTTATTCAAAAATAGCGAAGAGCATGAGCATCTAGTTAATTGAGCCATTAGTCTCATTATAATTTGTTACTTTAGAGATGGAGCTTTAAAGTAATTTTTTGCCCTTAATGGCCTGTATTGTAATGATGATAACAATTGCAATGGGAAATGTTTGAGTCGCTTAATAGACTAAAATTCTCAAATCACTTCTGTGCAGTGATAAAACCAGTCACTACAACTGTAAATGATGGCTGAGTTATGGCCTTGAAGCAACAAATTATAATTGTGAATAGTTTTATATTTTTAAACGACAGTACAAAATGGGAGGCAAGAAATATATTTTGAAGGTTTTTAATAGTTAAAATATTTTAAAGATTTCAAATTTATGAATGGGTTATTGATAAATTTGCAAAATTATTTGGATTCCTGTGGTTGTTTGCAAGTGTAGATAGATTCAGCTGAGACATGTTTTGTACTGCAGAAAGTATATATTTTTTTCTTTTATCATGGCAGGTTGATAGCATGCACAATGATTAATCCTAGACTAAAATTATAATGACCTTTGGTGGTTTTCAGCTTTGGCGATTGTTGCAGTTGCAACATATCTGATTTTCAAACAAAGTTTTGAAATCATTACATTTTTGATACAATTATGCAAGAAATAAAACTTTTATGACTGAATCTGCAAGCAATGCATTTTACCTGCTTAAAATACTTCCAGTATTCTGATAACAGTTTCAGAACTCTTTTCAGAGGGGAGGGGGCTGGTCTATGATTGGATATGAGAAAGTAAACTGAAGAAACTTTTAATGACATCTTTTCAAATGAAAAGAATTATTAATACTATTATGAAAATATATGATTACACATTAGCTCTATAGCAGATGCTTGACAAGAGCACCTACACTGATGGCACTGCTCTTCAAACAAGTGTTAACTGGTATAGCTATATTGAAACCATACCTTGATCATGTGGCAAGAAGTGACCTTGTGTAGTGAGTCATGATATTTGTTCCAGTAAGAGGGTGGATTGTGGAATCGCTGAGAAGAAGCACACAAACATAAATGCAGGATGCAATACATCAGCATAAGCAGTGTTATGCTCTGATACATATCTTTGCAGCATGATTTAAGTATTGATATATTTAGAAGGCACTCTAAACATAACTTCTTCATCTCTTAATATTGTAGTAATGGTTTATGCCCTAAGACTACAAACTTATCAGAAGGTTCATTAAAGCAAAGTCAAAAACTTTGGTAAAACATAAAATTAACTTTATTTAAAATTAAAAGGTAAAACACAAAACTAAATACATGATGATAAGCCAACATCAAAAGCCGACTATGAACAAGCAGGAACAGTGAAGTACAGGTGCAAGAGAATCTCTCGGCAAAATCTTTTTCGTCGTACTATAGTGAATGCGCACAGATACAGCGCAGCGAACACGGATATTGCATGCAATGTCAAAAATGCAAATACTCCACCACAATGGCATAAATTTATACACATTACATGATGATCGTGATACCTGAATGCAGTGAAATGCATTACCACAACAATATGCCACATTCCAATACTAGATTTGTTCCTAATGACTTAAGGAGAAAAACTGAGAATATTTTAAAATACTCCCTTGGCCTAAATATAACCCATGGGACTACTCTAACAGATAAACTATACAAATAGAATTTCCACTAAGTATTCTACAGGATTTTTGGAGTGGATACTGTATAGTTACAGATGACTATTCACTTATTGAGATATTCTCGTGAATACTGGTTGCAAGAAAGACACATGATAGGTGGTCATAGTAATGCGAATGCACATTTAACTTTATTAGAACAATATTAAAAGTGTCACACATACTCTAGGGTTCGCTTCATTTCCGTCCCTACAATATGTACTGTTTCAGTAGGCGCTCCTAATGTAGCAGCACTATTAGTGAAGGCATTATCATTAGCTATATTATCCTGAGATGGTTCAATACGCTCAGCATATGCTTCAGGAAACCATCCTTTCTTTCCATGTAATTCACCACCTAACCAACCTGGCTCAGAACTTTGGCCATCAGGCACCTAAAGAAGAATATTAAGGAAACTCATGATATGTTCAGATACCAAAACAATTTGATATGAAAAGAAATTTTAAAAATAAAAAAATTATTATTAAAATAACATGCTAAATATTTTTAATATAAATGTGTTCTATATTTGAAACCAGTTATTATTAGTGCTGAAAAATTACAAACAATAGTTCATTACATTCAGTCACTTATATTCCATATTACAGTTCTATTAAGTGTTTCTATTCAACACAGAACATTTTCAGACTATAGTCTTTTTCCCCACTACTCCCTTTAGTTAGGATGTTTACACAGCCATCATGAGAAGCTATGTTGTTATTTTGATCACTTCGGTCTGTTTGTAGTTTAAAGAGTCTTGTTAAGTCCTTTGCTTAGTGAACTTTGCAAGTCTCTTGTGCATCAAGAATTCCATCCGAAGTTTCTTGTGCATCAGAAGTTTTGAAGCTACTACTGCTAGCAATCTTGTGCTTTCAGAACTAAGCTGTAATAATCACTCTGGTGTTAAGAAGAATAAAAGAAATATATTTCAGTTCTGTTTAAAACAAATTTTAGCTCTTTTTATCATTTGATAATAGTTGCTTAGAGACACATTTGGGCAATAAAGTATTAAATAATTATGATAAAGCAGAATAATTTAAGCATAGTTAACAAAATGTAAATATTGAAGCTTACAGGAAAAGGAACGCAAGAAATTTTTTCCAAATCATTTTCAATATTCAAAAATAATTATTTAGCAAAGAAATGTTTGCATATATATCAATGTTAACATTACATATTTGCTAATTTTCACCTCATGCATTACTATGCAATTTGATGTTATTTAAAATATGAAATATAGTAAACTATTTGAATACAAACACAATTTTAAGTCAGAGTATAAGAGTCCTCTCAACTTCCTACTTATTATAATGTCAATTTAGCATTATTCACTTCAAGTAATCTTCTGAGACACATTTAATGATTAAGGTTGCATTTCAAATACATCTCACAAACACATATACACAGGGAAGCATCACATATAACAAAGTATGACTACAATAAAAAATAAACTGTTGTGATTTCTATTTTTTGCTTTGTATCAATTAATGGAAAAACTAAAAGGATGCCAAACTACTAAATTACATTATGATTATAAATTATCTTTCAAGCATACTCGTTTTCCTACTTACTCAGCCACTCATTAACTTATATATTCAACTTCACATGCTGAACTGGCAGATCTGAAATCAACAATTTCCCCGATTTAAGGGAGTGGGGTCCACGATTATTCAGGATGGAGATGTAATTAAGTAAGTCAAGATGAATTTTTAAAAAGAGAGGAGATGATGAGTTTGGTTTTGATAAGTGTGAATAAATACAGAAAATGATTTACTAGAACAACTTGAAAGATTAAGTAATTTTACAGATTATAACAATATTATTCCATCATTAAAGGAAAAATAAAAAAAAAAATTTTTTTTTTAAAGAAAAAAGAGGGAGTATATATTTAGGATGAGCATAGAGGCGGAGTTAAGCAGCATTGTGAGGAGTTAAATAAACAAACAACCCCCCCCCAAAAAAAAATAAAACACATACACTTTTTAATGAAAAAGATTTAGGAACAGCTTGAGTATAGGACCCCATTGGCGATTTTTTGGCTTGGCGACCGAAAAATGTCGCCAAGCCATGGAAAAGCGGTTAAAATTGAAAACACAAGTTAGAAAGCACGTTTTAACCAGAAAAAATTTTAGAATATATGTTTAAACAGCAAATTTGAAGGTGCATAAGTAAGTGGGGGCATATTTTGAATAGTAATATTGAAAATACAAGTTTAGCCTTAGAAAAGCAGTAAAATTAAAAATAGAAGTTAGAATGCACATTTTAACAAGAAAAATTTTAAACACAAATTTAGAATATATATTTAAATAGTAAAATTGAAAATAAATAAATAAGTGGAGGCATATTTTTAGCACTCATACGGAAAATACAAATTTTAAGTTGTAAAATTGAAAATAGGAGTTCAGAATACATGTTTAAATTAAAAACATGAAAATAGGAGTTAAGAATGCATGCTTAAATTAAAAAGAAAGAAACGTTTGAAAATACTCAAGTACATGGAGGCATATTTTAAGCAGTAATATTGAAAATGCAAGTTTTAAGTTGTAAAACTGAAAACAGAAGTTCAGAATACATGTTTACATTAAAACAAAAAGGAAAGAAATGCTGGAAATTTAGTAAAGTTTACAAAATTACGGTAAATTTACAAAGAAATCCTATACTCTGCCCAGTTTATGTCCCTTACAATTTCTAGAAATGTGTTAAATACATCAATATTTTTCTGCTTGCAAGATTTAGTGAAAATACAGACAGGTTTGCCGAAATGGAGTATTCTAGAATTCGCTGGGTTACCAGAAAAGAACCGTCCGAAAAGTGCGCCAAGCTGAAAATCGCCAATGGGGTCCTATACTCAAGCTGTACCAAGATTTATCTTGTATTTCCTACTTCCCACTGAAAACTGCACTGAGAGTTTTAGATCACCTGCATAATTAAACACTATTTTTATTGCTATTATTATTTATTAAACACAATTCACAATAACTGTTAAACTAATTTAAAAACTTTTCTTTTGTTCCTGCATGGTTAAAAACATGATTTTTACAGATGAGAATTTTTAATTACCATGCAAAGAGAAAAAAAAAGCATTTAAAGAAAAATATAATAAAATATTACCAAAACAATGTCACCAGGCATAACAGATAACTCATCTGGATTACGAGCTTCAAAGGCATAAAGAACCCTATATTTAACAACTCCTTGGGTAGCATTTACAGAAGGAATGCTAGTGTCTGCAATAAAAATAGTTTCATAACATTTTATCAAAGTTAACAATAAACTTTTACATCACTACATCTAAAACTGAAGAGGGTATGATTTAAAATGCTTCTAACATTAGTTCCAATTCCAGATTGCATGAAATATTCAGTTTATTTGAAAAAGAATTAGTCATTTTACAACAAGAAATTCTGTAAATAATAATACTCAAAATAATTTTCAATTACTCTAGAAAAGATTACACCTCAATTACAAAAAAATGCAAAATAAAATGCACAGTTAAAACTATACATAGTTATAACTACAGTTAAGATACAGTTTCAGAACAAATTAATTGTGAATTTGCATAACAGAAAGAAAAAAAAAAGGCTTTAATAAGTTTTGCTTATGAAAAACATATAGAAATGTTTGCAATAAAAGTGTATACAAATAATTTGAAAACTAAGACTTAAATACGTACTACTTTTATTTTTCACTGCAAACCTTATCTATTCTTACAGAAAGAAGCAAAGCAGAAATAAGCTGCTTAACATAAATAGTACTTTCTCATTATCAAACCCATAACATACGAAATTCAGTTCACCAAATTCCTTCCTGGAGTGCAGTTTTAGAAAAGTGGTATGCAATTCTACAAGACTTGATCAACACTTTGTTCAAGTCTATGAAATCAAGATGCACATCTGTCCGAGGCGACTATACACAATATTAATGAGAAAATTTTTCTTCCAGAGGCGACTTAATATTTTGATCATTTTCCAATTTCCCGAAATTTGGTTTTGATTTCAATATTTTGTGATTAATCAACTGCCAAACATTTTAATCTATGTTGACTAATGCTTTTGATTTCTATTAATATATTATTCTAATATCTAATATATTTCTATTAAGATATTAGATTTCTATTAATAATTTTTTTATTAAGTATGAGTTACATTTTATTTCTGTCAGCATCCTTTAACTTTGAGGCCTAATGTGTGTGTATAATTTAGAAGTTTTTGACATGTATGAATGCATAAAATAGTTGTTGCAAACATGATTAATTCAGCATTTTTATTTTTAGGAAGCACATTCTTAATAAGAGTTTTAAAGTGTAATGCGTACAATCTGTGCAGCAGGTCTTGTTTGCATCAGTACCTTCTATACAATTTTATAACAATTCACTTCAATAGATGGAACAGCAGGCGTTAGCAGCACAGAAGGGAGACAGAGAATGCAACATGTTCAAGATGAAAACTCAGTTCATAACAATTCAGCTATGGTTAAGCTTCACCCCTATTGGTTAATTTTAAGTTTGGGTTCCCAAATTTGAAATTATAGTTGGTTGAAGTATTATGTACTTACCTGTATTATTAGCATTATGTAAGACCTATATGATTAACTTTGAAAATACACAATTTAGAAAGATTTATTATAAACAGTTATTACCTTTCAGGCAGAAAGGGAAAAACACCATATTAAAAAGGAGAGTTAAGCACTACTCTGAATTCGAGTTGGTATTTACTACTACTTTTTCTGAAATCTTGCACACACACATATATATATAGATAGATAGATACACTCGTCATCAAAGTTAAAGGATGATGAAAGAAATAAAACATAACTGGTGCTTACTGAAAATTTAATAATAGAAATACGTACAAAAGCATTAGTTCTCATAAATTATAATGCTTGGCAGTTGATTATTTGCAAAATATTGAAATTAAAACCAAATTTATGAAACTGAAAAATGATGGAAAAATTAAGTCACCTCTTGTGGGAAATGTTTTTCTTTAATATGGCGTATGGTCACCTCAAGCAGATATGCGTACCTCACATATTGATTTCATAGACTTGAACAAAAAAATGATCAAGTTTTCAGGAATTGCACGTCACTGTTCTAAAAGAGCACTTTTCAGCTCCTGGATGGCACAGAGAGGAATTTGATGCGCTGAAATTCGGCATCCAATTGGGTTTCAGTTGGGTGAGTAAGGTAGACAATCGAGTGATATCTTCTGTTTGCAAGTATTCTTACACCCTGTATGCTCAATGAGGCCCAGCATTGTCATCCATTAGCAAATATTGTGGACCAAAAGCCTGTCTTTGTGGTTCCAATACCTCATCCTCATATCTCCGAGTGGTTACAGAACATCTTTGAAAATTATGCAGCTCAGTGCAGCCATTTCTCAATATTCCTCTCCAAACCATTAAACTGTGGTTGTAGAAGCAGGATATTTCATAGACAAGAAAAGGCAAGTTGCATGTTCCTTCCTCTCTCCAGATCAAAACACATCCAGAATCACAGTTCACACTATACCTGGATGTATTAGTTAATAATACTTGGGCTCAGTCATCTTGGCTCCACTGAACATGACAACGGTACCAGTTAAACAGGTCCGTCTTGAAGATGGACAGTGGGATATAAATCACTGGTTTTCTTGCATACAGTTCAATCTCATTAAACCTTCGTGCAGCAGTAAAACAACTAATTTGAGTTCCTGTTGCAGCCTAAAGGCTAAACTCAAATTTCTTGTAGTCACTTCTCGGTTTCTTTGAGTCGACAAAGACAGAAAAGAGTCTTCTGATGCAGCTGTCGCTCTTGACCAGACTCTCTATCAACTGATCCAGTGCTTAAAAAAGCAATTCCAAACTCTTGATATGACACTCTATGGGATATTCAAATTTCTGGTGACATATAGTTACGTTTGATTTTCCTCAATTCCACTAATTATTTTCCACTTTTGACCTTCACTTAAATGATGCCTTTGAGACATAACTACAGTATACTGATCACTCTCGGAAACTACAATCACTTTATACAACATTACAGACCGGAATTCCAACATGTGTCCATTGTGCACCACAATGCCAATCACTGAATTTGCATATTTCCATATACTAACGCATGTGAGGAAGCATAATTTTGCATTCAATTATATTTAATTAACATAAATAATTGCAACATTAACCCCTTAAATGCCACTGCCATATATATATGCCCTTCTGAAATACTATCATTTGCTTTGAGAGAGAGAAGAGGGGAGGAATTAGAGAGGGGGATGTTTCTAAAACGGTGAAAGTAATGACTGCACGGTTATTGCTCATGTTTCTGTTTTAGTAAAACATTTTTTTTTTATTCTGCATCTTCTGCTTTTGTTTACTGTTTGTAATAGGTGCTTTTTTTACAAATATGTTTGACAGTAATGATTAATGACTGCATGGTTATTGCTCCTGTTTCTGTTTGAGTAAAATGTATTTTTTTTTAATTCTCTGTCTTCTATTTTTGTTTACTGTTTCTAGTAGGTGTTTTTTTATGAATAGGTCTGACAGCAATGACAATGAAATGGATTATTGTTTTCCATCATCTTCAGGATCAGACACCTCAGAATATGATATTACATCAAATGAAGAGGAATTGTGACTATTCTCTGAAAGATGCTCGATATTGGGTAAGACTTGATATGAAAATCTTGCTCATTGCATCCAACCAATTCAGAAGAACTATATATATTTTTTTTTAGGTATACTGATTTTACAAGGCATAACACTGAAACCTGATATTACACTTTATTGGTCTAAAAATAAATTGACTGAAACTCCACTTTGGGGGATCTTTTTTATTATACAAATATCATTTCTATTATACTTACATCTTTTTTATTATACTTTATTCTAAACATTAAATTTTGTATTTTCATTCTTTCTTTATTTTGTGAAAGTCAACAGATTTTAGATGGCAAAACTTGCACTTATTTTTCCCCTAATACATCGCATAATTATGCGTGCCTGTGTAAAAAAGCGGTGGCGCTGGGTAGTGAATCTTGTACGTTTTCCGCAGTTTTTAAGGAGTTAACTTAGTGAGCATATTTTTTTTTTCCTCATTATCCTTTAATTTTGATGACCAGTGTGTGTGTGTGTATATATATATAAATATTATACACATATTAGGGTCAGGGGCATAGCTATGGTGAGGCAAGGGGGGATATCTGTCCTTGGGCGCAGCAGCCGGGCAGGCCAAACTGATGTTACGAAATTTTAGAATGAAAGGTTTTCCATTCTTGCCACACAGAAAAGGGTGCAAAATCTTTAGTCATCCCTGGGAACTGAAACCCTAGCTACACCTCTGATTAGGGTGTTCCATTTTTCAAAAGATGTGATTTGCATATGACTTTGCTTACCCCTGAGTCTCAGTCATGTAAAAGATACATATGCCAAATTTCAAGAACATTGGGCAATATTTTGAATTAAAACACACATAATTTTTATCTCAAACTAGTGAAATTTCTAATATTAAAGCGTTTTGTACTAATGGGCTTTTCATGTATTTCTTTAATTTTTTGCAGATAATTTAAAACTGCACCAAAAGAGGAATTCAGCGGCAGTAAAAGGTGCATAATAGCGAGATTTTAGGAGCTTGGATCCCTTCAAAGGAACAAGTACTTTTAGTTTTTATTTACCATCAAAAGGAAATGAAAATAAAACTTTGGGATTTCCTGCATAACAATTTCAAAGAGGCTAAGCTGCAATATTTAAAAAAAAATCGTATCTCCAGTTACTGTTTACTGAGCTCAGGCAATAAATAAAAGTAAAATGGCAGAGTCACTCTTTGATAATCCTCAATTGGTCTTGCATTAGGATAATAAACTGTTGCTTTCAATTGCCCACGGAAGTGTCAAAACTTTAAAAACAAAGTTGCAGTTTTAGTGACTGGCAAAGATTTTGAGCATTTGCTTGATGTCCCTGCTGCCCTGAAGGGCAGAGCAAATGGCTGAAGAAGTTCTTTGGAAAGTGAACTGATCTGGGCTACGTGACATTATCATCAGTATGACTTTTGATACTACAGCATCTAATACACGATTAATACAAGAGGCATGTACCAGAATTAAAAGGAATTCGGACAAACATTGTTGTGATTGGCTTGCTATCAGAAGTCATATGACAATGCTGGATGAAGAAAGTTCCATTCAAGGCTATCTAGAAGAATGATGAATGAAAATGAACTACATCCAAAATGTCTTAAAAGACGGAAGTCATTGAAGAGAAGAGTTATTACAACTCTCACTCTTGTACCTATGAGGTTGGCCACAAAATGACTTCAGTTTCATGATACCAGAGGTTCTACATAAAGCAAGGTGGATGTCAAAGGCAATATATGCATTTCAAATTGTCCTCTTCACTTAACAGTTGAAGATGCCTTAATGAGAATTGAAAGGAATGAAACAGTTTGCACATCTTGTCAGCCTCGTAATATGTTTGCTTTTGGCATGGGGCTCGGGGCTCCAAAGAATGATTTGGATATGCTACAGCTTCTGGGTGCTTACCCAGATGCAAATGCTTTATTGGACAAACATACACCAGTTGATAAGGAAAACATGACTACAAATTTAGAAAATAAACCTGAAAAGGAAATAAAATGATTAGAGAGTAAAAACCTAGTTTTCAAAGGAAAAGACCTGAGCCATTTTGTTACTAATAAAAAAATGGCATTCTTTCAATTGTTTGAAATTCACAATATGACAAAATATTCCAGTGATTCTCTCTGTGATGTGTGATCACAGATATGTGAAGCCATGTGAATGCTTTTATGGTGATCAATGATACTGTAGAAAATAATAAGAAGAAGGAAGGAAAGAAATAAATAAGTGTTTAATGATTAAAAAAAGTGTTTAATGTTTAAGGAATCAGTCAGAGACAAACAACATTAATAATTCTTGTTGAGGGTAGTGCAGCATCACAGAAAAGTTTTTGCAAAGTGAATAAATGAAGGATTGCAAAGTTAAATAACATAACATGTTTTGCTCGTTATACTACCTACTAATCTCCGTGTCTAGTTTTAATATTATTTTCAGTTTGTGACTTCTAGTTTCCCCAATAAAAGTAATTATCATTGAAAAATCCTGTTTTTTGCATACTTTTACAAAAGTTGTCAAAGTGTGCGACCTCTAAACACAGAGTTGCCCCTCAAACAGAAGAATGAAATTCCCTCACATTTCCAGGTTTTCTAGGCATGTTTTAAGAAAATTCCACTCTATCCACGTAGTGTACATTGACTGTGCTGAGGGTAAATTAATTTCATATTGCACAATAATATGAATCAAAAAGCATCAAAAAACTTATTTTAATTTTAAAATGCACTGCATGAATTCTTATCATTTTAACAACCAAGTACGACAGAGTGTTCACTAAACATGCATTAAAAACAAATTATTTAATAATGCGTAAAAGATTATAAACTTATAAAATTTTTTAACTGGAAATAGAAAAACGGGATCTCTAAAACTAGAAGCAGAATTTTCTTTCATTTAACAAGCACTGCACACTCAAGCGAGCCTCTGCGTTCTGGAGGTTACTGGAAACTACTGATGCTGGAAACTAACTAGCTTTGCCTTCTGAAATACAATCTGATTGGCACTGCGAAAACTGGCTCTGCACCAGTTGCCCGAATGATGCTCAAGCAATACGTAATTAGCCAAGAAAAAGTTCGCTTCCAACGTTGGCACGAAAATTGTTTTTTTTTGGGGGGGGGGGAATTGCCATATAGAACATTTTGACTTTTCCAGATTTTGACTAAAACATTTAAATTCCCTGACTCTTTCTTCAATTTTCGAAATCCCTGACTTTTCTCAGCTTTCCAGGTAGCATGGCAACCCTGTAAATATTATCCAATATTCTTGAAATTTGGCATATACACTGGTGTGCAAAAATTAAGGACGAGATGGTTTTTTCAATATAACGTTGTACAAAAGCTTTCCAAATCAACACATTTAATACCGTAAGATCCTCAATACGTAAGGACATGAGTAATGTAAGCAACACTTACTAAAAGAGAAATCAGAGGGATAAAAAGAAGCTTTATTGAAAAAGTAGCATGGAGCGCAATGCGACTGAAGGCCGAAACATCCCTGTGATGGGTGTCCAGCAAGAAACATCCGGTCTTTAATAGGGGATATGATCTCCCCTGATTGCTAGGCAGGTTTCACATCATTTGTGCATGCTGGATATGTGGTTGTTAATGAGCTGTTGAGACACTGCTGCTCGTTCCTCTTGTAGCACCAATCGCAGTTTCGGAATCGTTACTGGCGATAAGTTACGTGCTGCCACGGGTCTCCCTAGTAAGTTCCGTACATGCTTGACGGGATTTAGATCCAGAGACCTTGCCGACCAATCCATGTGTTCAATATCTTCACTCTCCAACAGCTCTTCGACAGTAACTGTGCGATGAGGTGGAGCGTTGTCGTCCATGAAGAGGAACTGAGGACCCATAGCCCTTGTGAAAAGACGCATGTAAGGAAGAAGAACCTCGTTACAATAGCAGTCCCAGGTGACGAACCTCCTTGGGAGATATGAAGGTCGGTCCGGCTACCAAGCATTATGTCTGCTCGAACGAGAACTCCGCGACCTCCAAAACAGTCCCTTTTGATGATGTTGAAGGGGTTATTGCGTGTTCCCCGCTCTGTCCAGATGTGTATGTGTCTAGAATCGCAACTCAGACTAAATCTGCTCTCATCTGTAAAGAGTACTCATCCCCATTCATTGTCTCTCCCATTCCGGTGTTCCCGGCACCACAGAGAACGCCTTCTCCGATGGGCAGGCGTTAGAGGTACACACCGTACAGGGCGTCGTGAAAACAGACCACCACCGTGCAGTCTTCTGGCCACGGTAAAACGCGATACGGTCGTCTAGGCGCCTGTGTCGTGTGTCTAGCGATTTCTCCCGCTGTCTGCCGCCTGTTTCTTCTGGCCTGTAAGACAATCTACCGGTCATCTGCGGATGTGGTTCCTCGTGGACGACCACTACTAAACCCCCAGATAGCTGTTCCTGTAATTTGAAATTGTCTCCAAAGTCGTGAAACGATGCTGTGATCAATTCCGAACTCTGCAGCCACACTTGTCACAATGCGGCCTTCCTCCAACTTCCCAATGGTTCGACCTCGGGTAAAAGCATCCAGATGTCGTCTAACAGATTGATTATTCGCCATTTCTCGCTGAGGCAGCATCTTACACCGACAACATGCTACTGATCTTACACCGACAACATGCTTTATACTACTCAGACACTCCCCCATTACGTCTACCTGCATATCTGCGCATGTGCTACCGTACATCACCTTACTTAATCTCCTGATTGGTCTTTCTGTCCACTCTGCCTCTTCGTTCAGCTGATATGCTAATTTTTCGACTTCATCTTTAATTTTTGCACACCAGTGTATATCTTTTACATCACTGAGACTCGAGGAGTAAGCAAAGTCTGCAAAATTTTACATTTTACTTTTTGCCTTACAAAATGAAACAGTCTTTTATATATATATACACATAACATCTATATGTATGTATGTTATGTATATATGTACATATATTTTACACAGCGTTATACTTTCCTAAAATTAGCATTTCTACGTCATATTCCCCCTTCCCAGCTTTATGGTAACTGTTTTTAAAACACCTTTATTATGCAGTGACACTGAGTTGTCATCTGAGTTATCATCAGGCAAACTATATTAGAACTAATATCATACTAAGAAGAAGCTTATTTCATAACGCAATTATTAAGCTTGGATAATGCATTAATGAAACATTATTTTAAATTTTAATGATAATGAAATGTTTACAATTCTAAATAATGAAAAAAATAACTTACCATTCCAAGTTTCTGTAGCATCATTTGTATTCTGACCCCAAACTTCATCAAATACAGCTGTAAAGAGAAAAAATTACTATTAAATCATATAAATGAAACTTTCTACAGTAGCAACAGATAAATTAATATTCTTCAGTCTATTCTTGTATCAAAATTACAATGTTTCAGTGAAACACATAAAAACATTGCAAGAAATTTGAATGATTTCCTTCCTTAAAACTTAACATGAAGTTTTTTTTAACTTGAGCATATGCAAAAGCATAGTACTTGAAGGCATTTACAGTACTAATAAGAGTAATTTTTCGAAGATCAAGGTTACAGCTATATCAAAATTGTAATTCTTGCAGCCCATAAAAATAAAGTGAAATTGTCATGGCAGCAATCATAACAGTAACAAGAGTGGCATATCAAATGGTCCAAAACTGGATTCTTCATTGAATCTAAAGGAGACCAGGAAAACTCAGTCATACCAATTTGGTGCACGTAATTTTGAAAAAAGTCTTGTCTAATAAAGGATCACAGTTAGCAGTAAAAACAGGATGAGGAAGGGTCACTGGTGTGAAAGAAAAGAACAAGAAATTCCTAATTTTTTCTGTTGAATACTCAATCTACTGGGCTGATAGGTTTCTATATCAGTTTTGTTATACAAGAATAAGGTTGGTTAAAAAGCAAAGAAAAGGTTAGCTGTTTCATTCCATAGCTACCTTTGGCTACAAAATCAATTTTATCATCTTCCAAAAAACTGAGAGAATTAGAAATGCTGTGGAAAGTATTCTTTTGAGCAGAAAAGATTACTTTATTGATAAGAGCTTGCATTTCTTCTACTTAAGAGGAATCATGAATTGTATCGAAGACAACTGCCGACAACTAAAAAATTGACAAAAAGAACAGCCTTTTGACATTTAACCTATTTAAATTTATCAGACATTCAAAAGCATATTTAATGAGCTCAATTTTTGCATCAAAATCTGTTCCATTTAAGTCCACAGTACAAGACTTGTAGATTTATCATCGCCAACTAAACCATCCAACAACCATAAACAAAACTCCAAATCTTCCCCTAAATAAAAACTGCAGATGATATCTAATGAAAGGGCTATAAGAACTTTCAGGATGAATTCACTTTTTTTACCATGAGTGCTAATTGTAAGGATTAAAATATGGAAATTTATACCCAGCAGAAGAGAAACTAATACGTATAAAAAAAAAAGACAGATGAATAGCTGAAAAAGTTTACCTCTATTTTCAATACAAGGACCTTCTCCTTAGATTAAAATTAAAAAAAAAAAAAAAAAAAATTTTTTAACCATTCTAGCCCTAGGACAAGAGAAGTATAACTCTACCAGATGTTACTCAGGAGGTCTTCTCATTTTTCATAGATTTGTTTTCTCTTCTAATAAAAGATTTAAAAATGGGAAGGTGGTATTTCCACAATCTATCCAAGGAACATCAAATAATCTTTTTAAAAGCTTCAATCTGCTAATACCCTTACCAGCCATCCTGGCAGCCTAATACTACCAGGAAAGTTTACTGCTGAGGATAATATTCTCCTTTGAAATAAACAGTCAACATATTTTAAAACTCAAAAATAATATTTGATACATATTTGACAGAAATCAGAAAGAAGGGTTAACAGAAAATTATGTCAAGATTTACACTTCTGATGCTTTCTTTAGATCAAAATTATAAAATTTTGCTTATAACCGTATTATCATCTTTAGCAGTTTCATTCTTGTAAACTAGTAACTTTTTAGCACTCTACTTGAAATAAAACCAGAGAAACTTTTTAATTATTAGCTGTTTATTATGAAGTAGAAAACATAACAATAATTGCCATTATCACATTTTACAGATGAATTTCAATGCATTGTAATAGGTTTAAAGCATAACGTTAAGAACAAATACTGCTTCTAACCAGAAGAAATGTAATCTTCATACAGGATTTGAATCCATAATTATTAGCCAATAAAAGAATGCTTTTCAGAAGCCATTGACAAAATATTATCTACAGTCCTTTAATTGGTCAAAGCTTTCTAGGTGTCCTTGCAAATAAACAAGTTGGAGAGACATATTAAGCAGTATAAATATTCATGCATATGCTGCACTTATACTGGTTTAAAAGCAAACCAACTTTCATTTTCAATAGCTGAAATATTGTTTCCATTTGTAAAGCAATTTATAAGTGTCAGGGAAAATTAACCCAAAGGAGCTCCAAGAATATCAATAATAAAATAATAAAGTTACTTAAGAAAAATAAAAAATGTAAATCACTATCATATTAAAAACAAAAGTGTGTTTACACCCAGATGTATTATATTTCACTAATATTGTGTTATATTTGAAAGTCTGTAAATACTCATTTGATGCAGAGAAATATGTAATACAGTTTTACAAGCCAAAATTATTTTTTGCACAATAAGATGTATTACAGTTTAACAGAATTAAGTTCAGATAACACAGCTAATGTTAAGTCACCACAGCAAAGTAACTATTGATATTCTAATAATATATAAATGAAATCAACAACTGCATAAAGAAAATTATACTCCATTACCTGCTGGTTTATCATTAAACCCATTTTTATTTTCTCTAGCCTTTTTCTCAGCAAGGAATATGTTCTTCTTCTCCTCATATTGATTATAAAGATTTTTATAATTTTCTGCAATGGATTTCAGTTTTTCTTTTAACTCCTGTATAGGAAAAAAGTTCCTTTACTTAATTTTCCATATATAACAAATTTTGAAATAATGAATAGTTTAAAACACATACATCAATTTAGGTTAATTTATAGTGAAAAAGCATGCAAGAACTGCCTTGATGCAAACTTTTCCTCAGAAATTCATTCAATTTTTATATTGCACATGGAAAAAACATTAAAATAACCTGTTGTGTCACCAACAAAATTAACATGAAGTTAATGGTTTCTAGTGATTTTATGTAACTGAATGCCTATGAACCTACTCTGATAACAAAGACTTGCATTAAATACAGAAGAATTAGAAATCTATAGCTACACAATACCTGGATATTCACAGGGTTGAAGAGAACGGCTAGCTCATTCCTTTAAATCGCTAATGTGATCACATCCATCGCTAATGTGATCATCGTAGTGGGACTTAACGGAAAGCAGTCCGACATCTCTATGCCATACCAACTCTGATTTCATGCATTTAAACTGTAGTTCCATTCTGCTGTGAAGTGATATTCTAGTGATGTGGACACTCCAAATTAATTTTAATCATATATATATTTTTAGTAATGTAATTAATTAGAAAATTTTGAATTTATGTATTGTCTATGTCTTCTTAGAATGTAACACATTTATATGTGACATTCATATGTTATGGCACTTACAATATACATTATTATTATGTGTTACATTGTAAGTGCCATAACACATTTTAAATTTATGTATTGTCTATGTCTTCTTACTGTGTAGCAAAGTGCCACAACACAGAAATGAGAAAGGAAGGGATACAGTATTTTATGTTTTTCCAAAAAATAACTTGCTTAAGAAAGAATGGATGCATCAGAGAATACAAGCAAGAACTTGCAGTGAAGATGTTCTATACAGTGATTATGAAAATGACTTAAAAAATCGCTAGTAGAACAAATTGCACCATGAAGAACACAAAAGAAAAACAAAACAATGCAGAGTGCTTTTGAAATTACATGAATTTAGTCTGAAGAAAATTCATTTGAGACAGACTATGAAAATGAAGATGTCAATAATAAACCAAATGTGACTGATTTTAAAACCAAACTCAAAGATGACAATGAAAATATCTCTGAATACTCTAGCAAGAGAAAATAAGAATACATGGATAATTTGAAGGAAAAAAATAATATCCTTATAGAATTATACAGAAAAATGAAAAAAAAATTAGATTGTTTGCTCAGGGACAAAAAAAAAGGGAGGGATGACATTTAGAAAAATTTTTTTATCAGGATCTCAATTTAAATTTAAAAATAGCAGAACTTAAAAACCAAAGCTAGCTGTGCATTTTAGGTAATTTATAATCGTATAAAAACATCAGAGACATCAAAACAGCTTTGCTCAAAAGGTAAACAACCCACAAAATTGGGTTCTAGTAATAATTCAAACTGTAAAAAAAAAAAAAAAAAAACCCAAATTCAAACGGTAAAAAAAAAAAAAAAAAAATCCTAACCAATTTTGATTTTGGCAGCCTTGTTTCTTGCACACTTTGAGTGAAGTTGGTTTTTAATTTTTGCACTGGAGCCAGTGTGTGTAGCTAGCTGTGCAACAACAAAACAGTGTGAGTGACTCTGGAATTTTATTTTTTAGTATTCTAATACTGCTCTTTGAACAATGACTGGTGGAAGAAAAAGTGTGGTTGTATTAATAGGAGAAAAGTTTGCTGCTACTAACATGTGTATATGATGTATCAATAATTTCCATTAAATGCTGCAGTTCCAGCTATTATGCAAACACACATGTAGATTGACCAAAGGTGTTAAATTAATTATCAAACTTCACACATACTATTCATAAACTAAAACATTACTCCTTTCTCTATTTGGTCTTAATATATATCATTTAAGTTGTGTTTACGCTACTTACATCCAAAATGCAACATCTACATTAATTCTATGAAAGGAGAGTTTTCTAAAGTATCAAATGATTCATTCGTTGTACAAAAAATTATCTACTTCATGATCTATTTTATATTTTTAATAAGAAAGTGTTTTTACTACACATTTACTTAGATCATGCGTCATGTATTTTGAATTAGTACTCTCATTAGGTTTATGCTTCAGATCAGACACTTGCTCTTGCATCATAATAATATGGCTTGCTTAAAATATTTTAAACTATCTTATTTATATGAAAGACAGCTATATATTTATTCAGTTATTAAAAATCTCTTTAAAAACACTACTAAAAACCTTATTTTCTGATTTTAACACATTTCCTATCATTTAGAGAGGAAAAAAAAAAAAGCCAATTTTAATCAATGATTAAAGAAAAAAAGGGATGATTAAAATCAATGAATCACTGTTACAATAACATATGTATATGAACAAATAATAACATTCATTACTTATTTTTCAAATTAGAAAAGGCATTACCTGAATTTGATTATTATTATTTTCTATATCTTTTTGTTTCTGGGTAGTATCTTTCTCGATATTACTCAAAGTGTTCCTTAACTGATTTAGAGCAACTTGTTTATTATTAAAACTATGCATCACAGAATTATAAGAATCAGCTATAAAAGAAAAATCAATAATTATTATTATTATTATTTAAGAATCACACATAAAATAACAAGAGAAAAGATTTTAAGAGAACTTTGTTTATTGTTATTGAATAAGTTTTTTCTATACTTCAACGTTAAGATCATTTTCTTACTTGTAGGATTAGGCTGAGAAATAGATGATAGTTGTGCATTCATGCTAATTTTTTCTTGAGATAAAATTAATAGACGATCATTCATTTCCTGAAAATAAGATAAAATACAATAAAGACTATGGAATATCTTACAAAAAATATACCACAAATCTATAAATTTGAAAAGATATTTACTTTTATTTTAGCTTTGACATTATTCATCTCGGCTAGTTTAGTATCTCTTTCAGTTCGCATGTCATCAATTGAAGATTTAACATCCGTAACTCGTTTCCTTGTATCACTAATTTTTTCATTAAGTTCATTTATTTTTGTTGACTGCAAAAGGAAATAATAACATTCAAACTCCTTACACACATATATATACACAAATTAAAAGAGAAATCAATACATTCATCCCAATTTATTCTTTATTATTTTAGAAATCTTACACTACATTTCTATCTATCTAAATACATACAGCCAACTCACTAAAGAACATCACTGCTAACTAAAGCCTTTTAAACAAATAAAAATCAACTGAATTTTAAAATGACCAAAACAAAACAAAAAATAAATAAAAATAAATAAATAAATAAATAAAAAATAAATCACAGGACTGTTTACCAATTGCTCAAGCTCAAATGTAAGATTTTTGTTCAAATTTTTTAAATGGCACACAGCTTCTTGTTCTTTTTGTCGTTGAGAAATCAGCTCTTGACGCCGCTGTTTTTCCCATTCCAGCTGCCTCTGTCTTTCCATTTCTCGACGAGCTGCCTAAAAGTTACCAAACAACAATAATAAATAACATAAAAATCGGTAAATTTCACCAAACATAATAGGATGAAAATTTACATAATTAATATAAAATAAATAATAACCTCTCGCTGCTCAAGTGCTTTACGCCTCTGTTCTTCCTTCTCTTGTTCCAATTCTCTTTGTTTAGCCAGCTGTTTTTCTAGTTCTAATTGTCTTCGCCTTTCCTGTTCCTGCCTATTTAATATCAATGAGATAAAAGAATGTTACAATAACTTTTAAATGTTAATCCTACATAAATAAGGAATATATTTAACAGGTAATATGACACTTATATATTATCACAACCACCTTAGTAGAAATCAACAGTTTCAAAGTGTGCCAAAATCTGGAAACAAATTTTATAACAATTCTTTTGACAACCATGTGCATGATTGGTCAGTTTCAACAACCACAGTCACTATCTTCGTATGAGTTCTTTTTGTGTATTCTAAATTCAATGGTTTTTAGACATTCATTCAATGGTTTTTACAGACATTATCTTAAAAATATGTGTTTGCCTGTATAAGAAGGAATTGTGGTAATTTTTTTGAGGATTACAGTATTTTTCTACAAAATTGGTGAAGGGAACAATTACTTTAAATCTCTTCTACAGCAATCACAATGAAATTTGCATAATTCCCCCTCCCCAGCTGAAATGGTTATAGATGCTGTTAGCATACAAATAGGATGTGTAACAAACGGATGCAATTCGGAAGCAAAAAGTAGTAGATTCACAACATAATTTTATTTCTCGATGAATAATTTTTAGGACATATATTCTCTTTTGCACATCACTAAGGATGTGACACAGTAACCCACAATTCTATATACAACTTATCACATTTTAAGACAATGAATGAAATGAAGTAACATACATGTTTGCACAGTGAAAGGAAGACAGGAAAAAGTGAGTGCACATTACAACAAAGCATATTTACATTTATCCTTTGTTTAGTTTTGAATGGTGATTGGCCAAGAGCTAAGAGTATTGTATGGTTAAAGATGACATAATTCAGATCAGTTTTCAGATATGACCCATTTTAGATTCCAGGAAGGGGGAAAATAAAACCAGAAATTAAAAGGACCATCGCTAACTTTAAACTAGCAATTTTATTACACATTTTATATCTTACATATATA